>LS517001.1:8816-35134 GCA_900490845.1 Pristionchus japonicus
TGAAAAATCAAGGAAGCGACCGCCTTTGACCAGCTGTAAGTCGGGAATGAAATTTTTTAAAAATATTTCAAAATCGGATTTGAAAAGAGCATCCTTCAGGCTATTCATAGTGCATTTCAGGGACCTGTAGGAACAACTTTTGCCATATTGCCGCAGGGCCTCGAAAATGGGTGATTCTATCGCGATTCGTCTCATAAGAAACGGAAAACGACTTTACTCACTTGGATGTACATCGCAACGTGCAATGGCGCATACTCATTGTACTCCTGGACGACGTTACACGGCGTGTCAGTCATGGAAGAGCCGTCTTCAATCATCCACTCAACCTGAAATTCTGGCACTCTCCCCCATTTCACGTAGTCTCTTGCTTTCTCTGAATAGCTAGAGAACGAGAAATACATATCAAGTGCTCCATATCTCGAACTTTCAGTGGGTACCAGCACCTGTCCCTCCTGTCCCGTCTAGAAGACGCACGAACTAAGCATTTTCGATATCTCGTTCTAATCGTTTGATTCTACTCCAGGTGAAATTGTTTGAGAACCGGGTCGACAATTTTCAAGGGTTTCCCTTTCCTAAGCCTCTTTGAAGGTCCAACGAGCGGTCTCAGGACAAGAAACATCAGAAATGCAAGCAAACGAGCGCACGTAGGAGGAAATGGAGAGGCCAAAGGCGCAAATAACGTGCTAACGCATTCAGAAAAGGAACGACCCGAAGAGGGATGACTCGATGTTCTAGAAGCGACTAAGGAACGGTCAAAGGGGAATCAGAAATGTAGCAAAACACCACACGTAGGTTTACCTCAAACAGCAGAATCTGGTGAGTGATAGAGAGCGGTCAAAGAACACAGCAGATTCACGTACAAAATTGGAGTATTCGCGGTGTAGGAAATAGTTAGCGCACGTAGGAAGATGTTTTAACTTCCTAGCTGACCAGAGGCGCACATACAAATGTCACGTTGAGCCAATCAACCTCGCATTCTTCGTTAGTCACTCTTGGAAGAAGGAAACCTCAAGGAAGGAGCAGAAATCATGAACGAAATTGATTTAGTCGGGCAGAAAAGGAGACGCACTTTCGAGCATAAATTGCCATCACGAGACGTATGACGAGTCCGATAGACCAGGAAGGAAACTTATACTGCTTGAAAGCAGATCTCATTGATTTCAGGTATCTCTTAAGGAACTGGAAAGCAAGGGAGCGGCAAAATTGAGAGACTCATGCTTAACCCACGCGGTGCACTTTGCATGAAAAGTCCGATTAGTTAAATCAAGGAGCAAAAGTTGCGCCGAATCCTTGGTCTTGTGGTCTTGATCTATGGCCATTATGTCCATCAGATCCAAATTTAAAATTTGAAAAAGTCTGAAAAGGCACGTAAAACAAATCAGCAATTTATGGCGCTTGATGATGCAATTACCGATCTCTGGCACCTTAGATGGCTAGAGATATAAAAAGGGATGTATTGGTTCTCAAAGACCTCTCCTTTCTGCGAAAACAGTGCCTTTCAACAGCTACTTCCGTGCGTTCAATGGCTTGTTGTTCTTTCACCTCCCGGAATCCCTCATACCATCATGCATACTGTATTATCCTTCAATCTCTGTTCTCAAATGTTGCGATTACTAATCTCTGGCACCTCATGTGGTCAGGAATGTATAAAACGGGACGCAATGGTTCTCAAAGACCTTCTCGTTCTGCGAAAACACTGCCTTTCAACAGTGGTATTCGAAAGACGGATTGTCGTCTCCTCATTTCACCTCCTCTCTCATCTGTCAGCGAAGCGAGAGAGTGTTCAAAGTGAAGAGACGACTGCGTATATCTAGAACTCTATCCAACACATACTTCCGTGCGTTCAATAGCTTGTTGTTATTTCACCTCCCGGAATCCCTCAGAGAGAACCAGACACGTTTCCTCCTATGAGTATTTATCGGTCCGTCATAGGTTAGAGAGAGAGCTAGAAAATGTGCGAGATGGAGAGAGCCGTGGAGGTTGTTCCTACAGGCTTCATTCCTTCCCTTCAGGTCAGGCAGAGAGAGTGAGTAGGCAAGAGTGAGAGAAGCTGGCACAGTTATTTCTTGATGTATCTGTTGTTACCGTTTTGTCACAGGTCAGAGAAACGTAGAGAATGTACGAGATGTAGAGAGGCGTGGAGGTTGTTCCTACAGGCCGAACCTATAGCCACTTGTTGTCATTCTGCCAGCCACTTTTACGATTCGCGTCTTTATGATTTCTCGCGGCGCCGGAGTAAGAGTGGAGTGGTGAAATCGCTATAGGTCTCCTTTACTACAATCTATTTGCTCTCTCCTTGGTTTCTCTCATTGTTCCCACTTCTTGTTGCGCCACGCAAGATGAACTGTAGAAAACTCTCTGTTTCGGGGATATCCCAGCCAGCCGTTCGAAGGAACCACAATAGGTCAGACAGAGCGAGAGATGAAGTGGAATGCAGAGAGTGAGCGAGAAGATTGTTCTGTCTGGCATGAATCGCGTAGGTTCACGCTCATTCTGCTCCATTTCACCCTACGCTACGCCTTCCTGTGTCCGTCCCTCATGATTTCGCTCAGTATCCTTCTCAGACTGCCTAGTTAGGGAACATTCAAAATGGAGATAGCCCGGCCAGATTGACCAGACTGCTCCATTACATACTACTCATTCCTGTGCCCGAACAATGGTCTTGCTTTCTCAGTTTCGACTTTTCTTTGCTAGATAGAGAACCTCCGCCCACCCTTCTGGAAAAGCGTTTAGCGCGCATTGCGAACCAGGATTTCCTGCGGTTTCCGTGCCTGTCTACGCAAAAATTGAAGCAACGATCCTTTCGATCCCTTTTTGCATTTCCAAATAGTGAAATTGCAGATTCGATCTCAAAGCTATCACATCTTATTCTCTCTGGACAAAAGAGGTGCCGCCCCATAATCGGATGCTTCTTTCAACTCCATGGATATATGCTTTCTTTTTGCTTCTTCCGGCCCAGCTTTCGCCATAGCTATCGTTCCGAAAGGGCTGCGGTTTCGCGTTACGACCTTGCGCTTGAGCGACTTTCCGGACATTTCTCTCGTTTTCACATTATTTGGAGGTCAGAAAAGGCGAGAGAGCAAAGGATTTCGAGAGAGTCTGACACTGAAGACATGACTCTTTGTCCCGCTCGATTTACTCCATAGCGTGTTCCTCTGACGACAGTCTTTTTTCCATAGTTGTCGCTCAGTTCTTCGATCTTGAGTCAATTCTGATCAATGTATATTCCGTTACGCTGCTGTTTCGCGAGAAGGTAGCATTAATGTTTGTGTTTCACGAACATCTCAAAATTCTTGCGAGCGAAACATTTTCAATAGTTGGCCAGCGATCCGATTATCAAAAAAAACTATTTCCATTTGCTTACCTCAGCTAAACTGAGAACAGTCGCTTTTTGAGCACGCCTCCACTTCCCTGAGGCATTTCCTACAGGAAATTTGCATTTGTTATCGGCATGGAAACAAACATCTCTTGGAACGCCCGGGACAGTTCCTCAGAGGAGGAAGAGGATGGGGGTTTTCTGTTTTCTGGCACAGGTTTCGGTACATGCATAATTTCTTTGTCTTTTGTGTTCCGCAACTTGGGTTCTCATACAAAACGTGAAAGAGCTAGAAATCTGCGATTCTTGAGATGTTTTTTCTCTGAATTTTGAGACTCTGGAACCTTGAAATTCGATCCATGTATGCCAACTACATTCGCCCACCAGACATTTCCTGGTTTGGGGTAATGGCGCTAGAGTCTTGCGGCTAGTAGACTGGAGTATGAAGAAGTGAGCCATATTTATGTTCTCATGTAGAGAAACTTCGGTATCATGCGTCGGGTTTAACTTTCACAATCATGATCGTACTCAAGTAGCAGTTTGTCGTGAATTATAGGCGAATGATAACTTGAAAAAATATAGTGTCCTTTCATATCCATTTTTTTCTCTTTTCTCTAAGGTGGAACCATTTCTATCCTTCTTCGACTCCCCGGTCCCACCTTCACCCCATATAGGTCTTCCCAGCTTACGAATCTCAAAATATTGACGCATCCTAGTTTTACGCGTTATTATCGCTGCTCAACCCAGCCTCGCATGAATTGCCGAGGTCTTGGCAATATTCCTTCCCTACCAGATGTTCTTGGTGAGCCCATTCGCATATTCTCTATTCGCGATAATTGATGGTGCCAATACAGTTGCTGGAAGCACTTTTGCTTCTATGGCAATTGGCTTATGTCATATTCTGGTGTTCTTGGTAAACCCATTCACCGCTTTACGTCCCTCCATTCGCGACAATTGCCTTACCAGTCACCCTTGGGGCTGATCCCTCAATTTCCCGGTATTAGACACCCCAGCTCTTAGTCCGGATTACTCCTGCCCTTGTCAGACCTCATAGCATTGGGAAATGGTGAGAGCTCCGTAGATTCGAGAGAGTGGTTCCCTGAATTGTCACCTAGAGGCGCGATTTTCAATGCACACCCCTCCACTCGCACCGCTCGCCACTCAAAGCTCTCTGGCCCCATGTCAGGTCGGCCATTCTTCATCGGGCGTTGCCCTTTAAGCTAACGCACGATGCTCGGGTCAGGCCAGAGCAAAGGTTCATGAATAGCCATGGATTCTCTTCTTTTTGCATGTTCTCTTTGATTTTGCGGCCTCCAGTTAGGGGCTATTCTTCAAAGGGCGAAAGAGCACAAACTCCGCATTTTCGAGACCTCTCTTTCCATTCCGCAAGCTCATGAATGAACATGTTGCTTTAGCTCGAAAAGAGTAATGACTTGATTCGCTCGGGAATGAACCAAGATTGATTCCCCTATGCATGCAACCTTTCATCGTTCTTTCATCGTTCATGAATCAGGGTTCGACCATTGTGTTTCAATTCGAGATTTATGATCTGACTCTGAAATGGGCTTACTCGCTTAACCTTTCATTGTTCATGGTTCAGCCAAGACGCATTGTGTTTTACGATGAGTAATATCCTGACTCGCAAATCGGGTCATTTCTCTTTTCTATCTATGTGTCCTTGATGATTTACAGCTTTTACTGATTCCTCATGCAAATTCGAACGAATTCGCTCATTGTTATGCTCAGGATATGCAACTACAACGAGAGACCCTCCTCCGTTTGCATGGTTTCTGGTCAGTCAATCCGGGGTTTGAGAGCCATTCATTCTGCAGAATAGTGCGCACCTATTGTGCTCCACTTGCAGAAATCGTCTCCAACCATCCATTTCCCTGTCATTCACCTGTCTGTCTCTCTCAATTCACCGTGCTCTCTAGTCAGTCATGAGGCGAGAGAGCACACGGAATCGAGAGACCCAGACAATTCCGCCTCCTGTCATTCACCTCTCCTCTAGTATGCGCTGCCGGTAGCAACCAATTGGTCTGAGTCTCTGCTTTTCCCGTTTTCTCTCACTCTCTCTAACCAGCGAGATAATGTGCTTAATTGAGAGAGTCGGGCCTGAATAGGGGGAACGGCGCTATATAAACGAGTCACTTTTGGGCGGGCGCTGAAAGAGGAAGTGGAGGAGTGAAGTGGATTCCAGGATTGGTTATTGTTGGGCGAGATAGCGCGAAGGGAAGGGTCCTGGAGGTGAAGCTTGTTCCATTGACCTTTTCTGCCTAGATTGGGGTCCTTCATTGGTAATCTCCTGAGAGTAGGTGGCGAATGTAAGTAGATACATTCATGACTCATTTTTGGTGTCTCTGATACTAACAATGCTTGCGCTCTCTCCATTTCACACTCTCTCTTCTTTGTCTGAAGTCCGCCTACTCAAAGACCAAGATCACTCAGGTATCCTGTCCCTCTCTGGTTTCGAATGTTTCCGTTCGATCTTGATTCGTGTCAAACATCATTTGTTTTTACATCTTTACTACGTCTTTGGAGCCGATAAGTGAACGTGCGTAACTAACAAAGGTTAACGGGCACACGCTCCCGCCTCCCCAATCCAGAAATCAAGACCGCACGGATTTCCTGTTCTTCTCCAATGTCGAATGTTTCCGTTCGACCCTGATTCCGATCATGGTGAATATTGACTGTTTTGCCACCTTGCTTACGCAAATGCGTAACCAACAAAGGTTAAAGGGCGCACGCTCCCGCCTCCTCAGTTGAGAATCTGAGACCACACGGATTTCCTGTTCTTCTCAGGTTTCGAATGTTTACGTTCGATCTTGATTTTATTCAGAGCCAAGCTGATTGTTTTGTCACCTTGCTTACGCAACTAACAATTGTAAGGGCAATCCCGCCTACTCGCCTCTAGAAATCAAGACCGCACGGATTTCCTGTTCTTCTCTGGTTTCGCATCCGTTCTGATGAGATCGAAAAGGCAAATATTGCTTGTTTTGACGCCTTTGGTTTGAGATAATTCGTAGTTCGGCGATCACATCGCACGCTTTCGGGCCACCTTTCCATTAGATAGTGATGTAACGGTCTGAGATATTGTCTGTTTTGGCATCCACTTCACACATGATTCGACTATTTCAAATATTCGAATCGTGTGCCAATCAGGAAAAAAAACATGATTCTACTACTTATTCCTAGAAATAACAGTCCGGACAGGATATTCACATTATCCTTTCCGTTTAGACCGTCGGGAACTGTGTTGATGTGCGCGTGATTTCCGATTTGAGAAGATTGTCGGAGGAGTGGCAATAACTGTCTATCTTTAGGGCTATAGGTCGGATGGGTCGGATGGATAAGAGCCGTTTGTATATTCCGTCTATTACATAACTCTTGTTTCTCGCCCTCAATAGATTTTCATCCATCCGGTGTAGTTCCGTTCTCCTCAATCTTTCGCCAGGAAGTCACGAGCCATCATTGAAACAATTCTCTTGAGCACAAAATAGATGCAGCTCCATGCATTTCCTTGTTGCGTATGCCGTCACCTCACGCAATCGTTCGACATTCTGGCCTGTGAGGTATTTGTGGAGTTCACCGGCAGAGTGTCTAATCACCATCCATCCCCAACCACCAACGCTGCGTCAGGCAATCAAATTTATAGAATGAGTGAAATATATCCGCTCTTCCGGGAACTCTACAAGTGCGGCCTGTGATATTGGTTTCATGCTGCGAGACCATTCCTGGAGAGGAGAATTCATCCTGCTGCCTATTTCCTTGTTCCGCGTATCGTCATCGGCGATTGCTTTCCACCTTTTCGAACAATTCTTTGATTCTTTTCACATGGTCTCTAGATCTGTCTAACTGGAAAAACAGCGCGCAGTTTCGTGAGATTCCGTATCGCCTTTCCTTTCCCATGCTCGTGATCTGCCTTGCATGTGCATGTAGCTTCGTGTCGACACCTCGGAAATTCGAGCCGAGAGGCCATTTTGCTATTTCTCTACTCCTGTCTCTCTTCGTTTCCCACGCTCTCTCGTACTGTCTAATAGGCTAGAGATCATGCTGAATAGGGATAGTGACAACTCGACACTAAACATGCAATAAGAGAAACCGAAGCCGAGCAGTCACCTGGCCTGGTCTTTTTGTCCCTTTCTTCCATTCTTCCATCATTTATGTCGATCCTTATGATCCCTATCTTTCTGACAAGTGATCTGCAAAAGTCAGAAATGATGCCTTGTCACCAGAGCTTCCTAATGCCCCCCGGTTCGAAGATTAGCGAAAATTGAGATGACCAGGGACCTTCCATGCTAAGAATAAACACCAGCAATGTTACCTGGACCATGCTCTCTCTTTAGATCCTTTTACTCTCCCAGGATCCGCTCCCGTATTTATCTTCGTTCTTTACTCATTCTCTCTTCGCGCAACGATGTGCTACACTCTTGTTATGAAGAGTGAGGTGAAATAAAGTTAACGATTGATTCAGTGCATTCTCGAGAAACAAATCATGCGGTTCACGATCAGAAACTGAGCGATGTAACCTGGACTATGCTTAGCCCCTCTCTTCCCGATCTTTTTCTCAGAGGATCCACTCTGGTATTTATTCTCATTTATCGCTCACTCCTCGCTATCATTCTGTTGCGCTTCACACTCGTTATCCAAGAAGAGTGGAATCAACGATTGATTAAGCACGTGAGAGAGATGGCAGGCAGAGTCAGAAACTATGCAATGTCACCTGGTCTTTTCCCGGCCCTTCTCTACCGCTCTCAGGATCCGCTCTGCTATTCATACCGGGAGGAGCCCCAAGCGCGCGCATGTTTTGGAGAGGCGAATCCCTCTTTTGGTCTTTGCGTCTGTCCTAATCCCATGCTCTCTCACTCCTTCTGACCTCCTAGTGTCTCTCTGTTTCCCACGATCTCTCCCGTTCTCTAACAGGAGAGAGAGCATGCGGAATGGAGAGAGTACTTGCTCCTCCTTCCCTTTCTGCTGTCTTTCTTCTTGTCGTCAAGACACGGAAGCGGGTCCGGGCAGTTGAGCCGAGTCATTGCTAGGGTTAGAAATCGGAAGGAAGTTGCTGATCTTGTTCCGCGTTGTTACTTCAATTCCCAGTTTAGCGCAAATTCTACACATCATTGACAAGTTTTGCTTCTGGAGCGTGCCCCACTCTTCTCCACGCCTCATTGCTAGGGTTGGAAATCGGGAGGGAGTTGCTGATCTTCTTACTCGTTTTCGCAACATTTTCCGACTCTGCTCCGATTCTGCCGATAACTTTCGAAACACGTGAATTCGGAGGTGATCTTGCTTCGCGCTTTTCAGTACGTTTTCCTCATCATTTCTGCAGATTGTGAAGCGTGCCTGACTCCCAGTGGTGTCCTTGCGCGCGTTACCACCCAACCAGAGACGTGTGAGTGTGGTCAGTGTTGCTGACCAGTAGCCTACTGGCAGTAGTTGAAGGTAATGTAAAGAGGATGCGTAGGCGTGGCTATTTGAGTTATCGAAATACCAAAAACCGGAGACGTTGCAATTTTACATTGTTGAAAACCTCCCGAGCAACATAGGTGCATGAGCCTTTGGACACTGCTCTTAGACCTCGAGCTTCATTGTTTGAGTACTTCTCCGGTGCTTGGACTGATCTTTGTTTCCCAGTACTCACTTTGAAGCACTGTCCAGGCCTGATGGTAGAAGAGTTATCTTGCAATGCTCAGCCTTCTTGGAGGACTTTCTTCTTGGAGATTTGGAAGTTAGTTGTTTAGTGCCGTTCCATGAGTTGCAGCTGCATTATCAATGCGCAATTCATAAAAGCATAGCAGTCGTACTTAGAGGAAGTTCGAACCACCCCGCCGCTCGTTGTTCATTTTCGATGCACTTAGCCGGGGGAACCACCACTTCCAGTTCCGAATACACTCTCTCGGAAATGATTATTTCACACTTTCCCTCCTCTATTTCTGGCTCTCTCCATTCCCTATGCTTTCTCGACCTGTCTAACATCCAGAAGTGGTAAGTGAGTCCAAATCGCCGATATCTGCGTGAAAATGAGGCTATACTTTCTTGACAAGACTTTCTCCTTTCGTATGTTCTATCGACTGTCTAACAGTTGATAGAGCATATGGAATGAGGAGAGTTACCCTTGCTTTGCGAAATCTGGCGATATCTGTGTGCAAATGAGCCGCAAATCTGGAGATTTCGGAGAAGTGGGGAGACTATTCCGGGAGTCAGCAGGGGTGTACAAACCTTGCAGGATTCCATACATTTTCGGGGCTTGATCTCTCCGTTTCGCGTGCTATCTCATCTTTCGCTGTACATTTTGGCTATTTCCTGGGCGATTTTTCGGCAGGGGCATTAGTTTCGCAGTCAATCCAGACATTGGAAGTCTGTTTCTCAACGACAACAGTATTATTTCTGCTGAATGTTGATTTTCTCAAGCTTTTTACGTTTTCCCACTCAACCTCAAGTCCATTCGTCATTCAGTTTTGAGGGTGATCGTAGTGAAAAAATTGTATCTTGTTTGGGCCTTGTACTCCACGTTATCATAGCTCCTCTCCAATTTCCGTTCCTGATGTTGATTCCAGTAGATTCGCAATCAATCAGCTCGGACATTGAAAGAAGTAGTGGAAATCTTCATTGATTGTGCATGATGGTAGTATTCTATTCTCGAAATGTCAAACGTTATCATCGCAAGCACTTCTCTAATTTCCGTTCCTGATGTCGCTTCCTGTTCTCGTGTCCACTTCTCCATTTCACCAAGCCTTTGCAAATGCTATCCACCTCTAACTTGATTATAATGAAGAATTCGTGAATGGTATGACGTTTAGCTCGAATTCATGTGCCCAGATTTGAGCGTTAGCGTCAGATTTTCTCCAATTTCCGTTTCTGATGTTACTTCCTGTTCTCGTGTCCACTCTTGCTCAGTTCTCCATTTCACTTGGCCTTTCTGCAGCACTGATCTTGTGTTTCAAGGAAGATAGTCTTTAGTCCAGACTCTTTAGTCTGACTCTATTTTGAACTTTGCGGGGACACTTTGCGAACAGTCTACGTCGCTTGGATGCTCGTGTTTCACTAGACTTGTGGAATTCACCGACGGAGTGTTCATTCCAAGAACAAGTGAAACACACCAAAACGGGGAATAAACGTTGACAAATTCAGTCACTTTGTAGTCGAGTCATTACATTTTTCTCATTTGCACTGATCAAACGCGTAAACTTATGCCGAGAATAAATCTCTCGTGACGGATTCTCAAGGGGATCATTCGAGCTAATGCTGATTGTGTCTGTGTCTGTCATCCCATTCTGTTGAGAATTGAGTAATTACTTGTTTCTATCATGCTGAGATCAACCGCGCAGAAGAGATATGCCACAAATATCTCTCTCGTGACGGGATTCTCAAGGGGATCATTTAGATAATACAAATCTGCGCCTATCAATCGACTTTGGAAATTGAGTCGTTACTCGTTTCTATAATTTGAAAAGATGCCGAGAATAGCTAACTCGTGACGGGATTCTCAAGGGGATCATGGCGGCTAATGATTTTCAGTATCACAGTCATCCCTGCCCCGTCTTGTCTCATCTCTCCATTTATAGCACCGTCAAGCCATCTAAGAATCAAAGCTCACAATTTTCCTATGCAATTTTGCTATTGTCAGTTCCTACACGAGTGATTTGTAAATACTAATCTTTCGCCAGAATATCTCCACACATTGCTTCCCTCACCACCTCCCGTTCATGATTTATTCTGCAGTTAGCGGAACAGCAATCGGCCGGAAAATTGCCTTCAGCGTGAAAGCGGTGTTCCTAGGCCCCCTCGATAGGTTTGCGTTCAGTTCCCTTTGAACGGTCGTGTGATCATCCTCCAACATTTGTTTCTCTACGTCGCTCGTGTTTGCATTGTGAACATCTGCGTTTCACACTTGTTCACTTATTAATTCCAGCCTGAAAGATGATGCGAATCAAGGAGGCGATCCTTCGAAAGAAGCTCATCCACGAGCTGAATGACGAGTGGAAGGATGCGGAGGGAGAAGGTGAGATGATCACAATAATATATGGTTTCATAAAAATGAGGTAACTGAAAAGTGTCAAATACATGTTTTATACGTGGATTTGTTGGGAACTGTTGTTTCTGAATGAAGCGAATTTTTGGAATACTGATGATGAGGATATGTGAATTAGATGGATAAAGCTCATCCACGAGCTGAACGATGAGTGGAAGGATGCCGAGGGTGAAGGTGGGGCACATTCAGCGAATATGGATTGCTTAAAATGAAGCGGCTCGTATACTCCACGGGCTTGTGATACCAGAGTTAATCTTAGTTGACCGTTTGGGTTGAAACAGTTTTCTCTGGAATACGAATAACGTTAGCGTTGAATTTGTGACTTGTAGCCATTATGATTCGATGTTTCCGAAACGTATTCTCACAACACTTTGCAAGTGAGAGAAATTGTTCGTTTGAAACGTGCTTCAAACTAAGTTTCATGAAATTCACGCGAATTTCTCTTGTGAATCCGCACGATTGCTGGTAAATAATTGTTTGAACGAGCTATGCGGCTCTCATCAGTTCTCATTGTCTCTACCAACTTAGAGATAACGACAGAGTGTGCGAAATGAAGAGAGTCGTAGATTGTTCAAACTGCGCGAAAGAATTCTCTCGCGACGACGTAGTGTGCGACCTTTTCCCTTCAATGCTTACCCATTTCGAGCTGCGAAAGCGCTAATCAAAGCAGCTTAGAGTCTCGAATGCAAGATGGAATTCGTACTCGATTAGTTCTGACGAATTACCTTCCTCACTGCTAATTAGGTAAGAGCATGCGAACGTCGCATTTTCTTGGTGAATTAGAGTCACGAAGTGGTGTCATTTGCAATACGTTTCGCCTTCACTCTAAGGCCCTGCGATTTTCAAAACTGATGATGATTTCAACTCTCTTTGTGTGCAAAATCTACTTCCTACGTCTCTTAGCTATTTTGGCGCCGACAGATTGAGAAGTTCCACACATATTTCTATTCCTTTTTATCAAAGTTTTCGTATGCGGCTGCAACGTCGTCGACTATGTCACTCCTCATTTCGCCTCTCATCGCTCATATTGTTTGGAACGTAGCAGGATTGTGCAAAACTTTTTCTACCTTTTTTCCGAAAGGCTCTTTCGTCGGTCAGAAAAAGCTAGAGTGGGAAGTATGAAGAGAGCGAAAATGTTTTTCCCACCTTGGGTAGAGAGCAGAAGAAATCGAGAGAGTGTTCATTACCGGAGAGCGACAGACGCCTTTTCAGCTCATCGATGAGTTTCAATCGCCTTTCTCTTTTTTCTCGAAGTTTGCCTCTATGATTGAACTAGGATCTTTCCTTGCTTCGCCTGCTCCCTTTGTCGCACTGACCGGGAGATAGAGTTAGAAGCATAGAGAGCACGCGGAATGGAGAGAGCGTTCATTACCGGAGAGTGACAGCAGGCAATTCCGACGCCTTTTTCTCCCTTTTCTCCTGTGTTTTCCGCTCACTTAGCGCTTTTCTCCCACCTGGGAAGCAGCGTTCCAACTCTTTCTGATTCGCCTTTTCGTCTCGATTTCTCGCTCTACGTAGAAATACGCGCTAAGTTGTTAGGAACCCCTACAATTCTGCGTAGTTTCGTGCGATTTTGAGCTATTTGAATCGAGCTGAGAACGCGTTTGAGAATGACGACTTGCGCGTAAACGCATAGCGCGAGAGTTCAAATGAAAAGAGTCTTTCTCTATTGCTCACTCTTCTGATACCCTGATTTCGAAACTCTGTTTGCGTAGATACTGCGAAGATTCGCCTTAAAGTTGCGACTGACGCGCAATTCCTGCTTACTTGACGTGCGAGATCTCGAAATAGTTCGAAATATGTGTCATCGATGCCCTATTTAGAGCACCATCTAAAGTATTGAGAAACGGCAACAGTAGTATTTCAACCGCGTCTCAAGCCTCGCGCAGCGCCATTTTAACCGCTCATTTTGAGATGTGTTTCACCCTTCCCGTAATGTCATTCCTCTCTTTGATTCTAAATTGAGAGAGAAATCTTCCCCTTCGATTTCACACCCATGTAGAAACTTTCTCACTCTTTCTCCGTATTGGAGTTTCCTCTCATCCCTCTGATTCATCAGTATACCTCAATTTCTTGGAAATTCACTCCAATATCCTGCGGGTATTGGAAGGCCTCAAGCAAGATGGAAAGATCTCTTCATGCGAACAATCGGGCCCACTTTCTTGAGACAAGCAAGAAGCCAGAAGTGGCCTGCCATGCACATCAGAGCCTACTCTTGATAAATGTGTTAAAATCCAAATCCAAAATCCTGCGGGTTTGACTCACTATGACTCACTATCAGATTACAAGTAGCAATCTCTGCCTCATATCTCTCGAATTTCATTTCATCAAACCTCTTGCTCTCATGCTACTTCAGTAGTCAAGCCATTCTTTTTCCCTTGCCTCTGGAGATTCACCTACCAATTGGCGACGCTGACAACCCTGACCAGTAATCTTCAGTATTTTCTCGGGCTTCTGATTCTCATCATTCCACCTGATCTCTAGAACTCTCAAACTTCTGAGTTGGCATGCAAAATATTCTTATTTGTTTCGTCTTTTTTTCCTAACTGACCTGTAGCGATGCGTAATAGACCAGAAATTGTCATTATTGCGCAAGATGTCTGAACCTCCCCAGCTAGAGAGCGTATGAGCTGAGGAGAGACAGACCATTAGCAGTATTAGAGTGACTCAGCTTGCCTTTCCTGCTCCTTTCTGGTTGCTAGGAAGAATACCACTGGAATAGTCGCGCGCCGCGCTTTCCCTTGCTTTGTCGCTCACTGCTCTTTTTGGTATTCTATTTGAGCGTGATCATTACCTTCTCCTAGGATTGCTGGTTCGGAATCGGAATTTCCGAAAACTCGATTGTCTCTCACAATTTTGCGCGCTATTTCTTATCTCAAACTGTCTGGATGTCGGAAGCTCCGATTCCAAACCTTCAACCCTATCTCCTCCTACATCACGTCCACGATTTCTTCGCTTTTCGCCTCAAACTCACCATCTACTTGACAGTACCTGCTCCCCATGATCCCATGCCTCGGCTCCAATCGATAAGCCATGGTCCCGCACCTTCCGCGCTCCCACTCAGACTACGGTAGCCGGGACTACGGTAGTCGAGGGCCGGATGGTAGCCCGCGCTTCTCAATCCTCGACTATGACACGGGCGAGAGCGGTCGCTTCTCTGCCCTGATCGTCAGGGCGGAGTTATTCCACCTCCGGGCCTCCTCGACACTCGATAACCTTCGACTGCATGCGAAAGTAAAGCTACGCAGCGCGTTGGGAAGTGTGGGGAGGGAAGGTAAGAGAGATGTTTCAGTACCTAAACGAAAAATGAGCTCAGCAGCAGCTGCAACCTAAGGGAAAGAGATCTTGCAGCTCATAACAAGGTTTTTGCAGCTCATAATCTTGATTTTGCAGCTCATAATCATCTTTTTGCAGCACTCGCAGCACCTCCGGCAGCCTCGCCCCTTCCTCCCCTCCGGCAGAACAGTGAGGATCAGGGTCAGACCGTCTATCATGTCCTGTCCTTTCCTTCTCAATATCTGATCGGAATTGTAGAGTTCACTGGAAGAGTGGCTATTCATCATCCCTCCCTGCGTGTGTATCTCAGATCAATAATAAGTGAAACACACCCCAACCTTCCAGGGAACTCAGCAAGTACCGCTTGATTGGGTGGGGGCCTGAATCGAGAACCAGAGAAATGAAACCGGCAACCTCGTCACTCCCAGGGCGGAATGATCAATCCGAAACCACCTCCTTCAAAACTGTTCTATTGGAATGGGACATTCTGTAACCGACACTTTGACTTCACTCTCTCATTTTCCCATTATCTCTCTCCCTATTATTCAAATTCGTCAATTACAAAACATCCGGCTGATCGACCGCCTCGTTGTATTCCGACGAGTACGAATGGATTGTTTCGAGAGTAGAGTTACGAAATGTCCGAATCCATTTCTGTGGTTCGCGATCCAGGCCCCCACCCTTGATTGGCAAGTACATAGATTTAGGAATCTGTCTCTTTCCGAAAATGCAGGGGTCGAAAATAAATTCGAAATAAACCGCAAATTGAAGGCAGTCGCGACTCTGGTATCGAAAGAGAGCAGTTTTTCGTCCATCCTCTACTGCCGTTCGTAAATGAACTGCACGGAAAACTGACGGATTTACAGGTGAATTGTTTTCGTTGTGATGCAATAAACAATTGATTGAACCGAATCATTCCGTGATTCATAGTGAGCGTGAAACATATTCGAATCAGATCACTGATCTCATTTTAGTTAGGTTTTTCGATCATTCGCGTTCAGCGTAGCAAACAATCTAAAATAGCAAACAATCTCTTTGAGTTGCTAAAGCAATCCTGCAAAGTGCATTTCAAATGTGTCTCCGCTCTCTCCGCACGTTCTCTCGCTCTATCGGACCAGGAGCTATTTGTTCGTGCATAAGTGAATGGCCGCAGTATGCAAAAATACTAGGAAACGCAGTTCTCTGTCTCTGTTGTCTCTGTTGTCTCTGTTCGAACAGCGAAGTATTCATCCGAAAGAATCGTTCATGTTCGAGGCAAATAATAACAATTGCTGAGTGCTGCTTAGTCGAGCAGAAATGACGTCATAATTGTCTCAAAGATCGCTGCAACTGCAAGTTTTTTTTAATTTTATTTTGAAAATAGGAAAATGAAATTAAAAATTTTGCATCGGTTCATTGACCACAGATAATTGATAACAAGCAAGTGAAAGATATCCAGAATCCAAAACAATTTCGAAATCCGCTTCAAAGTTCAACTAAAGTGCTATGTGTCTGCAGTCTCCAATGCCCTTTTCATACATTGAACGAAAGGAGAGAAAGACTCAAATCGCGCTCCTGTGAAATGCATTGAAATGCAAGAGCAATGAAAGTTCGAGACTTTGTTTTCACTGAACGCGAGGGATCTTGCCTGCAGTAGAGCACAATGTGCATGCAAACTTCTTATTTCCGCGTTCCATTCACAACATCTGAAAAGCTTCAGAGAGATGCTAAGTTATTCATGTTCCATCCGCTTTGAGAAACACCTCAGTATGGTGTTGCTTGTATGACTGACTGACAGCCAGTGTTGTGTGAATTATGCCGTCATAAAAAGAGAAAGTAGCTGTCTCAGCAGAGAAACAGGAAGAACACGCAAAAACAATTGTATTTTCATTTTCAGAAACGCGCGCTAAAAGTAACGTGGAAACGACTGAGTGAAGCGCCGAAGACATCCGGAAGAGGAACAATACAGATCATGGAAAGGGTGAGTGACTGACTATATCGGGACTAGAGTGTAGTCTCGAGTTGTCCTGGCAGGAGAACCGAGAACTTTGGTAGAGGAACGATACACATCACGGAGAGAGTTGTACCTTTGTATTATTAGTTCAAAAGTTTCGAATGATTCACAGTGAGGACGATATCCGATTAGTTTCACTTTGTCACTCGAAACTTTAAATACACAGTGAAACTCATCCAGATCGTCAAATCTGACTACAGCAAAAAAGTTAAAATATTTCAGATTCTGGACAAACTCATCGAGTCCGAACCATCCGTTCCCTCCCTCTTCTACAAGAGTGCCTTCCTCTCCTGCATCGAGGATAGACGATGTGGGAGGTCGCAGAGCAATGAGCGGTACGTTTATGTTTCTTGCGCTATTGAACCTTTTCAAAGCCAAAAATATGTACGTAAGGTTACTGGAATACCTAGCAAAATAAGTTAATTCAAATAAATTCACTAATGTATCGATGACAGACGGTGTGGAAGGTCACAGAGCAATGAGCAGTTAGCTTAGTTTTGCTGTATCATTGAACCTTTTCAAAGCCTAAAATGTGAAAGTAAAGTTCAGCAATCCGAGGAATCAGGCGTATTCTTTATGAGCGATTGTCCAGGATTAAAACTAATTATTTAAATAAATATCAGGCGCTGGGCAACAACAATCGCCACTCTGCGAGACCACGCGCACATTCTGGTCAAGTTCGTGGACACGATTATTCAGTGAGTATCTATCGGAACTATCGAGACTATAGTGCACTCTCGAGTTGGTCTGAGAATAGGAAAAACTGAAAATAGTCAAAAATGACACTCGACAGTAAATCCTAATTAAGTTCGTGAGCACATCAAGTGAGTGGAATCTTACTCATCGTTTTCCAAGCGACTTCTCTGTCTCTATCTGAATTTTGCATTATGTTTCAATGGGTCCCTAAATGAGGAGGTGGATCTGAGAAACGATTTAAACATGGCATCCAAGCAAACAAGAATCAATTCAGACGCACGTTCTATAACCAATACTATCGAACAATCGGAACTAGAGTGTAGTCTCGAATTTGTCTGAGATCCGTATGCTATTCAGACTGATGTTCGATGTCAGTTAGCAGCGAACAATCGAGACTAGAGTATAGTCTCGAATTTGCGATACTAAATTACTCTTATCAGACTGATGTTCGACGGGACCACCATCCACAACGACATGCCGGATCCGGAGACCATTGGTGAGATTACAGGGTCCTTTTTGGAGTGCAGAAAGCAAGAAGTGACTCTCCTCATTCTGCACGCTTTCTCGTCACTCTGACGGGTGAGAGAGTGTGTGAAATGAGGAGAGCAAATTTGGCTTTCCGCACTCTAGTCCTTTCCATACCCTCGATCTGATGAAGTGTGACAGAGCGATAGGCCTAACCTTTCTCCCTATTTCTTAGTGCTTTGTTTCAAATCGGTTTTTCCGCTGCACACATCATAACCGAATATCGAACGTATAGATAGGGGCCACAACGCCCATAGCCGATGTTAAGCAATGGGCTCAAAAGTATGTCCAAACTATCCCACAGGGCCCCAGTAACAACATGTTTTTTACCGGAAGTATTTTTCTTGTCCCTAAGCTGAGTTAGAACCCGAAACGTACGCGCGGAAGGCACTGTTTGTAAGGGGAGGAATGCGAGAGGGGGAGAGGAAGGGGCGGAGCTTATTTTGGCCATCCCTCAAGCTGCAAACGGGCAGAGGTTCCCCAAATCGAGCCGAAGCTGTTCGATATGGCGAGGGCGCGTTCAATCTTATCCGGAGAGGGTGCGCTCTAGACACGCCGGGTGATAGATCGGCGGAGGAGCGAGAGGCGGAGGATGCACATTGTGACACACACGCCTGAGACACGCGGCCAGTCGAGAAGTTTCACTGCGTTTAGCGATAACCGGAACCAAATAAAATACGCGCGTACTAAAATCTTTAAAAATGGAGCACAATTCGGCGAAACGTTTTTTCTTTGCATTTTCTTCTCTAAGTTGCTCAGTCAAAAATCAGCTACCGAATATTCAACTTGCAAACATTGTGCTTCCCCTGGAAACGTGTTTTCCATGGATTTCCCAACTTAAACCTTGAATTCTGACCTACTCAAACTTGTGAGACATTTTTTGCAACCTCCCTAATCGATAGGGGGTGGGAATAGCTACACATTTCTTTTTAGAATGAGTGATTTGGTTTAGAATGCGATTTGTGCTTCCTCGTACACGCGCCCTGGCCGGGCGCCGTGTCCACAGAAAGTGGGCGGAGCTTGCGCTCCCTACGTATAGAGACAGCTCGAAAGAGTATGCGAAATCGAGAGGACCAGACAATCGCAGTGAAATCTCACATGAATCGCCCCATGTTTCGCCGCTCACATTTCGCATTCATTAGCGCGCGAATATCGAACGAGGCGCAGAAGCACGGCTCATTTCCTCAGTTGGAAGGGAACTTCTGAAAATAAGGAAGCGAAGGATCTAACAATCACTCAAACAATAAACTCTATGAAGATGGATCTGAAAAAAATAGAAAATTCATTGTAGGAATCATCCACAACCGCCTCTACCCGCTCGGCTTCAATCGGAAGATCTGGAACTTGTTAGGAGAGTGCTTTGCAGAGGTTAGTCAAGAAAAGGAATCTAAACCAAATTAAGCCTCTGTAACTTGTCAGTAGAATGCTCCAGCAGTGTCGATTTCACTAACATCGATCGATAAAAGAACAGAATAGCAGAACGATTCCAATAAATCGACTCATTGCAGGTTTTCTTCATGCAAGAGTGCGTCAGGGCCTATCCTCATGCTGCATCGGCCTGGTCCCTGTTGTGTGTGAGTATTGAAGCGTTTATCTTTTCTAGAAAATTTAAAATCGCTGTAATTTACGGAATCTAAGCCACTGCTGTGTGAGGTTTTTGTCAACTATCGATCTACAAGTGCAAGATTCTTCTTCTTCATCATCTTTGCGAAATCAATTCCGAAAGTCATGCTGAAAGAGTAATCTGAACAAACATGCTATAGGTCTCGTTCACCGACCGAATGTACGCCGCCTGCAAGCCCACCTCATCAACGGCAGCGAGCATAGCCGCGTCGGCCAGCCATCATCATGTAAATATTTCTAATACTCAAATAAAGTTTTAAAAAATAGGCTAGACTACTTGGCAGACTGGACAATGTTCGAGCCATTCACATAATTATGCTCTAAACGAACTTCATCTGATGTGTGCAAGACAACACAAATTCAGTTCATGGAAAAGTTCTCCGACCTGCCTCCGATGTGTCCCGTGCGGCGATCGACGCAGCGACCGTTAGAGTTGCCCACGACGCTGAGGATATCGAGTGAGTGGATCAGGGTTGGGCGAAAATTTAACGGTCTCTCTTTTCGTAATACTCTCTCGCCGACCACACAAAGCTATCGAGCATGGAAACGTGAGAGACCGCAAAACGTTCGCCCATCCCTGGAGTAAATCTCATCTTTGATCCTATCATCAACTAATTCTGAATCCAAATGAATGATGATTGCTGTTTTGCATAACTGTTTACTTCGTAGCATGCTACTTTATCATGCTCATGAGCGAGATTGAGAAATAGAGCAAACGTTTCATCTTTGATTTCTTTCTTTCTCAGAACCACGCGCCACATCCTGTCATCCTTCTCCGGCTGATGATCGGCCATCTCCGTCTTATACGACATCCAATCCGGCGACTCCCGGTACGAATGCGCGTTTCGATTGAAACTTTACTTAAACTCTCACATGTAACGTCACTTGAAAACGCTCCCTCATTCGAATTGTGTGACAGAAAGAAAGACAGAGACTCATTTCAGCACCCCGACCCAACTACCTGCCCCTTGGACATCGACCGGATTCTCGGGGAGGCACACCCGGCACTCCCGCTGGAGTGCACCCATTCGATAAACATGCCATTACAAGGACTGCGAGGTACGGTAGCTAATGTAATTCTCGATTACGGTATTAGGACTCCGGTAACACAATAGCTTATCGATTGACAATGGCTTGGATACGGTTAAAAATACTACGGTAGTTATGAATTATCGATCGCAGGTCACCAACTCGCAATGGCAAGAAGAAGAAGCACTCCTCTGGGAAGAGTCTTCTGAGATCAAAGTCTGAAGTCGCCAGCAAATTCGAAATGCGAACTACTGTAGTGTGAAGTTGGATTAGTTTGATGATTGAATCGGCCCACATTTCCATTTTTGAATACCACAGCCCACCTTTCATGAATCATTGGCATTGATTGCTCCCATTGGTGTTGTAATCTGTTCACATTTCTTTTCCTTTCAAATTTTAGCTTGATTATTTTGCTTGCATAGAGACGGCACCACTTCTATTGGAGCCCGATCTTACTCCATTATTATTGATAAGTGTATCCTCCTCCACATTTCCTTTCTTTGCCACATTCCCTCCTATGGGTTCACTTATCGCATTTGCAACCTCCTGAGGAGGAATATCGGACATTTGTTACCCGTGCTAAAAGCGGATCTATTCGAGTGCTTGAGCCCCATCCCGACATTGCCATACGATAAAGAGGTTATGAACGTTCGAGAATCTTTGATCTTTGATCGCATCCGGGTTTACTGAATATTCGAATTTCCTATGCAATAAACGGAAAGTTCCGTTCTCCCTCGCTCTGCCAACCAGTAGAGAGAGAGAGAGAGAGTATGCAAAATGAGGAGGCGCCAGGATGTATTTATTAGCCATCCAAATCGGAAGCATCCGATTTAGATCGGAGGTCTCCAACTAGGGCGTATAAATAGGACTGGCCTCCTTGTTGAATCATTCCTACTCTGTCCTGCAGCTCAAGCCGCTAATTTTGCATTTTCTATGCTCGTTTGTTCAATTGATGCTATTTTTATTGTTGCTTTCAAATTATCGCTTGAAAGTATAATTTCTAGATGTCTACACCCTCTCAACTGCGGTAGTCCAGAAGATGCCTCATTTCTACACAATGAACATCTCGTATCAACAAACAACTATATTTACTTCAAAGGTGAGCGAATAATTCACAAAGAGCGCAGATTGCATCCTTCCACTGATTCAATCCCCAGCTTCCACATGTCTCCTCATCCAATCGAAACCTAATTTAGATTCCACGTGCAAACTTCGAATTCATAGCGATATCGGTGGATCAAGCAGCGTTAATCACTGCTTTCATCACGATGAATGAGGGTATTAGTGAACAACTCCATTCTCTTCTCGAAATCATAATGCTGTATTTGGTGAGTCGATTCTGGTATATTTTCGGATATGACTCTCCCTTCTGCACCCTCTCTCGTCTCTTCAATGGGAGTGTGGAGGATGAATAAGAGGGGTGCTCGAGAAGGGGAAAACGACTAATTTATCCGTTTCAACCATTCTTTTCAGCGGATTTACGTTGCCATATCACTATCACGGATTCAACTGTCGCTGCAAGAAATCAAGAACGTAGATCTTCGAGATCGTAGAGTACGGACAACTGATGCGCCTGAACCACATGCGTTCTTTATGAGCTGTATCAGTCATCAAGCCGGTAGCTCATCTTCGAAAAGTTTTTAGCGACGCTCCATTGGTACAAAAGATGCGTCAAGTACAGAAACCATCGAGTTCAATACTTGTTTTCAAATTGTATGAAGATAAATCTATTTACAACCATAAACATAAGTCTAAACTAAAGCATCGCATTGACATGACTCTGAACTGCAAGTATCACTAAGCTTACGAGTCGATTTCATACAACAATTTGCTCTAAAGTGCACACCTGCAGTATGAATATAGATGCTAAATTGATCCCATCTTGCATAATGGGAACTTCTTCTTCGATTTTTGGCCCAGACTCGACCGCGTTGAGTGTGAAGCAAAGCAGGGAATGAGAAGGGTAGGAAGATAATACTCTGTAAGAATATTCTGGGCCAAAAATCGAAGAAGTGCCGCATAATGTTTCATTTCCTATTTGTTTTTCTTCTCGAATGAAATTAAATCTGCTCATTGTGTCGTTCTTCAATCTTTCAAAAACTTTCTTCGAGTTCTAATCAAAAATTCAATACGAGAGTAAACGTGAGCCTTGCCACTGGGTATATTCCAGTTTCCATGTGGGATCCCAGACCTCCACCGTCTCTTCATTTCACACGCTCTCTCGCCTCGTCTAGATCGGATGTACCCTATTCTGGTCGGAGATCTCCGAGCAGGCAGTATAAAAAGGACTGTCCTCCTTCTTGATTCATTCCTTCTCTGTCTCTCGCCTTAAGAGACCGGATCGGTAAGAATCGAGTTTCCCCCGGACATGCTCCTACCGATTTGAGATTCGCAAGCCCATACTTCAGTGATAGGAAGGCCTTAGCCCCACAATACCCATAGCACCCCTTATTCGGACCTACCTCTGCAACAACAGGAGAAAACTCAAAATATGTGAGAAATCTTTGAAAAATCATAAACAGGAAACTTGGAGAGTTAGACTCAGTTGTTCTTGTGCATCACATTAGAGGTCCCCAGAGGCACCGGGAGAGCAGTTTCGATTGAATGCTGCTTGATTCCGTAATTTTTTTCTGAACTCAAATTTTAGATTTTAGAGCGAAATAGGCTGTTTTTGAAACGGGATGCAAGGGTAACCTAGGTGTACGTTGTAGCCCGCTGGTAGAGGTATCTGAAAATATATCAACTGGGGTCTCCCGTTATGACCCATTCGAGATTTGTTTACTCGAAGGTCCGTGACCCATTTTCTGACACTGGATTTCGATGGACTTCGATAGTTATTTTGAATCATCTTTGCAAAATACCACTCACATAGTGTTGTTACGTCATATAGTGAATATTGATAAGCATACGAATCGATTTCGTCGCAATGCCTTTTTTGGACCATGACCCGGGGTTCATGGTTCCGAAATTTCCTCCAACCATGAACCCGGGGTCATGGTCCAAAATTGAGGTGGAAAGTCATGTTTGAGGAACTTCATGTGCTATACACCAAAGTATAGTACTGTGCCTCAGTAATACACAGTACCCCTAGAGACAGTAATCTGCACGTCGTGGAATGATGAATTGAGATTTCAACAAATATTATAATAAAGGTCATTTTGTACTCACGGATAGACGGTGTCTAGGGGTACTGTGTATTACTGAGGCACAGTACTATACTTTGGTGTATAGCACATGAAGTTCCTCAAACATGACTTTCCACCTCAATTTTGGGCCATGACCCCGGGTTCAAGGTGGTGAGCCACTCTGAGACCATGAACCCCGGGTCATGGTCCAAAAAAGTCATTGTGACGAAATCGATTCGTATGCTTATTAATATTCACTATATGACGTAACAACACTATGTGAGTGGTATTTTGCAAAGATGATTCAAAATAACTATCGAAGTCCATCGAAATCCAGTGTCAGAAAATGGGTCAAGGACCTTCGAGTAAACAAATCTCGAATGGGTCATAACGGGAGACCCCAGTTGATATATTTTCAGATACCTCTACCAGCGGGCTACAACGTACACATAGGTTACCCTTGCATCCCGTTTCAAAAACAGCCTATTTTGCTCTAAAATCTAAAATTTGAGTTCAGAAAAAAATTACGGAATCAAGCAGCATTCAATCGAAACTGCTCTCCCGGTGCCTCTGGGCACCTCTAACGTGATGCACAAGAACAACTGAGTCTAACTCTCCAAGTTTCCTGTTTATGATTTTTCAAAGATTTCTCACATATTTTGAGTTTTCTCCTGTTGTTGCAGAGGTAGGTCCGAATAAGGGGTGCTATGGGTATTGTGGGGCTAAGGCCTTCCTATCACTGAAGTATGGGCTTGCGGATCTCAAATCGGTAGGAGCATGTCCGGGGGTAGGTGAAATTCCTCGATTCTTACCGAGCAGGTCTCTTAACTCAGTATTATTTCTATTTTTCCATCATTTTCATTCAATATTTGAATAATTATTATATTTCTAGATGTCTACACCCTCTCAACTGCGGTAATCCAGAAGATGTCTACACCATCTTCACTGTTCATTTCTACTCCTGGAATCTACAAACCACTTCATTTACTTCAAAGGTGAGAAAATAATCTACAAGGATAATGTAAATAATGGGGTGTCCAGAAAGTTTTTGGATTATTTTTTGAGAATTAATTTCGAATGAACTGTTAAAGCGATCTCTTATCTAACCTATGAATTCACTGATGCTCAGCTTGAAGTATTTTATCGTATGTTAAAATATGGAAATTATTTCATAGTAATGATGCAATGAGTAAAAATATCCAAAATTTTGAAATGTTTTTGAAAAATTGTAGCTCATGCGACAATGATAGTTGAAAGTTCCGGTTGTCGCCACGAGAGAGTATACACCCATACTCAATCCAGGAAATGTTATTAGATTTTTATTTCAAGCGGCCAAGAAACAAGGTCAAAATTTTCAAAAAAAATCGAATTTCGAAAGAGTTGATTTCAACCTTTTTCATCTTTTTCCTTTCTCATCTTTCCGTCGCTTATCAAAAAAATACGATACTGCATACATGAAATGTACACCTACTGCTGGTACGGATGCTACGAACATTTATGAGCTTGGTCTTCATAGAAATAAAATAAATGCAGTATTTCATAGTGATGACGCAATACGATTTCAGAACTCGGGATGTATCTCATTTTGTTTCTTGTCAACTCCCGAGTAACATATCGTCTTAACTAGTTCCTAGCCCTTCTCATTCGCTAGATCCAGAAAAAAAATAGAGCTTGAGAAAATCATTTAAATTGTATAAGAGAGGGATCACGAGAGAATCGACCAGGGGGCGGAACAAGGCATTTGGTGCTCCCAAAAATTCCCGAAAAAATATTTTAAATACTTTCAATCATGCTGATGAAAACTGCGTTGGCCGATTCTTCAAAAAAAATTTTGTTCACGAGTACCGTAGCCTCGAATATGACGTAATATGGAAATTATCGTTTGATGGAGCACCTTAAAAAAATCACAACTAGCTTTAAAATTGAGCTAGAACCTTGTTCTTTTTTTTAAAATGTAGAGGAAGGATCGCTCTACAAATGAAAAATAAGTTCATCATTCCTGGTGATTTTTCTGCTCCGGAGCGGTCGCTTTTCCGAAAAATGGCCGGAATAAGGTACAAATCAAAAATCAACATTTCGGTTTTGTGACCGAGATATAGTCCATACCAGATAGTTTTCACATGCCAAAGCTCAGATTTTGTATTCCTTGCTCACAAAAAGCGGTCTCGTTTTAGTGCAGATGATCACTGACGAACATCCGAGATTTCAAGTTCCCGACCTTGTGATGTGACATATTGACACAAAAAAGTTCGAAAACTTGATTATTAGTTGTTTCGATTCATTTCCGCACGAATATGACGTTTCTAAACCTCAAAAATCGAAATTCATGTAATAATCAGAATTAGGCATATAAACCGGTCGCAATTCTTGCAAACGTGTGCGGTCAACGTATTTTGAAATTTTTTGGATCCAATACTACCCAATAACTTCCCCACAAACTTATTGGGCCATTCAATACGGCGGAAATATTTTTTTCCTAATTTATTTTTCGAAATCAACGTGAACAATTTCAACATCACTTTGGCTCAAATTGTTTCCTTCTTTTTGAGTACAAAACAAGAAATATATCTTTAAAACATTATTTACTACTTTGCTCAAGAGTTCATTACGATATAGCACCCTAGAACAGGAGTACATTACTGAAATAGAATGCTGTCTCGCGATTTATTGCGTATTTCATTATTCAGTCTTTCCACCTCAGGT
>LS517011.1:32932-73597 GCA_900490845.1 Pristionchus japonicus
AGAACGCCGAACTAGCCCGAAGCAAATCCAGAGGGTTCTATCGGATCCAATGACCTGTTTTTCCGAACAATTACCCCTCCGTAATTATCAAATTTCCGATAAAAGTGTCACTATCTATGAATTCCACTCCCGCAAACCATTTCTGCACGCAAAAATTTATTTAGTGATTCTCTCAACAGCTTGTACAACATTCGAAGTGGACGTTAATGTGAAATCCAATCGCTGAGGTCGATAAATGATACGGTATTTCGGCAACACCAATGTACCCGTTTACGAGAGACCAAACTTGAGAATATGTAAGGGAAAAGCCGAATTTCGAGCACAACGGGTACACTGATAAATTGTGAGACCACTAGTCAAGATCATGAGGTATAATGTAATGAATGATACGAAAACAATAGTAAATAGGAAGAGAAGCGGATTAAAACTCATCACTAATAGCACAGGGAAAAGACAGACTATCGTGGTCTCAGATAGGAGGATGAGGTTACACTTTAATCGACATTCACGCAGGGAAAGGGGAGGCCACCGTACTCCTACAACACGGCAATCAGTAAAAATAGCAACGGGATTGGGCAGTATGAAAAGCAGCACATTACAAAAGGATAGAAAAGGGGGGGGGCTCAAACTAATCGATACTACAGGAAAGTGGGCGGAGTCTACCGTAATCTTCCGTTCGAGACTCCATTCAATGCTCCAATTGGTGCTCCAACTCGGCAGCCATATCATCGAATTCGTCGTCCTCGTCCTCGTTATCCTCCTCCTCCACGTCACCGTAACTGAAAGGGGGAGGAGGGATTATTGATTGTTTGTACTCTCAAGTTTTACTAGGCTAATTCATTGAGGCCTGCTCATGATTGCAAAATTTTTTTGTAAAAACGCCTTTGTCGTTGCTGCATTACCGTTGAATCAATTAAAGTTACAAGAATTTCCCGTGAAACATCATACGGATATCGTTGTAGCCTTGGAGGGAACATTGATTTATGGGTAGAGGCTAAAACTCGATTTTATTGCGACAGGAACAATCACTCTCTAGTAAAGAAAACTCGAAACGCCCATTCTTTGGTAACAAGCGATGAGGAGCGCAGCATTATCCAGCAATACCCCTTACTCTACTAGAACTACCCGTGAAACACGCATGATTCATTTCATTCCTCCCTCCTATCCACTCACTCCGGCTCGACCGCATCTCCATCGTCCTCCTCCTCTCCCTTCTCTTCTCTCATCTCCTCCTCTTCCTTCTCTCTTCTCTCGGCTCTCTTCGACCGCTTGCTGCTAGTGCCGAGGAATGGATCGTCTGTGAAGGGAAGAGGATCATAAAAAGTTTAATTAGTTAATTAATCATAATAATACCATGACGAGCACCGAATGTTTGTAATGAACAAGATAATGAAGAAGGATCGGCACAATCTTCATCGATCGAATATCATGGGCCGATGCAGTACCAATGTGTCTAGTTTTGTAACCACGGCAATCACTCATACAATTACTGCTCAAATCCCCCAGCCTATTTGATGGCCTCACATATCCTCAATTCACAATCAGCTTTTTTTAAGGGGGAGTTCATTCTATATGATACTATATCAAACGTTACGCTATTGCACTAAACTTCACTGCCACACGCATCCCCAATTCCACTTGCTCTGTAGACAATCTTCAAGCCATATCAATTTTCCCATAACTCCACTGCCCTTCAATGTCTCGTGAAACTTCAATCTTCCATTCCTCTACATCTCCCCATTTTCATAGTCCCACTACCGTTCTCCCGTGAAACTCCATCCCCTCCACTCACCCCTGTCCTCCTCCTCCTCCTCTCCCGCGCTCTCTCCCGTGTATCCTCTATCGAGTGCCTCGGGGCACAGCTTCCTCTTCACTCTGCTCTCGTCGATCTTCGGACGGGCAACCTCGGGGGCGCGCACGCGAGACTCCTTCTCCTTCCACGCCGGCTACAACAATGAGAACATTAAAAGTATTCAGAGATTGAATAGCCTTGTTTCAAGCCCAACGGTTCCTGGCTGCAGGATTTCTCCAAAAACTCACGACTGTCCTATACCCTAGTACTCCCATCTCTTCTAATCTCAAATCCTCTCTCACCTCTCCATCTCCATCTCCGTCTTCATCCTCTTCGTCACTTCCCTCCTCATCCTCATCCGAGAGAGAATCCACCTGCAGAGATCATTCATTTTAAAGATCATTAAAATTATTCTCATCATTTAAAAATCGTTATTTTGTTAATTGATGTCTCATTGATGTTTCACCGTTCGTAACTCAATCTACGAATATTTTCGAAGAAGAAATACTTCAAAAATCTCGAGAAAAAAAGTTCATTGTCCCCTCAACAACACGTGATTCGGCTCTCGTTGGTGGGATGAGTTTTATGATTGTAAAACTAATAACCGATAGCTACCCACACCTCATTGGCCATATCTCGTCGCAGTTTCATCCTCTGCTATTATTCTCGAGAATGGTCATGATTTCAATATTCTTCATATTTACCATCAGAGACAATAGATATTTCTCCCCCCACCTCATTGGCCATGTCCGTGAGCAGATCCTTGCCCATCGTCGGCAGATCCGCCAGTCCGGCCACGGCGCCGGCTCCTGAGGGGAATCAATGATGATTACGGTACCCAGTATTGACTTTTGAATCCTGCTATCGTAAGTGAGGAAAATGAGCATAGTAGTTACTAATAATCGATATCTCGCCACTACCGTACTCAAAATCGTGTTACCGTACCCAGGGATGCTCCGATGGGGCTCCGAGTCTTCTCCGTGAGCAAGAACGGCTGCTCGGGCGCCTGCAATACAGCTACTCATTTCGGGTTTCTCAACGCCTTGGAGAAATATTTTCTTGATTGCCAAAACCTTCCACGCAACCACTGTATTTTTTATCCGAACAACAGTCAAGGTTCACCAACTTAGTAGAATATGCCCTCTACATAATACCAACAATGCGGCCATTCGCGAACCTTTCCCCATTCTCTTCACGTCAGCGTCCATCAGAAGATGAAGTCACCCCTCTCCCCTCTGCTCACCTTCTCCCACAGTTCCATGCACGCGTAGATCCAATGCGGCGTGACGATGGGCACGCCCAGCTTCTGCGCATCGGAAACCTTCCTGCAAGAGAGGAGGTTGGGCTTTTGGAAGAGCGCATGCGCCTGAACGTGCGCCGAGCACTTCGATTTTCCATTGTATCTTCATTATCTATTTTCCACACTCAGGAATCAAATATCCAATCTTTTAAAAACGGTTTTGGAATCCCCTGAGGGTTGTTCATCGACCTGCGTAGATGAAATCCACTGATTGAGATGCATACTTTTGCGGTTTCCAAGTCAATCAGCTTCCGATTCAATCACGTTACATGCTACCATCTAAACTTCTCGACTCACTCGGTTCCCCATCTCGCAGCCACCAAATGGGTCGTCTGCTCGTCCACTTTCCCCTCCACTCTCGCTCCGAATTTGGTGGCGATGCGGTACACATCCGATCGCTTCGGATCCGAATGCATCGGGATCAGACCTGCAAATGGTGAGAATGATTGGCTTCGGTTTCACACCATGCACAAATCGTTTCTGTTTTGTATTCCATAAAATCGTCCATAGTATCAGCATCACACTCCGAATTCTCGTTCGTTACGATGTCAGACAAGAGTACTCACCGGACAGGACGAGGACGCATCCCTTGAGTGACTCCTCGCGAAGACAGCTGATGATCACCTGAGGGAGGGTTGGGGTTCAGTGATTGTATGAATTGAGCAATTGCGTTTGATCGGATGATAATTTTCATTCCCAATAAGATCAATACTTTCAGAAAATAGAGCCCTAACGAATCGCCCATATCTCCGTCCGTAATCAGTCAATACCCCTCCAACCACAGTATACCTTGAGATCGCGAATATTGCCGGTGTCATCGTAGTGGTTGTAGAAGGCCTCGTGCACCTTCTTCAGCACCTGCACGAAAATATTGAAAGTAGGTCGGACGAGAACTATTTCGCCATACAGTCTATGACATAACAGTTATCTCTCGCCTCCCGAAGCTCCCATTAGGTGAAGTACAATAATATTTTAAAGTTATATGCCAAAGAATAATTGCTCGCCCCAGACTACACGTCCAAATATGGTTTCCCCGAAACCCAAACAAGCGATGGTGAACTTTTTGTTTTATACACGTTGTGCAATCAAAATCACATCAATACGGAACCATGCAACAATCTCGCTAGAGCCATCAGGACCTCTCATTCACGGTTCAGCACTTCTTCTTCTCCCTATCATTTCTGCTAACAGCAATAGCTTGCAGAACAGTAAGTAGAAATTCTTTACTTCCATTTCGGATGGAGACCAGCACAATTCCCCCCCCCCTCACCTTCTCGACATGGACGAGTGTCTCGTCGGTCTCCTCTGGCAGGTTGTCTCCCTTCGGTCCCTCTCCGCCCTCCTGCGCCGCCGCCTCTGCCGGTCTACATGAGATTTACATATTATTAGAAGAATTAGTTTTATAGCCGGTTTCCTGAATATTGAGTTAAATCAGTCCACCCACTAGCTATTGTAATCGTTTCGGATCGCCAATCTACCGAGTATAAAAGCAGAGTAGACATGCAAATCGTGTGGTTCAGAGCTCAAACTACCGTTCCTCGACGTGTCTAATGTCCGGTTGGCATACTCTTCTCTATCGGAATGCCCCCACCCCTCCCTCCCTCTCCTCACCTCTTCTCCGCTCCGGGCGGCGCGTTGATGTCGTCCACGTCGGGGAAGTACTTGTAGGGACGGAGCTAAAAAGGAAAGAGATCGATATTACTCGAATACCGTAACCTATCGCCATCGTATCTCTTGCACATCTTCATATATTTAAATTTACTCCAGCTCATGTGCTGCAGCCTCCTTATTACTTACTACCACAACCACAACTCTTCATGTTTTGCCAACCGCGATTCCAATCGCAACTAGATTTTTAGATAGAATTCCTAGGTTTCACCCACCAATCAAAAGACTCATGCTTGGTTTGACTTCAATTATTCTATGGTTGCTCCGCTAAAAAGTCCAAATCTCACCTGCACGAGTGCATCACTGAACTCCCACACGTCCGCTCGGTCGTCGATGATCGCCACCATCTCCTCGCCTGCAGGGAAGAGCGCCTGCGATGGGAGAGAAATTATTGTGTTGTAGCGAGAACAGTCGAAGACAGAATCAACACCTGGACTTCCAACCTTTTACAGCAACCCTGTGAATCCCGTAACATTCAGTTGTAAAGAAAACGTGCGTAACTATGAGGGGGGAAATCAGTTTATTGTAACCTAGCCAGTTTACTGTAAATCAATATCCAATCGCTCCTCCTTGTTTCGCAAGCTCTCTCTCTATAGGGGCCTACTGAACCACTGATTAACCTTGCATCACTAATTCATCAGGTGAATTTCTTCGTTTTGTGCTCTTGCGTTATCAAAACCATGAGAATATCTTTCACTGCCAACCATACAAGAGAGCAGGATCACTCCCTAGTTAGCCAGGCCTCGTTACAACCGAGGTGCCTCCCCAATCACTCACGGCGAGATTCTTGGTCTTGTGCTGTTGCGAGAGGGACTCGTCGCGGGAGAGAATCCGATCGAGGAAGATCTTGCGCGTCGGATCGATTATCTACAATGCCCTTGATCAGCTTTTATAATTTTCTTAATCGCAATCGTCCGCAGAATCATTCCGGGCAGCGCGTACGCTCTAATAATGAAATGATGAAGCGCAGATTCATACGTTGGTTTTTTTGTGCCGGATCGCTCGTTTCACCGTATTAGGTAGAGCGTGTGCTGTAATGCCCAACTCGTGAAACTTGTTCCGTCACGGCAATGATCGATTGATTGACCCTCCGCCTCCTCCTTCCTCTTTCCTCACCTCGGCGATCTTGTGCGCGTACTGCCGCTGGCCGAACGTGATGATGTGCATCTCGAACATCGGCGCCAGGTTCTGAACGAGTAGTCATTATTGATTCGCACGGAAAGAGAGACCAAACATCAAACAAGAAGCTCCACAAGCGCCTATACGCAACCAGTGAAACACTGACTATTCATTGGCTATTCATTTTTTTTGCAAAAGGAAAAGAGTGTACCCTCCAATCAAACAAGCACTGCAACTAGTGCAATATCATGACTGTGAAACACCAACGGTTAAAAGCACGACCGACGTTCAAAAGCCGAGCTCAACCCCAAGCTCAAGACCACTGTTCTCGGTTTTCAGCTCATTAATATAATTAAAATAAATTAAAAATTGAAACGTACCTCGAAGAATGCGCGGGTGTGCGGCCGCAGCTTTGTCCAGTGGTTGCCGCCGTACAGTGTGAAGTACGTGATATCCGGGTGCTGAGCGGGGAGGAGAAATTAGTTCTTTTTATATGGAGCAACACGGGAACAAATTACCATCTCAAGCTGATTACGGATAAGACTACGATGTGAAACACAGGCACAGAGAGTGAAATCAGAGGGAAACGCATCAGGGATGGGCTATGCTAGAGAGGCGAGTGATTCGCTTTTAACTCACAATCAATAGTTTTGTTTTGCATTTTTTACGACTTGCCCTATCTATGATCACACCCTCCAAATAATCACATCTATGACTCACATTTGAAACAATCTTATGCTCGGTGAAATGAAACTGAATTTTTCGAGACTCGACCCTATTCCCCCGCTTCCATACCTTGACAGATTCCTCAATCAATACCCTACCGTACCTTGGCGGGATCGAAGGCGGGTGGTCGATTGGTGGTGTGGATGACGGTCTGGTCGAGGTCGACTAGCAACACCAGCTTCCTTGCCTCCAGACACGCTTTCTTCGCTCGCTCTCCGTCCGCACGCGCGATCTGGCAATGAGAAAGATTATTGATCGATTGGAAGGCTTGATTGGAAGGCCCCCTTTGGAAGTCGTCAACAAAAGGGCAGAATGTCGTATCTAATTCAAAGCACGCATGTGAGTTTCACAAGTTATAGAATATTACAACCCGGTCGAAAGCTACAATTTCGGTTACACTTCCTCCACTTCAAAATATTTTATTCCTCGCCATCTACTCACTCAATCGTTCATTCAAACATCATTCTGTACAAATCACTGCCGACCAGCTGAAACAAGCTAGTCCCATACATGCCTCATTGTGCAGAAAAATCGGGACCCGTGCAAATGGCACTTGTTGAAGCCGACCAATGGATCGTTCCCTACTCTCACCTCTGCTAGGAATCGTAGAACCTCTCTAATGCCTTCCCGCTTGCCGATCTAAATCATCCCTTTCAGTTTCAGTCTAGTTACAAAGCGATGCAATTACTCCTCCCTTTCCAGTAACATTTTAAAACCCAGTCTCTTCATCACTGACACAGCAGCTCGGGCAATTTCGAATGAGTGGGGCTCAACCCCGTCTCTAGGAGATGAATCTTCTCTCGTCGAGCACGCAATTAACTCAAGGTACAATCGTGTTTCACCCTCACCTCATCACTGACCAGCAAGCGCAAGTCTCTGTTACATCCACAGGAGCAGGTGGGGCCCATCACTGCACCTCCCCTCCCCATCTCCGTTCCTCCCTCACCTCATCACTGACGAGCAGCTCGGGCAGGGAGTGGTTCATGGGCACACTCGCCGTCGTCGTCGTCTTGCGCTCGCCCGGACGACCGTCCTTCCTGCAACGGATGAGAAAGGGGTTAGTAGACTTTGGAGGACCGGTAACTACTAGGTTTCACTCTCGCTACAAGATCATCAAATTTAGAAAAGCTGCAATCACATTCCTTTTCGCGAAATGAAAAAAGGTATACTTTCTCCATAACAACGCATCAGCTTCATTCTCCATTCAAGAGCCTCTCATTCATCTCAATGGAAGGATCAACTGACTCTCGTAGGTTCTCTCCGCAGGTGGCGCACATGTCCTTCATCACGACCTGGTGCGCGCACTCGGCCAGCGTGCAGAGAGGCGCGCCCGACGCGAGACGCTCCGTACGCTTCGTCTGAAGAGGATTACGGTGGGTTACTGTAGGTATTGGTAGAAGCTCGATTTTGATTAGGAGCACCTTTGTGTTCCACCAATCGCATAATACTGCGAGCCATGGATTGACCACAGTTAAGCTTTCATTTCTTGACCAAAAAAAATTACGCGCAATCAATCCGCAAACGACTACAGTAAGCAGAATACCGCACATCATAATCAATCGATAAAATACCGTACCCCCGGCTTGTACAGGACGACTCCTTCGGCGGGGGCGCGCACCTTGAGAGGGGGCGACTTGGGGTCGGCGCCCTCCAGACGGTACTCGATGATCACCTGACGATAGGCAATATTTCATTTGCTCCTTTATTCAAACCACTGCAAATTCAGTGAGATGGCGGTTCTAAATTCAGAATTGAGCCATATTTGATGAGCTATGTTACCAGCATTCATCGAAGCATAACTTGTTAACAAACACAACTTTCAATTTCAGTGTCAGCAGCTCATTATCCTCTTTCTAGTTATATTTCGAAAATAACATTTGCGAGAAACAACAGTTTTTTTTTTTAAACAAACGATAAGAGAATAATCAGAAGAGCAAAGGTGGACACGCGTATGACATCCCAGGAAACTCAAATCATCCCAGGTCCCCAGAGACCCAACAAATCATGCCCAACTTCCAAAACACTATTTTCACCGTTTTCAAGAAAGTTGATAACGAGGGGCTATAAGGGTCTCAAATCGTTCTCACTCACCCCATCCTTCCTCACGAAGGCTCCCTCCGCGCACTTTCGCTGCGTGATCACTGCGACTCCGCCACCTGACAATGAGAGGATATTGCATCATCATTAGGCAAAAATTACCTCTCAAGAACCTTCCCAAGAAGAGCCCACTACGGAACCGATAAACACCCATTTTTAGCATTCAAATCCGAGACTAGGCCACTCGGTATTCCCAAATTCGGCTACTTTGTTGTTTGTCGGTCAAGAAGATCACACAAACGTCATTCGTGGTTTTCAATTACGAATAGAAGAGAGAGCGTACCATTCGTGGGCATCATTGCTGTTAGAAGCAATAGCCACCCGATATCATGGTTAAACCCCGATTCCAAATTTCGACAGCAATCCTTGCCCATGTATACAGCGTACCTTCAGCTGTGAAGAACACGTCTGTCATCTGTCTGCTGGTTGGCAGTAGGTTTGACACTGACAACGAAGGAGTTCAACGAGGAAATCTCGACAAAGAAACGCGAGACCGACGGGAAATAGATAAGAGGAACGGGAAAGAACGAGACAGGGAAGCGTGAACAACAACAAGGGTGCCTCTAGTCTGATCGGGTAGATCAAGATGATGAGAGGGGCGAGGGATCGATAAACTTCCAAATAGGGCAGGTATTCCCTTCACTCGAGGTAGCACTCTGGCTCGACTTAAAACGTTACACATCCAATTTACAACGAAATTTTTATATTACTTTATTATCACCACCAAAACAACATGAATACGATAAATAATGATAAACGGCTGATTATTATCAGAAAATTACAAGGAAAAATCTTAATACTCAGTGTCCAAATATCTGGAGGATATTGGCATGAACATAAATAGAAACAAGGCAAAAATGAATCGACTTCTGGACTCTAGCATACTGTAATAGCTCTACACCGGGTCTGAACCAACAACCGACAACATCTCGGAATCAGGAGGATGAAATGGATAGCTAGAGATGGGAAGAAGCCGGGAGGATAACAACAGTATCAATCACTCGTTTTTTTTGGCAGATCAAAACACGATCTATTTCTGCTTCGGATAACATTTAAAATATGGGCTGCTAAATCGGAAATATCTTCTAAACATACTCGAACATGGAAATATTGGATAAATATTCAAAAATGTAAACATAAACGGTACGACAATAGCTTATTAGAAAGATCAAAGATCACTTTGTGATCTGGAGAGTGATCTTCTTCTGGACGATGGGAGCCGCCTGGAAGACTTGAGCTATCCCGACTGGCGCCTGCAATTAGTTAATTAGTTAAGTAATATTGATTAGTCTTTTGTAGAGCGTAAGTGCGATACACTCATTGGATATTTCGACTTGCAACTCCTTATCACACACCCCTGAAACCCTCCCTCACCTTTGCCTTCTCCTCCTTTCCTCCCTTCTTCTGCTCGTTCTCGTCCACTTGATCCGACCTGGAACGGATATCGATTAGCTACCGTATCCTACAGTATTCTCACCTCTCCTCCACTGGTTCTTCATCGACTATCTGCTCGAGATGAATATCCTCAAAGTCGGGTTCGGGTTCCTCCTCCTGGAATGAGCGGTTAGTCTGTGTTTCAGCGATTCTATGAGTACAATCAGCAACCCCTGAGTGTCAATTTTCGCAGTTCATTCATCAATATCCCAAAAGAATCCGCGTTGGATTTGACATGCTCAACAAGCACTATGTCGTTTATGGAAATAGAGTGCACACAACCGTTGCATCTAGAGCTCCAACGAACCTTCTTGATCTTCTTCTTCTCCTTCTCTTTGTCCTTCTCGTCCTCATCACTCTGAGTGTCACGTCGCTCCCGTTTGTTCTTCTTCTCCTTCTTTTCCTTAAAACATTTAATTAATTATCTTAATTAGCACTAATTATCCAACCTTCTTCTCTTTCTTATGCTTCTTGTGCTTCTTCTCCTTTCCTTCTCCTCCATCCTCATTCCCTTCTCCTTCCTTGTCCTCTCCATTATCCTCCTTCTTCACCGATTCATCGTCACTGCAAAAATTGAGATTCATAGAATGCGAATTTTGTGTTTCCTTGTCTCCATAAGCTAGCATTTGGCGAGAACTCAGCAGTAATGGATCGATCGGCTATGACTCAAAAACCAAATGACTGGCAAATGACTCTCACCTCTTCCTCTTCTCCTTCTTTTCCTTCTTCTCTTTCTTTTCCTTCTTCTCCTTCTTTTCTTTCTTCTCCTTCTTGTGTTTCTTCTGTTTCTTCTCGCGATGGGGTCCATCATCCTCAGCTGGAAAATAGAGAACGTTTTATGAGAATCGCAACTGGAGAGAGGATCGAAAGACAATACTTCATGGCATGATACACCACCTAAGAAACCCACATATTCCTTCCATCCAGAACCAGCAAGAAACCACAATAACAGACGTCTTTGTGTGCGAAATTCGCAGTGTGATCGATAACTTATCATCATTGAAAAAATCAATGCACATAAAATGACCCTTGAAACACAGCTCACCCTGACTATGCTCCTCCCCAGCTCCCTCTCCTCCTTCCTTCTTCATCTCCTTCTCTTCTCCCTCCATTTCCTCACCGCTCTTCCTCTTCCTGCCTCCATCCTCCTCGGGCGAGGGCTGGTCCTGCACTTATTATTATTAATATTTAATTAAATAATGTTACAGTAGACGCCCTCCTCCAACTTCAACAAAGGACTGTGCACACACACACAAAAGAAGACTATTTTTTTCACACCCTTCGAAGAAATCATTGCCCCCACACTTTCCTACCACCTCATCCCCCCTCTCTGCACCCTCCACCCACCTTGTCCATCTCTCTCTCCTCCTCGTCCCCTCTCCTCTCCTTCTTCCTCCTCTTCCTATCCTCCTTCTCCTCCTTCCGTCTCTCTCCTCCCTTCTTCTCATCACTCGATCTCCTCTCTGATTTCTTCTCGTCAGCAGATCGCCTTCCGAGCGTCCCGTCGCACATTTGCTGCAATTCCATCCCTGGTTACTCCCGTCTCTCTTCGCCCTCTTAAACAAGGAACTTAGGCACTTTTTGGCAGCGCCCTCTTTTTACTGACAACTAAAAGCTATGACAGCATGCGAGCGATTAAAATACAATTAGTGGAACAGAAGGGGCGTGGCCAAAGAGTGCACAAGTCCCGCCTCTCAAACCATACTCGGTCAATCTCATCGTGCAATATCTTGCCATTCCTTGCTACAGCACGTGCAGGATTCTGAACATCGAACAGAGTAGAGAAGGGAAGAAAGGACAGAGAGAGATCAAAGATCATCACTCGGAATTGAGACACACGGAAATAGACACATAAGGGAGATGTTTTGGCAGTGCATTCCAAGCTGTTCAACATGCACATATTGTTATCAGTTACTCACTATAAGGTTATCTGTTAGTTGCAGAGCCCAGAAGACTGCTCCACACATCTCCGCTTCACCCTCCCTCTCTCACCTCCTCCAGATCCTTTATGGTCGCCTCGATCTCCTCCTCCTCCCTCCTTCTCTCCTCACTCCGCTCTCTCCTCTCCTTCCGACGATGACGATCCTCATCCCGCTCCCGGTGGTCGTGGTGGTGGCGATCGTCGTCGCGACGTCTACAATAATCGATAACTTTTAGCTACCGTATCCGGGCCTGATTACAGTATCCTCACTCACCTCCTGTCATCCCTGTCCCTGTCCCTGTCTCTGTCTCTGTCCTCCCTCTCTCCTCTGTCCCTTCGATCGTCTCGCCTGTCGTCACGTCGATCATCCCCATGGCGACGACGGCGCTGCTGCAATAATTAGTTATTTTTCAATCAGAGAAGATATCCAGTAAATCGGAGACGCGTATCACATTTTGGCGAAACTGTGAAACTCAAACATTTTGAATCAGAATGCTTCGCAAAACTTAGTTTATTTTTTCTAAGAATGAGAGCCATGTAATGATCAAATTTATGCTCATCAACAACTGTAGTATCTTCTGTGAAACTTTCCGCTCATTGCATCTCTTTACTTTTATTATTACTAACAGAAGCTAATCGAATCGCTAAAATCACCGCATACGAGTATTACCAACCCTGTGAAACCTCCTTTCCCCTTCCCTCTCCCTCTTCTCCTCACCTCCATCTCTGCCCTGTATCTCCTATCTGCCTCCATCCTCTCATAGTTGGCTCCTCTCCCTCTTCCTCTGTATCCTCCTCGATAGTTCGACGAGTACGTAGAGGGGGGAGGGCGAGAGTCGCGCGGGTCACGACCGTCCTCCAGACTGCAATACAACTGTTTGATATTGAGAACTAAGTTTTCATCGCTCTATTTCTGTTCCACCGTGCCCTAAAGTTGGGCCTGAATCAAGAACAACAATCATATTAGCATTCCCAATTCACGAAGACAATATTGTGCTCCTCGCTTATTTCAAGTTTCGCCCCTCCCCTATGTACGAGTCCATCCCAAGCCCTACAATCTTTCTCTATTCTCTCCTCCAAAACCAATCCCACTCACCCGATGACGGCCGTCCTCGGTATCACCTGTCCGTAGGCGTCGACGTAAACGATGTTGTCTGGAGGGACGATCTCGCCGCCGTCGAGCAGAGACGTCTGCAAGCAATCAATTAATCAATTTATCTTTGGAGTTAGTAAATGCTAGAAGATTGAGCGATGGCATGGAGAAGGGTTGTTTTCTACTCTCCGAAGGCAATATTATGCAGTCCACTCTTGCCTACTTTTGTTCACATGCTGAAACCACCACCAAGAGGTTTAACAAAAGTAGCGGGTTTTTTCTCGCTTACAATCTAATAATCTGATTTTTCAGCAACAGCCAGTACACCCATCGATGACAGAATACCCACTGAAACCCCCCGCTCACCGGCTGTCCGACCACTGCACCTCCGACGGCTCCTGGCTGCAGCTGCGGCTGCACCTGCTGCATCCCTCCGTATGGCACCGTGTAGCGAGGGATGCCGTCCGGCCCGATCGCCATCACTGCGCCTGAAAGAGATAGGTTTCATCAATCTTTCAAGAACAGCAGAGTCTCGGCTTCTCACAATCAGTATCCGTACGCTGACTGCCGCTACATTGCCAAAAATAATTATATTCGAATAATGCCAGTCCTCGATCATCTCAAGGTCCCCGAACCGTACTCACCGACAGGCGGCATTCCGGGGCGCGGCATGCCCGAGTAGAATCCGGCCCGTCCGTGGCTGCCACGGTAGCCGCGGCTGAAAATGAGGTTATAATAACTGAATTAAATCGACTCTGTTATCAGTACCGCAAGAAACTTATTGTGTGATATGAGCAGTGTGAAACCGGTCTCGAGCAAGCTTTCAAAATAGATAATTTTATGGAGAAAGAACCCACGCAATATCACTTCCTCAAGAAACATTAGGCCTACATCGCCACTGTGCAACAGCCATCCTACTTCTTCTAAAATAAAATAAAACTCACTTCCCCCTGCCTCTGTAGCCGCTGCCGTAGCTGTTGTAGCCATCCCTGCTATATCATAATTATGTTCTATCCTCATTTCTCGTACTCGAGGAGCAACTCGTAAATTATTCCCTCTTTTCCGTGCTTGCGATAACTATTCAAAAAATTTCATTTCTCATCGCACCCATTCTCTGTTGAACTCTCTCCCACCAAATTCTCTATACCAATCTTCTAAACTATTCATAAATTCCATATCCTCCAATCTGCCTTCTTCTTATATACTCTAATTCTCTTTCTATCGCAACCTTTACTCACTTCGGGTCGCCGGATGCGACGACACATCTACATTGTTCTTCACTCCATCCACCACTATTATTGTTTGCATGACCAGTTCCGAGCTACTGGTATTTTTGTTTCGCACATTCATTAAATGTAGCGATAAAGATATATATATTTTTAAATAACACACTTTAAAAATCCAATAAAATGTTATTAAAATTAGCCAATAGTACTGCAGTTTCTCCTCACCCATATCTGCTCCTGTCTCCTCCATCTCTTCTCCTCCTTCTCTCCCTATCCGATCCCGACGATGAGGAGGAGGACGAGGAAGAAGAGGACGACGAGTCGGACGACGCACTGCGACTGCGTGATCTGCCAATGGATTATGAATGAGAATCACGGCGAAAATGATAACATTACATTACATATGGATAGTGCCAAAATTCTGTCATCCCCAACCCACACACTCTAGCTTCACCATTTCCTCAATACGAGCCGCATTCTCTTATGCACAATCCTCCTCCCAACTCTGTTCTAACCAATCCCACTGATCCCACTGACCTCTTTCTCTTCTTGCTCTTCTTCGGACTTCTCTCCCTCTCCCTCCTCTCCTTCTTCTCTCCTCTATCTCTGTTCTTGTACTCCTCCCACGCCTCCTTCAGGGCCATGCTCGACGCCTGGTACACCTCGTTGCCGGCCGGTAGTGCTGCAGCTGCTGCACCGGCGTACATCGGGCTGCAAAATACAGGGTTTACAAATTGTATTATCATCAACCATCCCTCTCTGATCGTGCATATTCTTTCACAAAAATCAAGCTGGAATTCAAGAAACCAACTCCCCGTGCTTATGTAGCTATCTCGCAACACGCCACCTCCTAGCTCAAATTCATAAAACGCCCAAACAATTTTTCCTTCAATCCCACATCCCTTTCAACCCTCCCCTTCCCCGCTTCTCACTTGAATATGGGTTGCTGCGTGAGGGGGTCGATGAGCAGCACCGTCCCTCCGGCCGGCGGAATGGGCGGCGGGGGCACGTTCGGCTGGAAGGCTGCGACCGGCACGGCCACCACTGCGGCTGCAGCTGCTGCAGGGGGCGGTATCTGCAATGATAAATATTTTACTTGCGCATTCCATGCTTCTCGTACCCTACAAAATATATATTGCTCGCGTTTCCCGATTGGTTCCACATAGCAGTTCTCTAAACAAATCTAAAGTCTGGTAGTGTTGATTCGTGCTTCTCCTACTCTACATTTTCTCCAGCGCATGTGCCTTCTCAATAGTCTCAGCTCTTTTTTGAAAACCAATCCCCTCTCTCCTCTCACCTGCTGCGTCATCGCCGGCATGCCTGCCTCTGCTGCAGCTGCCGCATCTGCAGCCACTGGCTGCACAGACTGCAGCTCGAGGGAGACGCCGGGCGGCAGCGGTTGCTGCTCCGCCGTCTGCAGCAGGTGCAGCTGCTGCGTCTGCGTCTGCTGCAGCTCCTCGCCCTCCTGGCCGGGCGTAGCACCGCCCTCCGCGTCCATCTAAATGTGATTGTATCTCCACCGCAATTCTCAAATCGCCAGTCACCTGAAGATTAAGCCCACCCGGACCACGCAATCACCTGGCTTTTCCTAAACTTCATCAAACCCCACTATGTGTCTCTGTTCATTCATTACCGTAGTCGCTTATGATCCCCTCACTACCGTACCTCCAATTTGGGGTCCTCTGTCCATCTCATTATATCTTGCAATAGTCGATCCCATGCCACTGCCATCTAAACGACTCCTTGCAAGAACAACTAGTGTCAGCCCCACTAGTGGGTTCCCTTAGTTAGTTATCGATCCCTCATCTACCGTACCTCAGATTGGGGAGTATTCCCTCCTCCTCCTGCTCCTGCTCCGATCCCGATCCTCAGTCTCGCCCTCGCTCTGCGATCGGGCGGAAGGGGCTGCGACTTTTCTGCGAAGCCTGCAGTGGAATATAAATTTGATCACCAGAGTACGCATAGTAGTGAACCAAATAATAAGAAATATTAAATCCGATCGTTACATTCTACATCCAACTGAAAATAAAGTTTCAGCATATCCCCATAACCCAATCGCTCCTTCAGTGAACCAAAAGTGCCTTTGTCTCCGAGAAATCACTCCATCCCTCAGCTCTTTCTCCCATTGTCTTGATGTTTCATCTTCTCCCCATAATCCAATCCCCATCTCCACTCACCAGCGACACTGCTCGTCACGGTCTGGCTCGCCCACGACTCGACCGCCAGCCGCACGCTCTTGTTCGGCACCAGCTGATCCACGCCCACCTGCAATTGATAGCACTTTACTAGCAACATTCACGATTCGCTTCGGTTCCAAAGTGTTGTTTAAAGTTGAGTCTTATAGACATTGCTCCCTCACTCCCCTAGAGGATGCGATGACAATCCACTTTCACGTTACGCACAACCATCAACTTCCTATTGCGGTTACGGCATCAATGAACGTTGCCCATATAGACTGAATAGCAATATGACTCACCCCCTCCTTGCGGCAGTGCGGACACTCGGTCACCTCCATCAGCTTGTTCGATATGCACTCGGCACAGAAGGACTCGCCGCAGCACGGAGACAGCATCGCTTCCTGTCAGATTTAATTATTTAATATTTATACGTCGCAGATTCATAAGCAAGCACGAATGTAACTGTCAGAGCAAATACTGCAACCTCAAAATTTCAAGATCCACCCCTGCCACATGCTCGCTGCACCACTATCACAAATACCTGCGAGCATTCTCGATTCGATTTTTCCATCTACCATCATACATTGAAACTACCACTTCTGCTTTCACCATGACTAGCTTTGCAACAATCAATACTCCTCCTCCCCAACCGTACCTTGAGCAGCTCCCCGCACAGCGCGCACTTCAGCTCGGGCGGAACGACGCGCTGCGACAGCGGGATCTCCCCGTTGTCCGGCTGCAATGATTGATCTTCTTCTCCTCCTCTCGAAACACCACTCCACCATCCATCGATCGGCTCCACTTCACACGGCCAGTGATTACAAGAAACTTTAGAACTTCACATGCAACACGAGAGCCAGGTTCCGGGCTTGTAAAGAGGAGCCGATCGATCGATATTCCTCCATATACCGTACCCTCTTGCTGTTCCTGGCGCGCCAGTGCATGATTGGCACGACGTACTTGCCGGTGCCCGTGATCATGGCCATTGGGTCGTCCGCCGTCGTCTCCATCAGTTCATCGCCCGGTATTCCCGTCGTCCGTTTCGTGTTCAGCTGAAACGCCAATGCACTCACTCAGTCCTCGCCCCCACTCTAATCGATAACTACCGTGAACCCCAATAGATAAGCAAATCATGCAAGTAGATCTGTATAATAGTTCATTAGCATAAGTTGCCGTAAAGATAGATAGGAAAGATACATAATATAAAACCTAATATCTCCAAACAAATAGATGCATGCAAGAATTCGTTAGTGCTTCACTGTTGACTACCCCTTCTGAAAAATCTGCGATTCATAATGTGGAAACAGCAAGGAAAAAGTGGTGGATGTGTGGGAGATCTTATTTATCTCTGAATAGCTTCCATTACTCAAGAAAACCGATCGATAGTGCACGCACCGTACGAATCGGAATCGCGAAGAGACAAGTATACATAAAAATAATCAATACACGCGCCGTCAGCCGCCGTACACCACAGTAAGCAGGCGGCTCCGCCCCTCGCCACTACGCTACCGTAGCCCGGCCGGTAGCGCCGAGAGGCACGCCGACCGGGTGGAACAAACATCTTTATCAGGTAACTGGGCGAGGGGCAATCGGAACACGAACACACAAAGCTATACTGTGGGCACGGCGCGATACGGTATTTTCTTCCGGATTACTCGCGTTTTCGCGTATAGATCAATAACGGAAATGTAAATGCGACTCATCACACTGCATGGATCGATATACCATCTCCGTGGGCGGTAATTCATCGCTGTCTTACTGTAGTCTTGCAGATGGATGGGGATATAATTACCATGGGGCAGTTCTTGTACCAGTGGCCGGGTTGGTAGCATCGATTGCACGTGTAAGTAGGGGGCGGAGGGCCGGACATGATCTGGTTCGTGCGCTTCTGATAGCTGCAATGAGGAACTATTATTGAATGGTCAGCATAATAATAAAATCAATTAGAAAAATCAAATCTAGGGCAAAACATGTGACCATTAAAAATTCGGGCTCTATTTTACTGAACAATATTCTTTTTCAGGATAGGTTGAAACGCGAAAAGGGAGTAACCAAAGATCGAATCTGTTCTTTCAAATTAGAGCCGAATTTCAAAGTCGTAGAATTGAGATTTCACGAGGAGATAAACTAAAATAAAAGGTAGATCAACTCACTTATTTGGGGTGTACTTCGAGGCTGAGACGTCTTTAATATGCGCAAGGCGCTGCTCTTCTGTCAGAGAATCGAACGTCTCCTGTAACAAAATAGATTGAATATGATTGTTGTCAATGGAAATATTTTGAATAAATTGGGATTGCAAAACAGGATGTTCAAGGTTTCTCACGAGACATCGAATTTAATTAAATAAAAGATAATTAACGAAAAACTAACAGCATCGACATGCCCCGTGACACCGGCAGAGGGAGCGGGCTGAGAGGCAGCCGTCTTTCCCACCATCCCACTCGTTGCACTTCTGGAAAAAAATCAATATTATTATTATTATTACTATTATTATTATTATTATTATTATTATTATTATTACAAACGATTATCTAAAATCCCGGAAGCATCTATAGACACTCAAGGGAGATACAGAAGCTATGAAACAACACCGAATGCAAAAAAATACTCACTGGATCTTGGGGAGTTTCTCCGCATTCTCCCTCGGAACTCGCTGCACGATTATACTGCTATTACGAGGAATCAACTCTTCAGCAGTGTAATTTCTCTTCGTGTGAGAATTCTGGAAGATCTTTTTTGTGTGATATTTCTGGAAGATCTTTTTCGTGCGCGATTTTTGGAAGACCTTTTTCGCGCGCAGTTTCTGGAAGATATTCATCAAAAATCAAGGCCTCTTTTAAACATTAAAATATTGGAAAATGCGAATACCTGTAGCAGCAGATCGAAAGACTCTGCTTTAATATTCTCCTTGGCGCAGATTTCGCGCTTACAGTCGGCTACACTAATAGAGAGACCCTGAAATAAAGACATAAACGTTTTGGACAACCATGATATCAAAAACAGCTAAAAACTACTGTCCAAATTACTCACCTCAAACTCCAGAAGTTTGTAGTCAAGGGTAGCTCGAAACTTGTAGTGAATTGACGACGACATGACGTCGTCTAAGGAAAGCACTCAGTGCTTTTTCTGGAATAGATAATGGTTAGAGAAAGTAACAAACGAAACGCGACAAAAATCGATCGAGAATACGATAAGACAAATTAGCTTATTGCAAGTTTGCAATAATTAACCTATTTGTTTTATATGGGGGAACGAATAGGTCGGTGATCGCACGAAAGAATAGCAAGGTCAAATCACGCGCAAAGGAGCTTTACAAAGAGTTTCGAAACAAAACAAACGAACAAAGGCGCCTGTTGTGTGACGCATGACGACAACATGGTGCGCAGAGTGTGCCAGCAATTTCGACGCATTTACGGTAAGCGTTGCTTTGCCCATCGAGTAGTGATTTTTTAAAGTTGATTAAATAATTGCCTTATAATTTCGGAAACAGAGAATATGCAGGTGAGCAAAGTGTAATAGTTATACGAGAGAAAACATGCAGTATAATGCCAGGAGAGACGAAGGATGTACAATGAAAGATCGTAGAAAATAAGATAGATTAGATTAGATTATTTTTAAGATAACGGAGTGGATATGTCTTCACGGAATAAGACCAGAGATGCGTTGAACACGTGCAATATGAAGATGATGGAAGGGTAACGAGAAGAGTTATTAGGTCAATTCCTACTTCTTCGTGAAGTTGTGACAAAAATCATACTCAATCCATGATTGCAACTAATCCTCATTGTCATTTGCTAAAATTCAGTATTTATTGGTCTAAAACAATAAAATGAGGCCGTTCGCGAGAGAGCCTAACAAAGGCCGTTCAAAAAGATCGATTTTCTCAGACCGAGTGATTTGGGGTTTTTGGGGTTGCTGATTTTTTTTTGCTGATTTGCTGAGGGAGGCTTTCATTTTTCATTTTGGTCCTGTTTTGGTGCCCAGCTGCCGGGCGTCGAAAACGGTTGTTGGGGCTTTACTCACCAGTCGAGAACGCTAAAATTAAATGAGTGTGGCTCCAAGGGTAGAATTTGGTTCTGATCACGCCTGTCAACTTCATTTTTCATGAAAGTCAAAAATAAAATTCAAAAAATGGAACTAATTTATGCTTCCAATCTGTGCTTAGCAACTGAGACAGATCGGACCCGAATGACGAGAGCATTGCAAACCCAATTTTAGATTTTTCGCACCGCATCCCAGCTCGGAGAAAATTGAAGTATAGTGAACTAACAGTTTCACGTTTTGTGCGTGACTACTTCCGATTTCTTTCACAGAGATCGGAAGCCTCCGATCTCTGTGGAAGTACTCACACACACCCCGCTGCCTCATACCCGCTGGTGTAGAAGAGATCGGAAGAAGTCACGCACAAAACGAGAGACTGTTAGTTCACTACACTTGTTTTCTCCGAGCTGGGATGCGGGGCAAAAATTTACATAGATTTGAAATCATCTCGTCATTCCGGGCCGATCTGTCTCGGTTGCTAAGCGCAGATTAGAAGAATAAATTAGTTCCATTTATTAAATTTTATTTTGACTCGGAAAATGAAGTTGACAGGCGTAATCAGAACCAAATTCTACCCTACCCTTGGAGCCACACTCACTTAATTTTAGCTTTTTACACTGGCGAGGAAAGCCCCAAGAACCATTTTCGACACCCGGCAACAGGGCATCAGAAAAGGTCCAAATGAAAAAATAAAATCTCCCTCACCATCAGCACCCTCAAGAACTCCAAATCAGACGGTGTGTGAAAATCGACCTTTTTGAGCTGTGCGAGACTCAGCCGGATCTGCTCGACTCTGTCGCGAACGGCTTCAAATATACGAATATATAAACTCGAATTTCATGCTTTATCGTACTACACTTCGATATGCCGGCTAATGAATGTTAGTAGTTTAACTGCTCTCTCCATTATTTCTCTTCGGGTTTCTTGAATTTCTCTAGATAATCTTCGAAGTGCTTAGACAATTGTTGCAATGAAGGGACAGTCGGAATCTGAAACGGTTCGAGTCTCTTTGAGATGTTGTCCCGTATTGATCCGGTAGCATCTTCTATAGCTTTCATATTTATTTGACTAGGTGGAGGCAGCTTAGGCATCGCCTGAAAGTGACCTACTGACTTCGATACCGAGAAGGAGACTTACTTCGTAATTCTGAGCGGCGAATGCTCCAGCGTACGCTCCTATCGATAACGTTAGGAGATGTGAGATGAGACCCATTCTAAACAAAACGAGGTTATCCCTGTTCACAGTGTTAGCAACAAAAAAATAGAAATATAACGAGAGATATACGAGATCGGTTGAATATAATTCGAATGAATACTCGGTCATGAAAGACTACGGGCAACTTCAAGCAAGAGGTTCGGTGTATTTCAATAAACGAGCCGAGTTAACTACATTTTTAAACGCACATGATTCTAGGGATTACATAACAAGGATTTCTAGGCCAAGACCTGGTATTGATTGCTACCATACTCTAAGAAAATTACACAATGCAACTATGAAAGCTTTGAGTATACAGAATACAAGGAATCGCGAGGTCCACTATATCAATGGTTTCCAAATGGTTATGAAATTGACTATAACGAATCGATTAGAAAAGGGAAAAGTCCGAAAGTACGCGAGATGGCGAAATACCAGCGATAAGCGAGCAAGCTTTGAACGACGATGAGTCTGTGGATAGTTACGATGCTTTTAGAGTTGGGTGATGAAGCTGGGGCAGGCTTAATATTATTATTATTTTGTATGAAAATATTTTATATATTAGAAACACATATTTGCATTATTGTTTTCTATAATCTTAATACTGCCGACGATTACCGATTCCCGCACTTGCTGTAAACATATTTTCGCGAACTTTCAATGTCACAGAATGGTAATTACCGTAACCTAAGTTCACTGTCGGAAAGATCTGTACGACAAGAAAATGGGAGTAAGGATGTGATCAGATTGGACAGGAGATGGCTACACTAGTGAGGGAGAATTCGAACTCGTGTGATGATTCCATCGTTGATCCATCGTTTGATTGAGAAGAGCCATGAAAGGGCCGTATACAATATTTTGAAGCAGATAATCGTATTTCTCGAAATATTTGAGGTACCTTAATCGCTAAATTTCCATATTCGAGTTCTGACCACCATAACCTCGTTAGACTCGCTAAGATCCTTAAAATGATTATCGTAATTCACCAAACATTGTCAAAACACCGAACCTTCTCACAAACGATTTTCTTTGCGATGATATCATTTCTTCGAGTCCATGCAAATGATCTATCTTGTGTGAATAGAAGAACAACCCCTCCAAGCTCCTTCTCAATCTGCCTTTCCGATCTCTTTCACCTAATAGGCCACAATGACCTCTTGCTGGCATTTGTCTCACTCTCAAAGAGAAACACGGAGTCATCCTCAAAGTGTATCTACGCTGTCCCTCTCTGCCACTATTACAACGTTACCATCCATCTCTTTCTCCTCCGTCTTTCAGTCTCTTCCATTCACAGTTTCAACGTGTACTGTTTGCAATTCGTTTCAGACTCGAACTGGGAAAAATCTTCAGAGAATGTCGATGATGTATACTGAATATTGGAAGAAGCACTTGGAGGCTTCTCAGAATGCATTGGAGTGAGTTGATAAGGCTGTTTTCTTTATCTAGCAAAGTCTAATAAAGTCAATATCTGGATAATTCAAAGCAATCTACACTGAAATAGCGAAAATCAATATTCAGGATGATAAATAAGGAACTGGAGGAATCTAATAATCGTCAGGTACAGCTAAAGTCACTCGCTCTCGGATACAAGAAGATGGTACGGTAACCACTTATCGATTGATCTTAATTTTGTATGGGCGATTCGCTTGAAGGTCGATTCGTCTTCATCACAGTTGACGAGTGTCCAGAACAAGAATGAAGCGTTGAAGGAAGAAAATCAAATCTTGAAAAAGAAACTATATGAATTGGAGTATGAGAAGAAGAGAATAGAGTGAGCTACGAACTAATATTTATCTCGTTTTTGCTTCCCCCATTCTCTCTATCGTTTTTTTTTAATGTGAACAAAAAATAAATGAAAACTTCCGAGTTGCTGACTAAGCTTACTTCAGTGAAGCGGTAGGAAAGGCAAAGGAGGAACTTGAAGAATCTTACAATCGAGCTACTGCTCTTAGGAATCTTGCACTCAAGTACAAGAATGAGGTTCGTTGACTAGTGTCTTGGCGTAAGCAAACTGACTAAATTTGAAGTATGGACATGAACACCATAACAATTTTTTCAGTCCGAAGCTAATTCATTGGAAATCGCTAATGCGTTGAAAGATCAAAATGCATTGGATACTGAGAATAATGAATTGAAGCGGAGACTTGACAAACTCAAAACCGAGATTGAGGTTCTCTTTTTTTAAATATACTTTGGTATCTCCACAAACTCGGCAATTCAGATGGATCGTGATGGAGAGATATCGACGAAGAGAATGAAGATGGACAATTGATTTGGATGTTTCACAGCGATGAGTGATTGATTTGCAATCTATCTTCTTAGCATCATTTGAATTATTCGATAAAGATCAAAGGTGGATGCAATCCATGGCTGTTTTCACATTAAAACACTCAAATCCGAAAGATCTGAAAGATGATAAATGATGAATCATCTTGTTTAGTTATTATCCTCTTCCTCTTATCTCATAGCAGTCACATATAAGAAGAAAATATCTCGAACGTTTGCGTCTCGTACCCACAATTCATGATAGTTTTATGCGCAGCCAATAGATTTACAGATTCTTGCAAACAAATAATTAATTTATCTAGTCAGATAAAACACAGAAAGAGTCCTCCTCTAGAGGATCTCATAGTCATTGGTCTTCGACTGAACCGGGAAGGCAGTGAACTCTCTGGGCATATTCACTCTCTTGAATGGCCCCTGCTGTCCCTCGACAGTCTCCGACTTGTCAGTCTGCACGTAGAGATACGTGCACGTGATCACTGAAAGCATCATTTTCAGCAGCTATCACTGACTTTGTCAACCAGTCGAGAAACTGGCAAAACAAAACAGTTTACAGTCTCAAGCCTCTTTCATCCTTTTCAAGGAATCTAGGTATGATTCTTTATCTTATCTTCATAAAGGTAACCTTGGATGAGCAGGGGCAGCACTGCAAGCCAAATGTCCTCATCCCTCAGTCCACCGTAGCCGTAGCCAAAGCCGTAGCCGCATCTAGCGTTAGTTGTGATCAGGACACACTGCGACAGAGCCACTGCGACCTGAATCGTGCCGATATTAGCATTCAACAATGTTGCCCAATGTCATCCGCATTCCAGGAACCATTGAGCATCATCAGTTGACTACTGTTATCCTTATCATTGAGATTGAGAGATGTGAACCGTAAAGGACCCTAACGTACCTCGAAGTAGAAGAAGAGGCCCTTGTACTGCGTCTGCGCTCTCCAGATGACGTTGTGGAAATAGAGGAAATGGGCGATGAGAGAAGCGATAAAGAAGATCACCATCAGAACAGATATGACTGAAAGTGAACTAGTGATGACGCAATTCATAGTCGAACATCTGGTATGAACACCTGGGCTAAAACCCACATCCGTAGCCATTGGCGAATATCCATCCATAGAATACGAGCTGAGTAAGGAAGGCAAAGATGCCGACAGCGTTCATGAACCCTCTCTTGAATCTCTCGTTCTCCTTCTCGTCGATGACGTCGATTGTGACGTCTTCTGAATCCTCCTGGCGATGTTGGATGTAGAGACCCGCGCATGCGCCCACTGCAATTAACTAATGTAATTAATAATACTAGATGGACTAGCGATTAATTAGTTGCCAATTTAATTGATTAAAGTCATTAAAAAACAGATTTACCTTGCACGAACATAGGAACGATGAAGATCCAGAATTCGGGGAAATATCCGAAGAGTTTGACGATGAAAGTGATCCACATTGCTGCTGCCACGATTACCTGAGATACGGGATCAATTTTTAAATCTTGGTTTCCCGTTCGAAATTTGCATCCATTTTTGTTTGTCCACTTCGTCTCGTTGTCTGAGCAGTGAAAGGCATGCATTTCTCAAGCAAACAATACGGTCGATGATATCGATTGAGGCGAACAACGATTATTCAGGCAGAAAGACTACCGTACCTCATAGAAGAAGAACAGCTTCTTGTACTGCTTCTCTCCTCTCACAATCACTCTGATGTAGTAGAGAGCATGGACGAAGATGGAGAGAATGATGGGCACCAGCAATTCCACTGTCAATTTTTGTTGATTATTGATTTTTCAATTGAACGCTTTTGTAAAAGTGTTTCAGAGAGTGCAAAATACTTACGAACATTCCCGAAGAAAACCCAGGCTACGATTTGTAGTGGGAACGCGAGAATTGTGAGGCCATGAACGACTCCGTCTTTGATCTCCATTCTAAAAACATGATTTTAGTTAAAAAAAAAGTTTACATATTTGAGCATGCGGAGTGAGGAACGGAAGTGCGAGAAAGAGGGCTCCACTCTATTTGGCCAGTGGGAAGAGTGAGCGACCTCTCCTTTTCAACCCGTTATCACTGACGCATCGTTCTCTCAATATCAATAGAAAATAGACTTGAAGCTGTCAGCTTTTCATAAGCTGACGATAACTAGGATGCGCTCTTTCGCAATAGGGCGAATACGACGAATAATCCAACGAATTAGCAGGTTCATAGAATTGAAAGATTGGATAAAAAAAGAGAAGGGAGTGGGTTCTGAACTCAAATCCGTCATCGGTCACAAACGGCACCTTTATTTGTATCTCAAGCTGAAACGTTCAAAATATTTCTCGGTCTCACTTTCACACACACTCCCACTTTTTCAGTCAGTGAAAGATTGTTGCGAAATGAGAGACCGAGAAACTGTTGCACGCCTCAGAACTCAAGCCGTTAGCAGAACGAAATATCGGCTGGCAATGACTAATTCCACCTCGTTTCAGTCTCTTATCACACGTCGATAAGCGATGTCACACGATTAGACGCCGGAAGAAAACGTATGTGAAACTGGGCAAGACCAATCACGTGAAGCTACACTTCTGACCTATCCGGTCTCTTGGCATCAGGAAAAAAAGAGAGTCGAAATACTGGGCGATTTACACCTCACAATTGCCGTCAGACGTCTAGCTAACAACGTTTCCGTTCCACCTGGTGACAAGTGTTTGTGATTCATTGTAACATTTCGATTGGGGAAAGAGCAAATTGATTTTTTTTTCGGAAGTTTTTTATTGCAAATAACTCATCAAGCAAGTCATTTCTGGTCATCCTGATCCCTTGCTACCACAGTGATGCTGAATAGCTTGAATTTGAGATTGTAAGTTTCGTGATCACTTTCATGAAATTGAGTGGTCGCATCGCCACGTCGACTGAGTGTTCTACAGAATGAGGCTGCAATGGAATGTAGAGAAAAGAAGTCCGATGTTTCACTTACTCCACTTGAAACGTTCCTGAATCTGATCTTCGCATCTTGGGACAGACTGTATCTCTACCATAGGGATCACTGACGTTGCTTCAGCAATGAACCCGATAAAATCATGCTCTTCTGGGCATTGTCTAGAGGAGGAACCACCAATTTCTGAATGGATTGTGTCTAAAGCATATTGATCAATCCAGATCTAGAATGCGTTATATTATGAAAATAATTACGAAAATACTGATTACCTCGTGAATGAATAATTGATGTATGGGGGGCCGGACATCGAGTCTTCCTATGGGCACGCCGTTGATGGCAGTTGTAAGAATCTCCATTTCTCTTCCAACGAACATAAATTCACCCAGATACAGTTCTTCAATTCTTGAGCAGCGACCGAAGACTCGAGTGAGTAGATGCAATAGTTTATCACCGTCTCGATCGAGATTGTTGTAACGAAAGCCCGAGCACACTTCAATCAACTGAAAATCAATTGGTTGTTCTTTTTCGCTGCCAAATTACAAGATTCATGATTGTATTGGATGTAATCTTATCAACTTCCAATTCATAAAGGACTCACTCCGTCTTTAGCATTGCCGATTATTTTCCAAGATTCGACTCCAAAATAGAACCTCAGATTCTCCGGAATTCGCATGTACAATTCGGTCCTCCTACCATCTAATACCCGACGGAATTGATTGATCACTGGAAGAACACTGGGATTATCCAGATGAGACCGGGCAAGGGAGGGCCAACGAGGAGATATCTGCACGGAATATTTAATTTAGGCAATTCTCAAATTCATCACCAGCATCATTTCCTCAATCGATTCCACTCCAACGCTGATGATCTTCCGGATAATGTCGGATGGAATGTTGGCAAGGCTCCAATTATTCTCTGGCCCAGAGATACGGAGAGTCTGAAACAGAAGAATGAGAGTTATGCAACACAATTCTGTGTTCATCGCTTACCTTCATCAATCCTTCTATGTTTTGTTGTTCCATTCTTCTGGTTCGAGGGGATGATTCTGGATAACAAAACTATGACTGTGTTATCGATGGATTGCACGATTCTTCATTCTTCGGCTGATATTCACAGCGATGGAGACAAGGAAAACGCGACTAAACTAGTTTCCATTAGCGCATGATTGATGCGGCTGGCGATTGTGTGTTTTAGTTTATAGACTCAATGGTCGAATCTCTGAATCATATTTGTACATTCTAGGCTTGTTCGCAGTCTTATGCTAATATTTAGAGTGCGTCTTTGAGTGTCTTACATTGACTTCGTGAGAGATCGTGAGATCAGAAGATGGATTATGAATCACCGTGTGTGTAATTCCTGTGCTTTCCTATAGCATTCCAGTCTCAGATAAGAAAATATCCGCAATATTTCACAACACTTCATTTTAGCCTCGTCATCTTTTAAAAAATGTCACGCAGTACATAACAGTTCACACATTTATCGAGGTACGCAAAACGCCTTTCTACAGAAATCTTCACAGCTTGACAACATTTACAGCGTTTCATAATCAGTCTTCTGTGCGACGGGGAAAGCGTGGAACTCTTTGGGCATGTTCTGGTAGGTTCCGGCCTCGGCGTCATTAGGGGGCAGCGTGAGATTGGCTGTATCGTCTTCGGAAGAGCTCTTCTTGTGGTGGAGGAAGAGACCGTAACAAGCCGCCACTTGAATCATTTTAATAATTTAAATTAAATTAAATTAATTATTTAAGCTAAATACCTTGCACAAAGAGAGGAATGATGAAGATCCAGAACTCTGGGAAGTAGCAGAAAGCAACGTTGTACCAGAAGAGCGCCCACTGTATAACCGCCGTCGCTAGCTGGAATAGGATTGAGATGAAATTGGGTGAAGGAATCTCATCGATGCACAGAAACACGATAAATATTCGTAGAAATCACCTCAAAGAAGAAGAAGTGCTTGAGATAGATCTTCTCTCCTTGCATGATTGTCTTCACGTAGTAGAGACAATGAGCGAAGCACGAGAGAAACATGGGAAAGAGCATGATGAGGACTGAAAAAAATCACAATTCGGTAATAACTTTACCACAATCTACATCATTTTCATTCATTGCTAATCACAAAAGTTCCCTTCAAATTAATTGAACAGGAAGATACCTGTATACGGGAAGAAGTAGTACCACGACAGCAACTGTAGTGGGAATGCAACGATTGTGAGAGCATGCACGATGCCCTCACTCACTTCCATGCGGTACAGTCGGTCCATCCTCAATCGATAAGAGTTATGAATCGATAAACAGATGAAAGCGGATAAAACAGCGAAAAGGTGAAGCATTTTGAACTGTATAGAGTTCGTTGGAAGAGGCAGAGGAAAGAACGAAAGGCGAGGCAACGAAAAGAGAGGGTGAGTGATCGACCCCTCTCGTGGCCTCCCTTATCACTGAGGAATCAAACCGTCAAAAACGAGGGAAATAGACTCGAGCTGTCAAAGCATTATAAACCGGAAGTTTGTGAGAGGTTCCCTAGAAACTAATCCATTGAAAATCCATAGACGAATATGAGCAGCTATGGGTTGAAGTCGACGGCTAACCTTGAAACCTCGCTTTATGGTCTTATCGCCATGACGACTAATCGTTCTCTCCACTCCGCCCATTCAGTCCGAGAGCACACGATAAGCACACGAAGCTAGACGGTATAAACGCGTATGCAAACTCGTAAAGGCTATCAATTCAGGCGAAAGTGTCCCTTCACCTTCTCCCCCGATCGATGCAACTGAGCTAACAAAGTTCTCGTTCAGCGAGAGCAGGAATTGTAGTAACTAGGAAAGATCAACTCCAGAGGACGTAATGATGGAATGTTGAAAACTATTACATAGTACCTTGAACGATGAACAGCATGCATAATTATGCAGCACCATTTTGTTGGTTACCGGAACAAGATGCACATCACAACACAGCTCTAAATTCACAACCATTAGGCTATCAAATACGGATACCGGATAGATAACATTCACTGATCACCACAGATTTCTTCCGATTTCCGTAAGTCTCAGTTACCAGAGAGACCAAAGATCGGCATGAAAATAAATCCCTATTTTGACGTTTCTAATCCTTGTCGGATGATCTGATGACCGGCCCAGATGACATCTTTAGTATCCCCTTACTCATCTCCTGAATCATTCGTCTTATCTCCTCTCTCTCGTCTCTCTTCGATAAGCGGGTTGACGAGCTAGAGATCGAAGCATTCCCTTGTACCGACACTCACACCCTTCCTTTGTTTTACGCGCCCGGCCCCGAGTCTATCGATTTCCAGGGCGGGTTTTCACCTGATTTTGATTTTTCTGGCTTTTCTTCTGCGAAAACGTTGCAACCTTGTTTTCCCAAACATGCCTTTGATCCGGATTCGCGTTAAAAACAATTATTTCAGATCGCGAATGTGCGTCATAACTTGCTGTGGCGGCAAGCGTTGCTGCGGATTTCTTACCTGCTGCTTCCCCATTCGAGTGAGTTTATCTAATTTTTTCGTTTTACAGAAATCCGGGTCCTTCTTCAAAATCTGCAACTCAAACTTCTTCAATCGTGAATAGAATAACTGGCACTTCACTGTTTTTGGCCCGGGCTTTTCTCTCAGCTTGTCATCCCTACCATTGTCATTCTCCCCCTTGCGCGCACTCAGAGCGGTCGCAGCGCGGGTTAAAATACGGAGAAGTTCCAAATAACTGCAGGGATGCACATACACCTTTGTCTTCATCAGTTTCCTGCTGCAACTTGCCATGTGCATATTTTTCCTGTGTTTTGGTGAGTCAGAAACCGATTATCATCAAGTCTTTTTGTCACCGTGCGTTTGTGCTTTGCTAGTTTAAAGTCCTGAAACTCAGCTTATTTGATTCAACGAACAATGAACTATGTAAATTGTCTTTCCAGAGGCGTGGTACGCGTTTGTCGCTATTGCATTGACAATCGTATTTCACATATATTTTATCTTCGTCTCACGAGGACAACGATTCTGCCTGCTGCATCTGTTTACTACAGTCGAAGTATTTTTTTTAAATTGTGCATGTTTGTTGGACAATAACTTGCGTTTTCAGTCCCTCTGGTCTCTGATCTATCTGCTGTTGTTTATCTGGTCAATCGTCCTCGAAATCTGGCCCGAATCATGGAGTCCATTTTGGTGGGTTGTTTCAATGAAACCGGCACTATACTGAAGTAATTTCAGGAATTATTACTTCTATGACAGGGGCTACGAGGATTGGACCGCTCAGGAGTGTAAGTTTGTAGAATATTTTCGTAGTTTCAGACGTGTTTTCAGATACTCAAAGCTGGGCTTGGATTCTGATGATATACTCGTTCATCTGCTTCGTTATTCAATGTGAGTGAATCAAATGTGAAAAAAGTCTACACGTGTGCACGCATACCCTTTGTCTTGAGGAATGTAGAGAAAATCGACACTGAATATAATGATGATTCTCTTTCTAGCCTACACTTCCCGCCTTCTCTTCACGTACAAGAAATGGCTCGAGTTGCAGGCTGTCAAGCAAGTTTCCTCAGCATTCAGTATAATACATTTCACGAAAAATTTTCTCCGTAGAAACAGTAGCGAGCGTTAGTGGATTGAACGCGCCCGTATTCCCAAGCTACCCTGACCCGACTCCCTTCATTTCAGGAATCGCATCAACCGTCACCACTCCTCTCATCACGCAGCTCCACACGTGACTGTCATCAACACGCCCGTCTACACCATCCAGCCTCCCCCTCAAGCCCCCTACCAACCTCCCCCACCCATGCCTCCTCCTCCCCCGCAACCGTCGGTGTACGCCGGACCTACAGCTGGTGAGTGTTCAGCATAGCTAGCTTTCATTGTCCACGTGAGATTAGCTGTTATGTAAACGATGAATAGATTATGTGAACGAAACAGGAATCGAAAGAGAATGGAGATAGGTTTTTTTTCCGGAATTGAAGTTGCGATCAAAGGGAACGAACAAAGTGTAATTTACAGCCGCTGCGATGCTTCCTCCTCCTCAGCCAGCTCAAACTCTCCCCACTGCTCCTCCTGTCTCGCCCGTGCCCACTCCCGATAATGGAAGAAGGGTTGGTGCTTCTCTTGCTCTATGAAATAACAAGATTCACAGAAAATAGTCTCAGAACAAAGTTGAATAAGCTTGAATTTAGATTTAGGAAGTTCGAATAAGAAAAGAATCCTTCAGATGTACCCCGAGGTCGGTCCGTCAAGCAGTTCCCGCAACGAGGCTCCGCCCCCATATGCGACTGCAGTCGGAGAAGACGCAGAGAAAGGAGGAGCCTACCAGAATTACGGATACGAACAGAAGTACTGATTCATGCACGAATGAATCTCTCTTTCTTCTCATCCATTCCATCCAATACGAGTGCAACTGTGTTACGAATATGGTTACAAATAAAGATTGTTCAGCAAGCTGTTGTGAAACTATTGCGAATAATCATCAGAGACGTGATAGATGAAAGCATTTATTTAACCAGCGTGTTCAATCCTCCTCCACCTCCTTCTGCCGGGCTACAAGAACAGGAAATTGGTGAGCCCATTCGTTATCAATCTGCTCGGCTTCAGTTATCAACTATGTATGTTTCTCATATCTGCAGACGATAGAAAGTATTCGCATGAATCGCAAGTGACCCCTTCCGCGCCTCCTCTCCCGCCTGTAGAGTCTGCAAGAGTAAGTTGTTTCCTTGCAGATGCCCAGATCAGTTGCAGACGTTTCAGATCTATCCGGAGGTTCCACCCATCCCATCAGCCCTCATCTAGAGCCTCCGCCAACGTATGAAGCAGCTACGATGGGAAGAAATGCAGGGAAGAGAACAGGCTACGGATATGAAGAGGACTGCGAGTGAAGACTCTTCCAACTTTCTTTGATAATTCGATTATTCAAACAGTGATGAATTAACTTCTAATGAATTTCATTTTTAAATGCATTGCCGATCATAATAACAGTTCAAGGCTAGGAATGTGCATTGTGCTCTTTGGGAATATGCAAGGTATGCGATCAAAGTACATGTTTTTCAAAAGAAGCATTCAGCAATACAGCTCAAGCGACACAGTTGATTTCACTCTTTTCTCCACTGCAGGCAGGATAAGGAGGGTAATCAATCTTCTCTTTCCTGATTTCTTCTTCCTTCTCATCTCCTACATCGATGTAGGATGGAAGGCCAGCAGAGATCATTGTCTTCTCACTGTAGAAGTAGAGAGCCGAACAGACGAGCACTGGAAAACGCAAATTCAATTTACCTTTAACTTACGTAATTTACCTTGCACAATGGAGGGAATATTGATGGCCCAGTAGAAGTCCATGAAATAATACAGAGTATACATTCTCAGGAAGTGGCAATACCCATGCACGATCAGAACTCCGATCTGAATTTTTAAATTTTTCATTTTAGCAGTCGAGAATAGAAAGTTACCTCAAAGTAGAAGAAGTCCACTCTGTATTCATTTTCTCCCTTGATCACTACTCTGATCAAGTAGCAAATGTGCATGGCGATCGAGAGGATGATGAGACTCACTGACCAGTACGTAGGGAACTGATCTGAAGAGCGTAATGCTTTAGCTGTGATTTGAGTCGAACTGACCAAAGTTATTGACCAATAGGCATGCGAACGAGAAGTTTTGAACGAGGAATGCAACGATGATTATCCCATTCACTAGTCCTCTCTTGAATCGTTCGTCCTTCTCTTCATCGAATAACTCAACGGGCGTTCCTTCAGCAGCTGATTGGTGAATGAATACGTGCAGAGCGTAACAGGTCGCCACTGAAATTCGTTGTGAATTTCGAAACTTTTTCTTCTCAAGTAAAACTAGTTGCCATTGTGAAAATTAACTAAAAATGGACTCACTTTGTATCGCGATTGGAGCACCGAACCACAAGGCCATCATCAAGCCCGAATATTCGAAGCAAGCGTAGAATTCTTCACACTGAAGAATTGCGACACCGATCTAAAGGCAATTATTATGACATAAACAATTGTTTTGTAAGTAACCTCATAGTAAAGAAACTGCCTTCTGAACCGCGTCTCGCCATTCACAATCACTCGCAGAAAGTAGAGAACGTGAGCGATGATAGAGACAAGAAGTGCGAAGTTGATTCTCGCGACAAATTGGAACCCCTCGACGTACGCGAAGGGAATCAATTGAAGTGTGAAGGCAGCAAGAGTGAGAACGTGCACAAGTCCTTTATTGATCCGCATTCTGAATTTATATTTTAAAGTTTCTCTCCACACACTTTATTAATTTAATTTTAGGGTTTTTATCTATACAAGATTTCATGTATGAAAGTCACAGCGTTCTGCTCCGACAGAGAAGGGTTTAGCGATTTGCATGAATCGAACTGCAAAGTCGAGGGAGAGGAGGGATCGCTCTCCCAGCTCATTTTGAATAATTTGCATGGCGGGAAACTGATTCCTTTGTTCAACCCTTCTCTGGAGAGAACAATGAGGGTCAGAACACTGTGAAGTGAATGGAAGGGAACTTTAATACAGCATAATTTACAAAGAAACGCAAGCGAAAGGTACCAAAATGAGTCAGGTGTGAAAGGGAGACTTTCGGTTCTCGGCTTATCACTCGTCGAGAGTAAACGATGACGAAAGATCGACCTCTGAGTCACTGGATCACACCGGACGAAAGCGGAATCACACGGTCAACGTTTTAGAACATTAATGAACTCAGCAAATAAACACAGTACAATTATTTTATCGATGAAATCGAAAAAAATATCCTCATTAGAGAATATAGGCGGGTAGTTCTTCAATCATCGATTCCTCTGTGTTCTCTTCAGCAATTTTCTTGAATGCATCAACAGTAGCACGATCCGATTCAGTATCACTGTGGAAGTAGACAGCGGAGCATGCGGCAACTGAAAGATCAGAATCCTGCTCAATTGTGAATCACAAAATAGGACCTTGCGCAATCAACGGCGTTGTGGCGAGAAATGAGTAAATGCCACTCGGAAATACCGCGAGGTTCGAAGCGAGGACAAAGCATTGCAGGATCGATACTCCAATCTGAATATTTCTTATGTTGTATTTATTGATAGCGATCCATACCTCAAAATAGAGCAACTGAGTTATGTTCTGAAGATCTTGCTTCCAGTGAATCCAGCTTGTTAGAACGAAGAAAGCAAAGCTTCCAGCAACAACAAATATGGTGGTGCCATCTTGAAATAAGATTACGGATTTCAGTTGTTCACAAACGGTTCACTTACTATTGTAAAGAGCGAGTGAATACCAAACAAAGAGCGGCGCTTGCAGCACGTAGGCAAGCAAGACCACTACAGTGACTAGGTTCTTCTTGAATCGCTTGTCTTTATGCTCGTCGAGATGAGCGATGGCTATTCCTCCCTCAATCTCTTGACGTTCGACTAGAAGCATAGCGTTGCAGGCATAGACTACAATGGATAGAATTGAGTGAGCGATGCAAAGTCCTGACCTTGAACCGCTAGCGGAACCAGACTGATCAAAGCCTGTGGTGTATTCATGAAGTCATAAGTGTAGAAGCAGTCCGTTACAAATATGATCAATTGAAGGGCCATGACTAGGTTCTGAATCGTCATCTTCGATAGTTTAGCATAGATAGAACCTGATAGAAGGCTACCTGACAGAATGCGAAGTGAGGCTTAAACTGATGCTCTTCATTCCTGATCACTCTGATGTAGTAGAGAATGTGCGCGACAATGGAGAGAAGGAAGAATACGGAGAATCCAGCTGAAGATGATGAATTTCAAAAAAAAATGTTGTTCAGGTTCATCGATTTCTTACTGTTTTTGGTGCAGAAGTTTGCGAATGACAGCAACTGCAGTGGGAAATGCAGCGATTGTGAGAGCGTGCGCCAGCCCCTTCTTGACTTGCATCCTCAATTAGCTAAAATAATACGTCAAATATTCGAAAATTACGAAGCGACTTTATGAGAAAACAGCTTCGTGCTACGGTTCTTATCACTGACTGAAAACGCTCGCCTTAATCAATGAAAAGAGACTAAAAATTTCAGATTATTCTCAAAACGAAGATAAGAGTAGGAGAGTTGAGGCTCTCATTTTTTACGCGGACTTTGGATTATGATTGTTGAGTTATCGAAGCGTTTCTAAGCAGCTTCATATTGGCTGCAATCAATCAAACTGCTGGACTCGATCGATTCCACGACAAACATAGCTCATTTGTGCATAATTTCCATGATATCTACATTTCGATAAATGCTTTATCATTCACATAATCATCGCTCATGCAACACATACAATTTCCTTCTTCTCCACAACAGGATACACGGAAAACTCAGTCTTCTCTTTCTTCGTCTCTACATCAACTTGACTCTTCACAACATCGACGTAGGAAGGAAGGCCGTCGGAGATGGTAGTCTTCTCGCTGTGGAAGTAGAGAGCGGCACAGGCGATCGCTGAAATAATCGACAAAATTAATTTTAAAAATAATTTATCACCTTGCACGATCGCAGGAAGTGCGTAGATGTGAACATAAGAAGAGACGATGAATGATTCGTACAGCGCCACCCCAACCTTAATTTTGCATTTTAAAAACAAAATTTATTAAATAAACCGAACCTCGAAGTAGAAGAACTGTGTTTTGTACTGAATCTCGCCCTTTCTCACAACTTTGAGATAGTAACGAATGTGGATAAAGATGGAGAGAAAGAAGAGGGGAATGCTGAGCATGCAGTAAGAGTCACCTGAATGGGCATTGATCCATTGTAATTTAATAGTTTTAAATTTCACTGACCAAAATAGAAGCCTGCAGCCAATCCAAAAAAGATCAACTGAATTGGGAAGGCTACGAAGGTGAGAGCAAGAACGAAAGTCGTCTTGAACGCTTCGTCCTTTGCTTCATCGAAGATGTTGGTTGGAGTTCCTTCAGTTTCCGTCTGTCGAGAGTGGAAGAACATCAGGACGCAAGTCGAAGCTGAATTTAGTCTTGCGATGTAGAAGCAGCATATTAGCATACCTTGCACCGTCCAAAGAATTGTCCAAGGAACTGCCAGAATCCACTGTTCAATTGAGATGGGGTAGAAAGGGTCGTAGTCCGTTATGAACATGAGAGCTTGTATGACTGCAACTCCCACCTGACATATTGAAATTATCAAATGAATTGTTAATTAATTAATGAGACTAAAAATAGAATACATCTACCTGATAGCAGAGAAAGTGCGTCTTGAACTGGTGTTCCTCATTTCTGATCACTCTGTGGTGGAAGAGAACGTGAACTACGATAGAGAGGAAGACAAGAACGAAGAATCCCGCTGTAAATGAATCGTGTTTTGTTATATTTCAGCAAGAATAAATGAACCTACAGTTTCTATAGAGGGCGAAACTGAAAAAGGATAGCAACTGCAGCGCAAACGCTGCGATTGTGAAGCCGTTTACCAGTCGAGGCGTAATGTACATCCTGAAACGGAATAACTGGTGTAGATATAGAAAGTAATGAAAGAAAATACGCAAATTTGACTGGTCGATGTGCTATGCACATCTTGAAACAGGGAAACTATAAAGTGCAGACATTTCAAGTTAATGAGAGAAATTGTGGAATGGTAACTCGGTCGATATGAGGTGAGGCACAGCTTCTCCCCTCTTATCACTATCATACGAAGAGGTTCGAAGGAAAATAGGCTTGAAACTGAGGATCTTTCTTGCGAAAGAGATAAGAAGACGTGGTCAAGGGCTTAAATGTTTGAACAGAACACAACACTGGAACGATTCATTATCAACGAGTGCGACTAAAAAAGCGATTTTGTAAAAATGCGCATCTAGACAGTTGTTTCAAGTGCATCATCATCTCTTATCTCGTCGAATCCTCTGATCGCCATATGCTTGCCTAGATATGATCGTATTTTATAATCTACTCCCTCTATTATTCAAACATCGTTAGATTACTCCTCTTCAATCTTTGTTTTATCTTTCCTACGAGCCGGAGGTCACGTGCTGACTAAAGTGTGCAGAGAGTGAAAGAGTGTTCGTTCGTCTTGTTAGCGTGCGGCATTCGTTCTGCTTTCGTTCCTTTTTAGAAGATGACGATAGTCATTGTCCCTGCTCTGCAGTGCATTCAATCACGGATCGCTGCTAATTAGGCTGCAGTTGACTATTGATTAGTCGAACGATGCCCTCTTGTTCGCTTCATTCACTAGCTTCACTACCATGTCAGCGCTGTTTACTTCAAATCATTTTGTGCTCTTTTTCATGTTTTCATTTATTGATTAGATGTTACGCTCTGATACTGATTTCAATTTCGAAACGAGCGTCTTGGCGCCTGGCTAAGGCACGTGAATCGCCTCCCGTCTCTCTCCTCTCAGCTGACTCTCTCTTCTCTCTCTTTCTTCTCTTCTCTGTCGCTCTCGCCTCCCTTGTCCCTTCCCTCGTGGTCATTCTCGATTCCTCGTTCAATCGCCCTTACTCAAGCTTAGTAATCGAAGAAATGCTTTGAAGTGGATGAGACGCTAGAGTTTCCTCTGGAAATGAACTTCAAACGGGGCAAGGAATCACTGGCGCTCGCTGCTTTTCCAGTGCAATGGCTAACGGCGGGATATTTTTACACCAGCAATAGTGAGTTTGTCTTTTTCGTGCTTGTTTGAAACGAAATTTCACTCAAAAACAATAAAAATTAGTCCAATAATCAACCACTTTCAGTCCTGAGTTGCTGTCGTAGTCTCGATCACTTGGTGTACTATCGGAAAGTGATCAAGGAGGGGAATAAGGAGTACAAGTCGCCCTTCTCTTACTATGAGGTACTTTTCAGACCATTCTATTAGTGTTCGAGAGTCGAGGAAAGAAGTAATATCCAGATCGGTATGGCCGTCCTTCAACCAGCTATCGTCGCTGCTAACCCGGCTTATATCGGAACTCCGACCTTCTGGGTGATGACTGTACCGTGGATTGCGTCAGGTAGATACTAATGAGATTTGAATGCTTATTTGTGGCACTCCTGCACTTTCCCGGACAACTCGAAATGTTGTCATAACCTCCTCCATCCCCGACCACCAGCCCAGCGTGAAACCATTTTTATTTAGGGAATCACTGAAACTCATTTCATTTTCACCCTATTGTTCGGGAAAGTGCAGGAGCGCCCTAATTTTCAATTATACTCATAGCTCGAGTTTGATACGAAGGTCTCTTTTTTCAGTGATCACATGCACATCGATGTACTTCAAGGGAGGGAAGGAAAATGAGGAGATTGGGGATGACTTCGCTGTGCTTGAAGTCATCGATGACGAAGAGATTGAGATGAGCAAGAAGATGGAGAATGAGTTCCCGGATTTTGTTGTCGTAGACAAAAGTGATCTCATGTGAAGATGGAATATGTGTTGATTACATTGTACATTGTAAGAAAAAGTAATGTACATCATCTATTGTAAACAATGTTGCACGAAGGACCATAAAGCTATTGAAATATCCCCCCCCCCCAACACAATAACTGAATAAATGAGCATTCGGCGAAAGGTGCGGAATCTGATTCATTGCATTTCAGATAATCATCTATCCCTTGCTATCATCTCTTTCCCAATCCAACGGAAGAGGTATTTAATCTCAGATAGCTTCTCTCCTCTTTAGCTTTCATCATTCCGTTCACTTCTCTAATAATTCTGCTTCTTCGTTCGCGAATTAGAATTTTCCACCTCTTATTCAGCATCTTTCATGCTCATCAGTTGATGAGATTCTCTTTTAAGGATGGTTCGTCAGCTAACCATTCTTGTTTGCTGTTTCATGTTCATTGCCTCTTCTAGTGCGGATACAATCGCTGCGACAGGTGTGAACATCCATCGATCTTGTATAGAAAGAATGGTATCAGGTGCTACCAATACTTGTCCCAGTGGCACTTACTCGTGCGACAGGATCTGCATTCCCAGTTCGTGGATTTGTGATGGGCAAGAGGACTGCAGCGATGGATCAGATGATGTTAGGAAGCAACGGTCGATTGAGTACCAATCAACTTCCAGAAGTTCTGCGGATCCATCTTTGAGGGAAGAATCGCCCAGTTGATCGGTGCAAGAATGACGGTAAGTTATTCAAATAATTGTATATTATGCAAGACAACACAGTTGTTGAAGTATAATATTTATTATATATGAATGGGGGGATCCCATTACAATGCTTCCCTTTCTTCTCCGACTAATCCGAAGAGTTGCCAGTCAAATGCGAAATGATGTGAATTGTAAACAACATTTGTTTACCACATCCGCACGTAGGCTGGCGATATAAAAGGCGGGCGATCGCCCGCAACCTCATTCCTTGATCGTAGCAACAGGTCAATTGACAGTCATACACGATCATCTGAGCGTAGCCAGTGGTCAGAAACCCCGGAGGGCACGACGAATTTCATGCGACCTAGACACGGTCGCTTGAGGCACTTGTGTTCCTTGATTCAGGAGTGCCGAATGTCTACTAGACATAAATGTATCTCTTCAACGGAATTCCGTTATGAAGACAGTACGCACTTCGAGAAGTGTGGAGTGCGATGAGATGAAATCCCTGAGTGTTGGGTTGTTCATCACGATATTGAGAATATCCCTCGTTCCTGGTTCCAATATCTTGGATCAAGATGGGTGGGAAAGTATAACTGTATCTCCGCATATTCAGGAGCAGTATACCGGGCGGGTCTGTAATGGGATCCCCCCATTCATATATAATAAATATTATACTTCAACAACTGTGTTGTCTTGCATAATATACAATTATATGT
>LS517011.1:84443-102585 GCA_900490845.1 Pristionchus japonicus
TAGACAAACAGTCCGATTTGCTTCCATTCAAATCCTCGTGGAAATCTCTTTGGCCGATTATTGTCTTGAGCTATTCGATTGTTTCCCGTTCAGTCCAAATCTCGTCCACTTCTCAAGTCGCCTCGGAGGCTTCTCCCAAGAAGAAGGCCAACGTCACCAAATCGATCACTCTCAACATCGACTTCCCCACTGATACGGTTACTATCGATTTTCTAGTTCCAATGTCGATTTCTTTTTCTTACGCTGATCATTCATTCCTTGAATCAGGTCTTTCATAGGATAGATGAAACACAGGGTTGGCTAGTAAAATGAGCTCCCTCCAGATTGTGATCAAAGGCTGCTACGAAGCGATTTCGTTCAAGATTGAGGCCGAAACGGGAGGAAGGGAGGTCCAATTCGAACACGTGATTGGAGAGGATGTGGTGAGTCGATGGGAGGGGATTGCGGTAGATGAATCGATATTTAATTACTGTAGCTCGATTGGTGAATTCCAGCCAACTCTCACTCTGATCGAATCAGCACCTGAGGACGTGGAGATGGGAGAAGAGAAGGAGGAAGAGTTCAAATCGGTGAGATTTGGGATTATCAGCCTAGTATGACTCGATTCATTCCTTTAGAGTTTGTCTGAAACAATGAAAATGTTGGTTTTTGGAAGAAAAGGAGATCGCTAAATGCATCCTATTGTATTGTTCAGCTTTACCCTTTCACATCAGTGTGAAACATAGATGGTCAAGGTGAAAAGGTTATACGAGTCAATAAATCTATTCAGGAATCCCAAAGTGATGTGAAGTCGGAGATCGATGAGTCTGCGAGTCAGGAGGGTACGGTAGCGAGTGCGACGGAAGAGGAAGAAGGGAAGGAGGAGATTGATTATGTGAGTCGATTATCGATTGAGGTATCTGGATTACTGTAGCTCATCTGAGACCTGCGTCGCATTAGCTAATTAACTTTGTTTTACTTTTGACAATAGTTTTTTAAAAGCATAATTAGTGTATTTTTTCAGACAGAGGAGCCAATGGAAGAAGATAAGCCAGCAGTGGAGGAGGTGAAGGAAGAGAAAGAGGAAGGAGTTAAGGAGGAGGAAAAGGACGAAGTGGAGGAGGAGAAGGAGAATGTGAGTTGCAGGGGGAGTATGAGAGGGAAGTGGGAAAAGATGTTGCGATCACGTTGATAATCCTTGCGTTCAAACTAACATGAAAAATGGTCTGACTAGGTTGAACGGAATATCGGAGTGTGAGTTTTATGAGTGGCATGAAGTCCGAGTGTAAAGAGCTGTTTCCACAGGACAGTCGGTCGATAAAATTGCAAGTTATGGAACAGTGGCAATCGGGTGTTTCATGGGTGCTACGTCATGTAAGGGGAGTGGAAAGGATTAATTCGATTACATATTCCTTCTAGGTGCAATTCAATTTTAATCTCAATGTCAGGATGAGCACGAGGAAGGGATGGAGGAGGAGTACGAGCTGGTGCTCGAGGACGATCATGAAGGTTTGATCTTTAACCTATTGAACTTTGATCTTTGAACTCTCGATAGGCATGATACATATCGGTGTTGAGTAAGAATTGACAGTCAGTGAATATTTCACTATTTGCGTGTGAGTTTCAAGGGCAGTATGAGAGGATAGTGGGCAGGATAGTTTTGATTGCTTATCTGCCAACTTTTCGGAAAATATGTTTACCTATTTCATCTTCAGAAGCCGAAGATGAAGCGAACAAATCGATCGAGGCAGAGCCAGTCGTGCAGATGACGGAGGAGGAAAAGAAGGTACGGTAGTTAGGGGGGAGGGGAGATCGGGCGTACCCTAAAGCCGAAGGGTAAGCTCCCCAACGCAAGTGCCAGTGGCATAGTTGGTAACGAGCTAGCCCGCCCTACGATAGGTCACCAGTTCGATTCCCTCTCCCAAACGGCAAAAGACCACGGCACGCATGTTCCTCCGCCCGCCGAAAATTGACAGGCGACGTGGATTTTATGCGGGCCAAAAGCGGATCTCGGTCATTAGATCGCCCCCGACAGTAGAGGACCCGGGGGTGTTAAAGGCGATCGAGAACATTTTTGGGATTTCTATGCTTTCAAGGAGGATTTGTTCAGTTTCAGTCATTCTTGAAGTGAGATTGACTAAAAGCCTCCAGAAGTAAAACAGTATCCATTATGGAAGTGGAACCTGGTGATTGACTAAAAGCCTCCAGAAGTAAAACAGTATCCATTATGGAAGTGGAACCTGGTACTGATGCACTAGTCATGGAACGATCAAGTTCCTTGAGTTCCTGTTCAAGCAGTGATCGTCTCAATTGCTTTGTAAATTAAAAAAAAATGAAACAAACAAATTGTTTGTAAATTGACAGGCACTGGAGGAGCAGCGAGCGGAGGAGAAGCGACTGAGGAGGGAGAGGGAGGATCGAGAGGCCGCCTCGTTGGAGGAACAGACCGATTTCAGTCTCGAGAAGTTCGAACCCGTCAAGATCGTGGTGAGTTGAGGGTGCTGTGAGTAGTGATAGGTTCAAACGGCCAGCTTCTAATGATTATAGACTTCTCTGGAGTTTGAAAAATTATAGATTGACCAACTCAGGCCAGAGTCCGAATACTTAGGTCATGAAACAGTGTTGAAAAAGTGGGTTGCTTTTGAAAAAAAAATGTCCAAAAACTTTCCAAATGTGGGTTCCCTTAATTTTTTTTCAGCATCTTGCAATGCAAAAAAATTCTTTTTGTGGGTTGCTTTTTTCAAAAAAAGTTCAAAATGTGGATTGCTTATGCCATTTTTGAGGGGCTAATCGGACCCTGACTCAGGCAGATTTTATTTAATCATCATGAGCGAAAAAAAGTATATTTTTGAACCCGCGGGTTTGGCGCACCACACTGTCCTCATAGCCCCAACGATTGGCTAGAATGTCGCTGTTAAACCCAACGTAGAACGACCACAACCAATATCCAGTGTGATTAAAGAAAGTGTTTGCATTATTAATTTAGTTAATTTTATTATTAATTAATTTGCTAATTAGCCATTATTCCAGTGCCGTCGTCCGCCCTGGCGGGAGCGCGCTACGCCCGTCGACCCGAAGGGATGGGAGCTGTTCTGCGATGCAGTCACCACCTTCGAGTCCAGCGCCCTCGAGGAATACACGTGAGTGCACGGTTGAATAATGTGGGTTACGGTATCGCGATACTGTGGCGGATGAGTATCGATTGATTGCAGGGAGGACTGGGTCGTCACGGTGGAGAGCCTGCTGCCGCAGCTGCGCAACTGCTTCAGGGAAGCTGCTGCGAGTGAGTTTTCTTTCGATTTCTTTTTTTTCTCGAAAAGAAGAATTGTGTTTCAATGTTGATTTGTATGGGTGTGCATAGGCGAAATGCTAATGGAGTTGTTGTTAGTGGTGTAACAAAATGCCTTAGATTTTCTTTTTTCACGAGTTCCATGTTTGGATGGGAATTGGTATTCTTTCGATGTGACGTTCACTAACGTTCGAAGAAAAATAAATAAACTGTAAGCACTATTTAGGATTCACGAAGGCTATCTATTCAGATGATGGCATTGATTGAACCATGGAAGAATCAAAAAAACTAATACCTGATGTGAATTGCAGAGGGCATTCCGGACGCGCCCGAGGACCTCGTCGAGAATCTGCCACTGCTGATGGTCGACTGGGCCAGATTCGGTTGGTTTTGTATCATTCATTGTTTTTGTTGCACGCTGGCTATTTGATATGGGGAGTCCGCACATAGTTGATGCGCTTGAGACTCCTTCCAAAATTCGAAAAGAACTGTTGATTGACTGGGCCAGATTCGGTTGGTTTTGAACTAGATTCAAATAGTGAAGTGGTGTTTCGCGGTGGCTATAAGATATGATGACTCCGCACAAAGTTAATGACTCCTCGTTTCAAAACACTCAAAAGAATCTGCCTCTGCTAGTGGTTGATCGCGCGAGAGTCGGTGTATTTCGCGCAATTTGAGATAGTTTTGTGCTTCACCGTCACTATGACGTTTGGAGGATCGTCTCGGGCACAATAATTCTTGGGCATCTTATTAAAAATATATTTCTCTGATGGATTGTATCCAGAGTCCGAATACTTAGGTCATGAAAATGTTGAAAAAGTGGGTTGCTTTTAAAAAAAATTGAAAAATTTCCCAAAAATTGTGCAAAAATAGCTGAGCAAAAATTTGTCCTTTTGTGGGTTCCCTTTTCAAAAAAAGTTCAAAATGTGGGTTGCATATGTTATTTTTGAGGCGGTAATCGGACCCTGATTGTATCCTGTTGCCCACACGGAAAATTCGCTTATTATTTGTATTTGTGAGTATTGCGTCTAGAAACAAACATTTCGGAACGAGGTTAGAGCAGCAAGAGTACAACCTCATTCTCCTCTTTCAGGTCTGTGTCTGGATCGTGCGGACGCGCAGCCCAGCCCGGCCAAGTTCCTGCGTGTCGGACTGGGCATTGTGGAGCAGGTGAGAACACGATAGATTACTAGCATTGTAAACGGGCGTTGCAAGTGAATGTTGAAGAGGGGTTGAAACATGAATCCTGAATTATTTTTATACAGAGAAAAACTCCAAGAATTATCAGAACTCGTCGAGCTGGAGTTTTGAGTGGATGTTGAAACAAAAAAATGAATCTATTAATTCAATATTGATTTCCAGATTGCCGGCTACTCGTTCGAGCCTCGATATGGATGCGCACTCCTGGTATGTTTTGGACGTTCTATTGATTGATTCGGGTTTTATGACTGCATTTACTGTGCTTCACCACGCGTTCATGGAAGAACTGAGATTGAGATAGCAGTGAGTGAATGAGTATTATTTGTGAATAAACTAAAGTCCGTTATTTCGATCTCTCAACCTGGTGGTGTTAAGCAGTACTAGGAACTTAAAGGCGCTGAAGACGTTCGAATTCAATTATTTCTACACTTTTCAGAGAAACAATTGTGCAATTCCTATCCTGGCTATATTGACTAGGGTGACAGGCAGACTTTCGCAGCACCGGAATCTGATATGCTCCGAAAAACTTTCAAAGCAATATCTCTTTGTTCAACAACAACAAAATACCATCTCACTTGCAGGATCAGGGTATCGCGTGGGATCTGATGAACGTGATCACGGAGACGACGTACTCCGCGCTGCAGGTCGATGTGCTGCACGTGCTGCATGTGCTGCAGGTAAGGGAATGAAGTTGGATAATGTTTTCAGCCTGCATCGAAAGGTATCATTACCATTGATACGATGTAAGGTCTGAAGTGTACTTGATGCAGCGTTGAATGTGCGGGTAGATGTTTTAAGGGGAACGCGCTATGGAAATGGATGCATGTGCTGGGAGGAGAGGGGTGGGTATTTGGATCACTTGGGCGAAGCATTGACATGGTTGGAAACTACCAGGTTTTTAAAGTTTTTTTTACACTTCGTACGGATGCTATCACTATGGCTTTGATGTTCTGTGAAAAATATGAAATAGGTGAAACGGTGATGAAGTTAGTATATGCATCAACATGATGTGCTGCACGTGCTGCAGGGATCCCATTGCGGGGTTGAGTTATTCACACATATTTTTATATAGAGAGATTCACCGAGGCATCGATGCTGTTAATCACAGGAGTTTACGAAAACTTGGTGAAGCAGCAAATTCTCTGGGGAAATGTGCTATGTCTCTAACGTCCCTTCTCATTGCAGTGCTGCCGCGGGATCTCCCTCACTGCCGCCTCGGTCTTCTTCAAGTTTGAGAAGGCGATTGGGGAGAAGGGAGAGGGAGATGAGGAGGAAGGGAAGGAGAAGGATGAGAAGATGGAGGAGGAAGAGGGCAAGGAGAAGGGAGAAGGTGGGATTTGATGGAGGACTGAAATTCGAGGAGAAGTTCTCCTGGAGAATCCTATCATTTTGATTGATTTCTAGAGAAAATCGAGGCTTTCTATTAAGAGATTCTGAGGGTCCAGTTCTTGAGAAAATGCGGCAATCAAAAATCGATAATCACAGACGACATGGCGTCAATCTACGACAGACTGGCGCTGCTGGCTGCACAGATGGACGAGACCAGCTGTGAGAGTACGGTAAGTGGGGGATTAGGAGGGAATAAATCGAGAGATGCGCTTTTTAGACTTCTTGGGATAGGTGGAGTTGTGCCGCACAGTGTCTGCATAGTTTCGAGGAATCGGTTTGCAGTTGATCGAGATGCGTTAGGTAGAACAAAAAAATACAATCCAAAAACCAAAAAGCGTGATTTGGCGATTTAGCAAACCCGGTGATGCTGCGCCCCGCTATTTCTTCAAGGTCTCACGGGGTTGAGATGGCTTTGATCACGATGAGTTACGGAGAACAAAAAAAAACAACGAATATTTAACCATGCTGGAAACGTACTGCAGTTTTGAATCGATACTATGGGATTTCGTTAGCATTCCTGGCCAGGCGGAGTGGGGTTGTGAGAAGTGCGCATAGGCTGACGAGAGATCGGAAAACTGATCAGCTGCAGCTAAGTAGATCACAAAATGTATACCTTTTCAATGCTTTGCAAAGCTGCCGTTACTTTTATCAATAACAATGTTGGGCTAGTATCTTCAGATTCGTGCGCTCTGCCAATTTTGATGGTAAATCTAGAAGTCCGCATTTTTCCGGTGCCCGATACATTGCTGTTGCAAAAGGATCTTGTGTTCTTTTGAATCTGCTAGATTGGAATGATGAATCTCGAACGAGAACGATCAAAAAAAATTTCTGTAACTAATTTGGCGAATTTGTCCAATTGCAACAACCAGGCACTAACCGGCCGCACTCTGCTCTCATAGTCTCTGCGATCGGGCTTGTCCTCAATGACGACCATGTACGTAGAACAAAAATTCCCAATATTCTCCGCGCTGAATAAAATTCATGTGCCTCTATGAAATGGTTCAAAGTGGTGTTTATCGTGTGAAGTATGTGTGTCCTTCTCCTATCCAATCTTGCTCCCATTCCAGTCCCTACTCGATCTCGCCCTGCGCGTGCTCTCTCGCGCCAATCTCAACGCGGCCGCAGCCCGTCTCCTGGCTGCGACTCGGTCGGTCGCAGTGGCTGCAGCTGGAAGAGAAGGAGTGGAAGGGGATGAGGAGGCCAGGAGAATCGAGGTGAGCAGGGATAGTGATTATGGTTATTAGACAATGAACGCACCACACACTGTTTCTCTTTGATTCCTGTGCTTTATGTCGGTCAGGTGAAACAGAGAGCAAGATATGCGAATGAAAGTTTATGAGTTTTCGGCGGCAACTGTATACTGTTTTCCTTTTTTTTTTCTTGCTTCCTATATGAATCAGGTGGAACAGTAATCAATGGAGATAAATATTGGCTTCGCAGCTTTCGGCCGCACTCAATTCGTTCCTCGATCGATTCCACCGCAACGAGGGAGTTCTGAGGGGATTCGGGATGGAGGAGGAGGCGAGAAGGGCATATGGAGTACTAGCTGAATGGTGAGTGGAAGGGGAGGGGGGGGGGGGAGGCTGTCAATGGAGCGCCCTCTAAGTGGCTGGAGTAATGAGATTCAACGATTTTGGGGTAGCATTTGATCGATTATTGGTCACGCTGAAATTCGGCATTGCTTGTAGCATGCGTGTTGCGCGAAGTACGCTGGAGAATCTGTTTTAAAGAACTCGAATCATGGAACGTTGTTACTCGAGTTCATTCACTCCCTTCCTTGCAGTGACTGGACGGGCGTGGTGGCCGTGCTCCTCTCGCTGCCTCACGACCAGACGACGTCGAGGGCCGTCGGATTCACGGCCGCCATTCTGGAGGCACAGGTACGGTGGGGTGGGGGGTATGGTTGAATTAACTTGGTAAACTGGTGCCTCGAAAATTTGTTCGCTTTTGCCCCCATCAGCACTGCGTTTCAACCGGTTCTCATAGTCGTGTGTGTTCGTGAAACGTTCAGTGTATAAACCAAGCGTAGAACATAAACTCTAATTATTGTTAGCACAATATCAATATACTGATCAATATTTCTGACTCTGTCTCGAGGCCATATTGAAGTAGTCGTGAATGACCGAGCTAAAGGTGTTGCGCGGAACACGAAAATGGCTATAGTTGATCTCAAACATTTCGTACGTTCACTAATTGTAAGCAGATATCGCGCATGTTCATCAATTTATTACCACCCAGTGCTGCACGCAACAAAAAAGATAGTTCGAAATCTCTAAAATTTCGATATTTGCAAAAATAAATATCGTAATTTGAGGAATGCGTCGGTCTGTTCGCCCTGGCCGAGTCTTCTCCCGCCCTGCAGAGACTGCTCGTGAAGCAGTTGGCCATGATGGAGAGGAAGGAAGGGAAAGAAGTGAAGGAGGGGAAGGAGGCGAAGAAGAAGGAGAAGATCAGGGTGAGAGAATGTTTTTGTTGAGAATAGGAGCCGGATAGCTACTATTGTACGATGGCCAGTCAATAGTTACGAAAGTTGCGAAGTGGGAAAGTGGCGGGGATCAGAGAAAACGATGATGGAGAAGATCAGGGCGAGGTCATTATTTTATGCATAGAACACCTGAGGAGCACTCCATTCCAAGGTCCAGGCAGTGTATGCCGAAGTTGTGGAGCTGGGATATGGCGGGAAACTGAGATTAGAGGAAATGGCGATGGGGTAGCTCAGGGTTTGAAATTAGGCTATGTAACGGGAGTACTGTATAGGAACAAAATTATTCAATATTTGCAGCGGTCGAAGTCGGTGGAGGACGACTCGTTCTCGTACGATGAGACGCCCTGTCTGGAGAAGAGGAGGGAGTGCGGAAGGGAGGTGAGTGGGTTGGAAGATGAATGGCGAGAGAGCATTGATCTCAGTGATTGGTGAATGATATAGTGAATGGATGCACCTGAAAAGTGAATGGTGTGAAAGTTTGGGGGTGAAGTAGCGAAGGTGGTGGTTATTTTATTGGTCTTCGTAACACGATCTGATTGACGAAAGAAGAGTTGGAGATGATGAAGTGTGGAGTAAGGTGCGGGAAAGTGGCGGGTGCGGAAGATTATTTCGTTGGTCTTCGTAGCTGTAAATAACCGACCATCTGCAGTCTTGTGGCTTAAATTGTGTCGCTGTGGTCGAAATGCGCATGGTATGCACAACTCACAATGCTGTTGATTGAGAAAAGATGTCCAGCTCTTATTGATGATGCCTCTTTCAATGATTGAAGTGCACCAATTGAGGCTGGGAAGTAGTGGGTTTAATTTGGGTGTTTTGTTCTACGTCAATGCCAGTGATCGACGTACCATACAATCAACGTACCTTGTACTGTGGCTGTGGCAGAAATTCACTGGTCTCGTGTTCTCGAAGATTTTCAAACTGAATAATAATATAATTAACCCAATTGCAGCTGGCGTCTCGGATCGCGCATCGGCTGCGCGTGCTGCACCTCGTGGACGAGCTGGCCGAGTGCAACAAGGGGTACGGTATCTTAATAATCAAGAGTTGATTTCGTTTCCCCCGATTCTGGACGAATTCTGGACGGTAGTTGAACGAATTTATTTTGTTTTGTATATCCGGAGAACGCCGTATTGCTTTACGGCGGATTCAGCAGTTTCATTATGTGCTTGAAACACGAACCATTGTGATAAAAGTCATGATCACAAACTTCGCTTTCCAGTCTCTCGTTCGACTCGATGGACGACCCGGCGCGCCTCGCCGTCCTGCATCGACTGCTGCGCATGAGTGTGACCGAGGAGGTGAGGGATACGGTAGGATTACGGTAGTATTGATTCCCGTTTCGTGGAACTGGCGAAATGAAGTATCGAGGTGAATCGGTGCCACACCAACTATATATCAATGTGCAGTGTTGCTAATGTTCGATTTATTCGTGTTCAATAGTTTAAAAACAATAAGTCCTAACACCAGATGACAATCCCGTCCTCCTCTGCAGGGCGAGTCGGCTCTCTCCTTCATCTTCTCGCAGTGCGCCTTCTCTCTCCTCACGAGCATCGTCACTGCTGTGGTGGAGGACAAGCGATGGGAAGGGAGTGCCAAGGAGAAGAAGGTGAGAGGGGAGAGTGATAATATGAAAACCGGTGAAACACACAATTTTCACAATTTCTGTTCCAACCTAGAACCGGAGATGATTTGAAACGAAACATTTGTGTTGCATAATCTTGCCATAAATGGTGTTTCCGAATCCTTGCGATACAGCCTTACATTTAGAAGACAATAAATGAAAAATAGAACTGTTCAAATACGATCAGTTTTACGTTTCGCAGTTATATCAAGATGATTTGTCCGTGATGTGGATATTGAATACGAGAAAACTGGAGATTATAATACTTTATCGAACATACAAATAATAGTACATGGCGTGTAATTACGAGAAAAGGATCTAATATCCGAGGGCACGTCCTCTTCCCCAATCGTGTGTCGCGTGAGTAGTAATAGAAGAGTGATGAGTATGACGAGTAGATCGTCTGACGTCAGCCATACTCCGGAAGGCTTTCATATGTGATCGGTCTCTCGATCTCTCCCTGTCTCCTCCATTCCGAGTCTTTGACTGACTTCTCGACCTCGATCGATCTCTTCCTCTGGAATGACAGCGGGACCGAGAACGGTCCTTGGCCCTATCGCGGCCACGGGATCTGGAGCGGTCCCTCAGTCGAGGCTGGAGGGAGTGAAGTTGATCATGGGTGGATTGAGACTGGATGAGATCACGAAGACGCGATTGAAGGTCGTGTAACGAAGAAGCAAGAATGATGATGGAGTCAGAGGAATCTGAGAAGGAGAGAGTGGCTTGAATCATTGGAGCTGATGGGGTGGAGGCTGACGGAGGAGGGTTATTTTATAGATGCCTTTTCGAAAAGGATTCGTTGCTTTTCGTCGCTTTTCCATTTTTGGATGAGCGTTGCGAAATTGTGTACCTGTGGACAAAATGGGCACAAACGGCGCACAGCTATGTACTCTCACAGACTCCCTGCTCACAGTGTAGGCAGTAGAGAATGTGCCTTGGTAGAGGAGGGATAAATCAAGAGGGGATCACGAATATTAACGAATAGTGTGAGGACCCATATTCTATTATTGTGCGGAATTATTTGACGAGGACGAGGGATTGTCCAAGGGAACAGTTCCATTCTTAGGTTCGTATTGAAACTAGAAATTTCCATTGGTGAGCTCGTGAACTCGAGAGGGCTAAAAATCGGATAGTGTTTGAAAGTAACATTTCCTTCCCATGTTTCCTCATTAATATTCAATTTTACTAATTATCAGTGAATATTGCAGCGTCTTCTCTCGTCGGAGGCGTGCGGTCGTCCCTCCTTCGTGTACGTCCTCGAGCTGATGAAGATTGTGAGTGCGAGAGCAGAGGGAGCCACCTTCTGGACGAGAAATGCCAGGTACGGTAGGAGGACGAGACAAGGGATCGTTGACTGGCTTTATTAATGGAAATGATTGCAGGCACTACCAGAAGATGATCAAGTACCAGCCACTGCTGCCACCGTGAGTTTTTTTTAAGTTTTTTTCTTCTTCACATATTTCGGTTTCGAAATTAGGCTAATAATCTAACAGTATCATCATCGTAGTGTTGCCAGCATCGCCTGTGAAAAATACATGATCGTGGAAGTTCTCGGTTCCACGTCTAGAGTATTATGCTTGGTGTGAACTAGGGTTAGCAATACGATTGCGGGATTGCGGGCCCGTATTGAATGAGAGGGAGGAGGGGAGGAATTGCGGGCCCGCAATTCTCGCATAGACCCGCAATGAGATAAGGGATGGCAGAGCACGGCGAGAGAGTGTGTGAAATTGAGAGGGTCACTCCCTATTTGCATGCGGGCTGATGCGAGAATTGCGGGCCCGCAATCCCTTCCCCTCTTCTTTCTCATTCATTGCGGGCCCATATTGTGACCTTTCTCTATTGCGGGCTCGCAATGCTCGTATTGCCAACCCTAGTGTGAACATTACACGTTATCATGCAACGATATTCTCGAAAAATCAATCGATTCCAGCACGACATCGCTTCACTCGTGGTGGGAGCCCTTCAAGGATACGGTAGTCGCGTCGGCCGATCTCGGATCGCACACAGTGGTCACCGCGATACGCACGAGGTACGGTGGTTGTGTGTTGCATAGGATCCAGAAAGGCATCATCGGCTCAAGTGTTGCAATGGGTGCATGAATCAGTTGAACGTCAAATCGAGAATAGCTCACGTGTGTCTTTGCGGCTCCCGATATGCTATACATTCCTAGGAGCGGACTTTGGTGGATGGGCCATGACCTCCACCTCCTTGAAAAATAAAGATATTTCTCATATTTTTGCCTATGGATGACGTAATCTCTCCAGCATCTCACTACCCATTGCAGACTGCGCGAGTACGCGACGAAGACGGATGACGGCGATCCGCCTGCCGGAGCGGTCGCCCTGCTGAGGGTGATGGAGAGTCTGCTGAGGGAGGGAAGGAGAGTGGCGGGTGAGTGACGAGGAAAAAGTTTTTATCGAATGAGAAGTGGTTCAGAATTACTTCAGTGAGTTCAGTATGTGTTTTCTAAACCATGTGAAACTAGAATGCACCACTGGAAAAGTGTTGTTGGGAAATAGCGGATTCGCTGCTGACAATGAGGGTGTTGGAGAGTATGTGTTGAGGGAAGGAAGGAGATTGGCTGGTGAGTGGAGAGATTAGTTATTGATGAAATCGCAGAATGATCGCTCAGAGTAACTTGTTCGTGTTTTGTAAGCCCCATGTAAAATGGTATTGCGGTTGTGCAATTCGCTGAGGTGGGGAGTTGATGAGTGGGAGGAGGATGGGGGAATGTGGGTAGATATTGTTGCCAACCAAGTCGATCAAATTGCTAGACCATGTTCGGTTAGATGTATGCAGACAGTGTGAAACGTGGATCGGCAAAGACGCGATTTTTATGTTCATTATGTTTTCATTATGTTTGATTTTTATGTTTGAGAACGACTTCTTCATGATTGCAATTCTAGGCTCGGTTCGGGCTTTGTGGGAGGTGTGAAACTTGAGCCAATCAATTGCCTTCATCTAGAAGTGTTCAAATGTTGTCTTGCTTATTGTAATCCCATCGTCTCCTCAGCTCCTCGCGGCGCGGCGGCGCGCGTTGAGACGATCTCGTACTGTCTCTCGGACGGAATCCCCAAGGTCATCGAGGACCTGCTCAAGGTACGGTAGAGGGAAGAATATTGATTGAATGATGGCTAGTTAGAGCATAATTTTAAACTAAATCGGAATAAGCGACGCTGTTATTGACATTGTACTCACTCTTGATGATTTGTTGCGATAGCGAAACACGAATGTCTTCCACAAAAATTCCCGATTTTATTTCTTTTCCGTCCTCAATCTTCCATCATTGCAGACGTCTCTCGAGTACCGCCTCTCGCTCTGGTCGTTGGGCACGTCGATCGAGAGTGGAACGGGCAGCGAACTGTTCAGGGAATTCGCCGAGCGAGCGCTCAGAGTGAGTTGGTTGTGGATTGGGGGAGACGGTGAATTGGTAGAGTGGAGTCACAGTGGAATATTCGGAATAGTGAGATAGTGCTTCAATCGCAGTACTTGAAAAGGTCTCCAAGTATGGTTTCGATAAGGTCGAGGATCCATAGTAGAAAATACTGATGTTTCACCAGCGCTACTTATGCTCGAGTCCACAGGTCTCTTCGATAGAATCGATAATTCCTCTTCCAGATCCTCTCGCTCCTCTACTCGTCCTCCCTCAACGCGGGTGGCAGTGTGAAGGGATTGAGTGTGAACGCCGTCGGATACGCAGTGGGGTTGTGGACGCTGACGACGGGAGTTATGAAGGTGAGAGTGAAGTTCATTTTGAGAATCTCTTGAGAGATTACCATGGGGAGGAGCTCGCCATCAGGGGGTAGGAGGGTGCAATGGAATTTAGGAGGAACAAAGACTAACCGAATCACCCCAAAGAACGTCTTTCAATATTGAATGAGTGGTGAGGCGACAAACCGATGAGAGGTTATGATAAATATTCACAACTGGAATTATTAAGTTTGGTTGAGATTAGTGGCAGAGATCTGAATGGGCAAGACCCAGTATTCTTGAGAGAATGACGACGCGAGAAACGGCGGGGTAAAATTAAACATCGCCGGGATTATGGAGGTTATTTTATACACCGCAAAGCTCTGCTGCATCAGTGCGAGTCAGATTCAGAACTTTTAAGAGATTGGCGAGACGAGAAACTAACTTGGTTAGTGATTTGTTTTTTTCAACCTTTTGACTCGAGCAATTTTCCTACAATTTTGAGAGAAACATGTAACCGCAAACAATCATGTGAATTGGATCTTGAGCGCTTTGTTTTTTATTGGCTAGTCAATCAGTCCATTCAGACCTCCCCCTCACTGGGCGACGAGGGCAAGGGCCTCCGTCGGGAGGTCGTCGCCTTCCTTCGAGTGATGGGAGGATTCGAGTATCGAGCAGAGACCAAGGAGAAGGAGGAGTTGGAGGGAGACTGGGAGGGAAAGGTGAGAGAGGAGACTGGGTGGGGATGGGCTTCAATAGGCGCTCATATTTCAGTATAAATCGCAACTCCGATCACTTTGGGCCATCCTTGAAAATAATTTGCTTCGTAACACGGCTGAAAATGGTTGCGCAGAAAAATAAAGAACAATCAGACGTATTCCCTCCAGTATACTCATGGAAGCTATTTCGAATACTCGTTCTGATGAGCAGTTGCACCAGACCAGAGAAGGAAGAAAGGCTAAAATATTCAATCTTCTTGCAGTCCGCCCTGACGCGCATGCTGCGACGCGCGATGGACTACGGCAAGGACCGCATGCAGTGCCAGGTGAGTGGGAGGGAGAGGAGGATTGGGTGTATAGATGGGAGAGGAGACTACGACGAGTGGGAGTTTCACTGATAGTACTCAACTGAGAAAATTGGAGAGGAATTGATTTATCGAAGGATTCCTTTGAAAATAAGAAAACCATCAATTCCCACTGCTTGTACTCTAGTTGGTGGGTGGGTGGTTCACCGTTGCTACTTGTTTTGGTTTCTTATTTAACTTTGTTTTTATCAACACTGAAGTTTTCGTATTTCACCTGTACATTGCCTGGAATGTAGATGTTTTACAGTTACTACTTGTTTGGATGTAGAATCCTCGATTTGATTATATTCCGTCTACCAGCGATGAAAAATATTCACTCCCCAATTCCAGCCTGCCGCCCTCACGCTGCTCTGCCTGGTGCAGGAGTGGTGCGAGGTGGAGGATGGAAGAGGAGAAGGAGGAGAGGGAGAGGGCAAGTGGAGGAAGAGATTCGAGGAGGCATTGAGGGAGTCAAGCAAGGCGGTGGCTGTGGTGAGTGAGAGTATGATATTTTGTTCGATGATAAGTAGCTGGTGTGACTTGCGTTACGCAGGTTCCTCAAGAATAGTTCCGATGCTGTATTAGTAGTGGTCTCTTGCGATCATGCTTATGAAAAAAAACAATATTTTCGCCAGTTACTGCGGTTGGGATTCATTCTGCTCACAATCACATCCATCCCTGTTGCAGCTGCTCCTCAACTACAAAATTTCAATTTTTGAGCAGTCGATAGGAAATCCCTAATTTAAAAAAAAATTACTGCAGACATCATAATTATTTATTCCAGCTGCTCCTCAACTACGCACCGTACGCTCGTCAGATGGGAGCGAGGATATTCGAGAGACTGGATAGGACGATCGAGGGAGAGACGTATGCTGCACTGGTGAAGTGAGTTCAGCGATTATTAAAATAATTGCCAAGGGATGATCGGCACGCGGGGAAAATAAGGGGGTAAGAAGCAGATCTGAAACATGCCAATGAAGGGCGATCTAGAGAAAGACGTGTTCTGCTGTCGTGAAGTGAGTTGGGCATTACTGAGAATAGACTGGGTATCGTTGTAATCAGGGAATGCAGGGGATATAGGGCAGCGATGAAACATGAGATGAGCATCATCAAACTATGATGTTTTTTTTACAACAAATCGATTATCTCTCAACATTGCCTGTTCAGGTCGATCTACTCTCACTTCATCTCCGCCTTCACTTGTCGTCCGAAGCGGAACAAGAACTGCGTCGATAAAGAGGACGTGTCCATTCTCAGTGCGAGACCCAGGAATGTCGCCCTGGCCAAGGTACGGTAGGGTACTGTAGGATGATGATTGATAGACGAGGAATTGGTTTTTGTAGCTTGGACTAGAATTATTGAAAACTTCCTGGTCGGAGTCTCTATAGTGATAGGGTGAAACAACGCGTCGCCTGCCTTTGAGAATTCATTTTTTTCAGGGGTGGAAACATCAAATTAAGTGTTGCTCCGTTACCACTATTAAGTGAGAATTGTGGAACAGCACATCGACAAGTAGCATCATTCCATTCACTCTAGTTTTATTTTCCCCTCCATCGTCAGATTCTCTCGTCGATGACGTCGTCTCGTCGCTTCGTCGTCGCCCTGCTCCAGACGCTGCACGACGATGCGCAGGTGAGGACGGAGGGATTCATCACTGACAAGTTGCAGAAACAAAGGGGAAACAATTTCTTGGCAAAAATTAACTAACAATAGTAGTAGTTTGTAGCTCGATATCAGCACCGGCATCGATTGACGTATTACCTATGAATGACGCAATCCCCTCCATATCAGGCGTCAGCCCGCTTCCAGCACGTGCTCTCCGTGGCGTCGTTCGCGTCGACCAAGTGGAAGACGCACGCAGAGTGTCAGGTGAGGAGGGAAATTTTTTTACGAGGCGTAATATCTCACCTTATCAAATCGAGCTGTTCGAGCGGTATCTTGACCAGTGAGTGAAACGTGTTAGAAATGTGCCAGATGAGAGAGAGTGAAGGGTTGTTTAGAGAGGTAATCAGGCTGATATCGGAGTCATACATTGGCGGATTGTTTTAGAGAGTGGGTGAAACGCGTAAGAATTTGCTCTGAAACTATTAAGTTATCCCCCTTGCATGGAGAGTGTCCGGTGAGAGGGTTGAGGAGTTGTTTCTAGTAGCAAAGTTTCTAACATCATAGTGATACGTGTGCGGACTGTTTTGGGGAGCGGGTGAAACGTGAATGTTTGGTATGAAAACGGGTTAAAAGGAATCCTTTCGACCGAATCTCTACTCATCTTATCTCATCAGTGAAACATGCGATTGTCGAGCCGCTTGTTGCACTTTTTCGCCAATCGTCAACGAAATAGTGATAAGAAATTGCTTATCGCGCGATTGTGGCGGGGAATGGGAAGAGAGAATGAGATCGTTGGATCATAAGATGATCGTTTCCTTGCAGGGACATTGGCATTGGGAGAGGGTTTATGGTGTCTATGTGTTGGCTTGAAATATTCATATTTATTATATTTTAGTATTATTTAATTAATTAATTAATCACAGGAAATCCTGGTGGATGTGCTTGCCCGTCTGGCTGACCACTCATTCTACGAGGAGGATACACTGGGAGAGATGGAGGAGTTGATAGAAGAGAATGAGGAAGAGGAAGAGAAGGAGGAGGAGGAGATGGAGGAGGGTGAGTGGGGGGAGCGTTTGTGTTTCATGTGGCTTTCAGTTAGAGTTGTGATGTCGGTCTATGATTCCAGCATCATTTGCGTTTTTCAAAAACTTAAATTACTCCTCGTAAATTTCGATTTCACAGAGTACTCATTACGTTTGGTGATTCTGGAGGTTGATTTTTATCTGATTTGCATTTTAAATAAAATAAAAATCAGTTGAACCGGCGGACGAGTTCCTGGACGAGACGAGCGGTGTTCTGGATGAGGACGAAGAGGGAGAGAAGAAGGACGGGGAGAAGGAGGAGGAGAAGGACAAGAAGGTAAGGGGGGGGGGTGAAATGGTGATGATTGATTGTTGTGAAACGAGAGAGACACAAGAAATTCAATTATGTCAAAAATGCGCGAAGTTGAGGGGCGATTGAAACATGAAGCAATTTGGGGCTGTTTTTCGTCAACTGCAAGTGCATTGGCATTCTTGCCTGTAAGCAAGTTTCAGTAGCTCCTGAAACATGCGAGCTACTTGAATTGATTTCTTCTATCAATCATCCTCAAATATTCTCTTGATTTGCAGCACGTCGACATTCCTCTCCGCATCGCACGCGTGCTCGTCCGCATGGCGACATCCCCTGTGGCCGCTCTGCCCGCCGCCCTGGCTGCAGTGAGGGCACTCGAGGGACTGAGACAGCACGACAGTGCACTGGCCAAGGATACGGTAAGGGAGGATTACGGTATATCAGGGAAAAGAAGGAGCACGGTATGCTGATCGATCGATATCCTCAGGT
>LS517011.1:103523-115381 GCA_900490845.1 Pristionchus japonicus
GTACTGGATATGAAATCAACGTTTTGCTGTTTTCAATCCTTTTGTTTGAACGTGTGCATTGATCACAACTCAACCTGAAGGTTTTGATAAGAACCGAAAATTGTCGACCTCAGTCAATGACTTTCGGAGCTGTCTAATTAGTAATTAATTAATTACTCATCAGGAACTCCTCCGCACGACGCTCGCCCATCTTCTCTCCGTCTTCGAGTCAGACGAGGACGCGGCGAGACTGGTCGGAGTGATGGATGTGAACGGGACGGAGGAGGTCACTGTGGGAACGGTATGTTGATTTATATTATATAAATGGAATTCGCAGAATTATTAAATGTACCGTTGGCCAGTGGATTAATGGTATGTGTGATGCGGAGAAGTGACTGGTACCTAAAATCTCTTGGATAGTTATTTTTATTGCACTGATTGTGATCTGAAGAGGATTACTGAGTTGACATTGGACTATTGGTTAAATGGGAAAGGTGAAACGGAGTAGTGACTGGTGATTAAAACTTTTTGTTTTGTATTTGATTATAATAATACAGTTTCAGGGCGACTCGAAGTGCACGATCGCTCCCACTGCGACGCTGCTAGAGTCTCTGCCAGAGAAGGAGAGAGTGGAGTGGACGAAGACAGTGGAGAGGGCGAAGGAGGCAGAGGGAGGTAAGAGGGATTCCCTCCCCTAGTGAGATCGGTGCTGTGTGCGGTGCTTGAAAGCTGGGCGTCTGGGGCAGGTCGATCATTGGAAGCCCTCGACGTAAAAATATTAAAAATTCCCCTCCTATCAGAAACGACTCCTCTCGCTGCGCGAGCCCGTGTAATCTACAAGGGAGACGAGAACGAACCAGAGAAGAGAGAGGAGGAGATGGCGAAGAAGTTGAGGTCAGAAAAATTCAAAACCTGTAGTTGGAAATAGGTCTTTTAAAGAATGGGAATTTCGTCACGTTGATGTTGTGTTTCATTGGTGGTATTAGTAATAGTCCGAATGGAGCAATTCGATTATTCTCTGGTTATCGCTGTTATCAAAAACATTAGTTCGCAGAATTCATTTAGTTAATCATGGACGGATTATTTTTTATAAATATGTCGCAATCAACATGGGCAAAAATCTTTCTCAGTCTGCGCATCTCTGTCACCTCGTCCGACTACACGGACACTGAAATGGTCGCCTCACTCAAGACTGACATCGACAAGAGACGCAAACCAGCCAAGAACGCCGAGACTCGACTCAGATTGGCTGAGAGAGCCGACGGGTACGGTAGCTTATCGATTGATTACGGTAACCATTCAATTCGCAGATACCCCGTCAAGCGTCCCGACCTCAACAAGCCCGATCAAAAGGCGAAGGACACGGACAAGAAGGAGGAAGTGAAGAAGAGGTACGGTAGTCGGGCGATCGATAACTGATGGGTTACGGTATCGTTGCAGCTCCCCCGCGGACACTGCAGCAGCGACGAAGGCAGCTGCAGCAAGGGTGGCTGCGATCAAGGCCAAGCCGGTCGTGCCAGCTGCAGAGAAGGAGAAGAAGGAGGAGGTGGGAGGGGGTTTCACTAAGTGTTCAAGACGATTTGAGATGGGAGATAATTTGATTTGTTCCATAGATCTATCTTTAAAAAAATATTATGAAAAGGGGAGAATTGGTTTCACTGATCTCACAAGACAACTCGAGATGAGTGTTCCTTGGTTTTAGATACGTTTCCTGCTTCATAACACGCAATATTACCCTTTAAACTTAAATTTGACCTTCGATAGTTCCAGAACATTCCGAATCGCATCCAACCCGCGGTGATTCCATCTCGTCCAGCCAAGAGATCCGCCCCCACAAGTGTGCCCAGAGCAGGCATCAAGAGGGTAAGGAGGAAGTGATCTTTGATCTCTCAGTGATTGAATCCATTGCAGAGACGTTGAAGCGGATTTCGACGTGAAGAATCACACATTTTGTTATAATCTATGATTTTTGTTCTGTACATAACCAGCACCTTATGTTCTCATATTACTCATATATTGTTCTCGTTTCATAATAAGTGAGCAGCGTCGGTTATGTTTCCCGTAGTATTTATTGAGATCCTCGAAGAAAATGAATGTTCGTGTGTAATTGACAGTTCATCGGCATTTTTCGTTGATAAATGAGGTTGATTATTGGATCTCTCGTGAATTCCGTCGATTTGAACTGTAGTCGTACAGTGGTTGTCCTACCTGAACGCTTACCCTGATCCTACTCAATCGATGATGCCGTGGCTCGTATCTAAACTGATCCTGTAGTGATTCAATCGATAATCGCAGATGGCTTCCTCGCTCGAACAGCTAAAGCCCGAGATCGAGGCTCACATCCGCAGCATTCCCGACTTTCCCAAGAAGGGAATCGATTTCAGGTGTGCTATTGTCGCCTTCCACTTAGATTAAAACGTTGTTTGTTTAAACAATATAATTAATTTGTAATTTATCTATAATCAGAGACATAATGCCCCTGATGAGACAGCCCAAGCTGGTTGGGCGTCTGTGCCAGGCGGTGGCAGACCACGTACAGTCCAGAGGCAGCGTCCAAGCCGTCGCCGGACTCGAAGCAAGAGGTGAGAGAACTAAGGAACTTCCCTTCCATCGATCAATTCCCCTTCCTTAAGGTTTCCTCTTCGGTCCTCAGATCGCGCAGATCCTCGACGTGCCCTTCGTTCCCATCAGAAAGGCAGGCAAGCTGCCTGGAGAGTGCGTTGAAGCCATCTATGCAAAGGAGTACGGAGAGGTATCAAGTCAGAAAGATGTAGCCAAGTAAATAATTATTCAGGACAAGATCGAGGTGCAGAAGGGCGCGATCTCACCTGGTGATAGGGTGTTGATCATTGATGATCTGCTAGCAACCGGAGGCACACTCGCGGTAAGAAAACTGGAGAAGACATGAAAATTTTCAACGAGTTTTTTCTGCAGGCTGCTATCGATCTGATCAACAAAGTGCAAGGCGTTGTTGCCGAGGCCTTCGTAATCATCGAACTAGCGGGTCTGTGTGGAAGAAGCAAGCTACCCAAGGATGTCCACACTCATGCCCTCCTAGTATATCCCGGAGCTTGAATACCTAACCACTAGATTTCTTCGTTGTTACAGTACTATGCATTCCAAAGGTTGTTGATGATAAAATTGTTACTTTTCTACGTCTTTGTGCCAAAAGGATTAGCATATATCGACGATTTATCAATATTAACAAGTAACATATCAACAATCGTCGCTTAACACAGGTTCCGCTCCATGCTTAGAAGATGGGCTCGGGGAACTCGAAGGTAACGTCCTTTCCGGTCAGGTGCTTGTAAACGGAGGCGAAAGTCTCAGTCTTGTGCTCAACATTGGTCTGCTGGGCCTTATCGAGGTGGACCTGAAATATGCCAATGTGGGAAAGCTTTGACACTCAGTGGAACATTGACGTTCTTCCGAGCAACAATATCCTTCACTACTATCTAGCAACCCTCATGTCGTACAGATCAGACTAATTTGTACCGAATGAATGAGGAATGCAACAAACTAAAGTGTAATTGTCAAATACGTACCTTGATGATCTTCTTTCCGTCGAGCTTGACGCGGGTTCTCTTGCCAACAACCTCGGCGGGGAAGACGATGTCGTTGAGCATAGCCTCGTGGACGGCAGTGAGGGTGCGAGAGCGGGGCCTCTTCTGCTTCTCCGGGATACGCTTGTTTCCTCTCATGGGCTTGGGAAGGATGCGTCTCTGCAAACGGATAAAATAGAGCATTTTGAACGTAGGTGAGCTCATCGATATCACCCGTTGAGCAAATTTAAAGTTAATAAAATGTGAGAAACTTGTGACACCACGTGGAACACTGAAAGCTCTGCGCGGTTCAATATATTTCAGTTGATTTTGCACCAGCACAAAACACAATAGTCATGACGTCTATTATGTAAAGAATGATGCGAAATATTGCCAATTGTGAAAGCCACTCACTCTGGCGATGAAAAGGACGTGCTTTCCTCCGAGCTTCTTCTCGAGCTCGCGGACGAGGCGAGACTGGATCTTCTGGAACTGCTTGAGCTGGGGGTAGGGGACATAGACGATGACGCTCTTCTTGTTTCCAATCTCGACCTCCTGAAACACAACGCTTTAATAGAAGGAAAACATCAACCGTAAGCAATACAATCAGTCAAACTGATCACAATTCAGAATCAAATCTTTCATTTTCAAGATTTCCCAATTAATAGTTACAGGTATGAATGAGCTCACCTTGACTCCGACGATGAAGAGCTCACGGAGCTGGTTCTTGATCTCGGAGGAAGAGTCCAGATCGGCGAGAGCGCCAGAGATCTGTCTCTCAAGGTCGGTGACGGGCTTGCCGTCAGGCTTGATAATCTTCGATGCAGCCTCAGGCATGCTAGACCCTAGTCTTCTGCAAAGGAGAAAATTTATAACTTTTCTCGTCAAAATCGACAATAATAACGACCGCGAACGATCATAACAACGTGGAAGAAAAGCTAACGAAGCATATGATGCCAGAAATCGGTAAACAAAGTGTGGGGAACGTGAAAAGTTAGCGAAATCTTTCAAAAAAAAGAAAAAAGGAAAATACGGAATTTCGGCCTACTAGCGAAAAGTATACGGTAGGCCCTGGAATCCGGCAGTTCCGTTCGAGAGTATTCAAGTGGCAAACAGAGACTACCGTAGACAATTTAGAGTTGTGTCATATAATAAAATATTTTTTTCGATTTAATTTTGTAAATTTGCATAAATATTGATTATGTGGTTTCGTAATATAATCTTAATATTCAAAAAATAGAAAATACTCAACAAATACAAAATATAATAGAAATATTGCGTCATATCGCACGAATTTCGTTGAAAACAAACGATTACCATTTTCACAATTACTACCATGTTCACTGCATGGCATCTAAAAATTTCAATACACCGCAATTATGACACTAAACAAAAACTACAACAAATATGATAAGACAAAACCACGAAATCATAAATTATCCGTGTGCAACAGCTCGCCCTTCTCTCTCCCCCTCTCTCGCGGGTCTGTTACCCGGCGTGTGCAGAACACACCGCGCCTACGAGAGGGCGCCTTTCGCTCTCTGCGTTGGTTTTAACCCAGTATCTCAAGGTACGCTTGGGCATCTGACCAGATATTCTCTGTGTTAGAGAACCAACAGTTTTTGGGCAGCACTGGCGGGGGTTCTCCCGAGTGCGATAAATGTGTATCTGTCGAATGATTCCGTCCAGACCAGACCAGACCTTGTCAACGGAAGAGGCTCATCTTATGTCTGGCAATAAACTACACTCCTTTAGTCGAGGCATTATCCCATCAGTAGAGCATTCAAAGGCAGTCTTTATCTCACCCGAATCTGATCGTAAACGAAAATGTATAAAATTGAATTTGCAAATTGAACAAGGAGCAATCAATAATTGCTCATTTGCATCTCATTTCTCATTTTCTTCCTCACTTAACCATCCATTCTCTCTCCTTCCCCCCTTGTCGAGTGGTCGACAATGAAATGTCTCCTCATCTTCCTTCTCATCTTCTCCTTCGGTAAGGTTATTCTCAACCTCAGGAGTGTATATTCCATTTAGGTGAATGTCTTAACAAGTTCCTCAAACACTACGAGCCTCTCAACTATCAAACAAAGGATTTGCATCGTGTTGCGAGGTGCGATAGCCACCATTGAGTCTTTATTTGAGATACCTCGTTTAGATCAACTGTGAAGAGAATTCGTCTGAATTTCCATGCGTACGATCGAAATTTCAAATTGATTCTTTACAGGGTCGAAGAGAAAGAGTGCGTTTTCTGTAATCGGAGAATACAATTTTTTTATTTTCAGTTCCGTTTTCATGAAAAACGCAACTGCTCAATTTGCAAATGAAACAATTCCAATTCAATGGGAATCCAATATTTTCAGAGGCATAGTTGAAGGTGAATTTTAACGACAAAATTCAAAATTGAAACAACATTCAGATGAGGAAAAATCTCGTGTCTTCGGTTCGATTCGACATGGAATCTTTGAAGGCGTAATTTCCATGACAAATGGAGAAGAATTCTGGGTAAGCTTAGATTGCAAGAAATGAAGGAATGAAACATTTCAGATTGAGTCGTCCTATCCGTACGATTCAACGTCGTCTTTCCATTCCTTCATTTATTCAGCGAATGATGTCGAGATGCCCAAACCAACTGAAAGAACGAAGAGGTACTTCCGTCCTTCCTCTATTCTTTCATCAAATATGTTTCAGGCAGGGTTGGAATCAAAATTGGATGTACCCTGGAAACCGCCATGGAAACCAAAATGGGGGCAACAATGGAAACTACGATGGAAACTACCCAGGAAATGACCCAGGACAAGATGCCTATGGTCCTTATGATTCTCCCCCTTTTGCATTCCCTGTCTTACCGTTATCGATTATGTTTCAGAGATTATTCATTTCCTTTTGAAGATCGTCCTCACTATCGCAACTACCCTGAAAATGACCATCACTACGACCGCAATAACGGCTATAATCATCGTAATAGCGGCTCTGCAAAGAAGTGACGTCATCGTCATACTCCGGAAGATTATCATCCTATTGCAGACAAAATGTATTCAATCATCGTGGTGGATCGTCTTCCTATTACCCTGAGACTCAATTCGAATATGACCCTCCTCGCACAACTAAACTTCCTCCAATAAGCAATGCGGACCTTCCATATAGCAAATGCTCTAAGGAGGTGGCAAAGTTTTTTTTATCAATAAATTCTAACTAATAATTTTGAAGCTAAAGAACCCAGGCGAGAAGAGTGTTCGTGAATCAATGTTTGTTTTATCAACGTAATTTCAAGGATAATAATTTCAATTAGAGGGCAAACTACAATTATAATCGACGACAACCAGGCTCAGAAACGGAAGCTGATGAGAATGGAATTTATAGGAATCGAATATGTTCCATGTCTATTACGGTATCACTCACATCTCGATTATTTTTGATGTTTGAATTATAGATCGATCACACTCTTTATCAACACGTGTTGAATGGAGCTGGAAGGGGCGATCATGGGGAGTGAGTTATTATCTGATAAGATGTGTACGAAATTGGTATTGCAGAACATATGCTGAGCTGATAAAAATAATGCAAACTCAATTCCGTTTAGTCAATGATATATATCAACAAATCGATTTTGAAGGAATCAAAGGGATCAAATTCAAAATTGGAGGATTCAAAGTTAAATAATTTCGTTAGCACGTTGGCAATAAGTTTCAGGTCTGGCGTGAAGCAAATGATATTGGAAATCCATTCGCGGTAGAGACCAGAGTATCTCAAGAGATTCTAGATATACAAAATAAGCAAAATAATACGCAACACTGCCTTTCATACGTATTCGCGTACAGGTTCACTGTCCAGAGATGGAAATATTGCTACATTTCACGAGATTGATCATCATGTAGGGACTTTGACGAAGGCACGAATGGTCTCGCCTATGCTTGCCACATCTGTCTTAAATATAAAAATGCGCTTAATACCGGAATGATCACATTTCTCAACTATGGTAGGGTATTCATTTGTTCGAAACTACACCGGATGAGAACCGTCGGATAAAAACCGACTGGATGAGAACCTAATGAGGGCGAGAGACAAAAAATATTTTATAGACGGAATATGCAAATGGTTCTCATCCGATGGTTCTCATCCGACCTAGCACCGTTTGTTCACACGTTTCCTTGCAGGAAGTCCAATAACCGATCGAGCCTCGCATCTCACTCTCGCTCATGAATTGGGGCACAGTCTGGGGTCCGAGCATGACTATCGGCCTCTCCATTCGGGACAAATGGAATCAGATAAGCATCCTGAATGCGCCGATGATAAGATCAAGGTGCAAAATGTAGTTTCCAGAAAGTAATCCTTCATCTGTCCAGGGTAAATTCATAATGTATGCACATCCGAATGACAGAACTCTGCCGAATCATGAATTGTTGTCTCCGTGTTCGATCAGAAATATATCGTGGAATCTGCACGTTAGAAACTCATTTATGTTCTATATTTTCCCGAATTTCCCTTTGAAATGAGACAAATTGATTTTTTCAGATGCTTCTATCCATCAAACCGGGTACTCCAAATAAGTTGCAGACGAACTGTTTTATCGGTAGTTTTTTTCTTGTTGATTTGATTTCTGATTTATTTCTCCTCAGAATCGGACACTCCCATCTGCGGGAATCATATTGTCGAGGAGGGAGAGGAATGTGACTGCGGATACAATTCTGAGGTATCTTTGTTCGCCACTTCTCAACTTTACCTGCCGTGAGACCGAACACGCGTATTACGAACTAGGAAAAAGAGATATTCTCTTTGAGAATGGGGTAGGAGAGAATATGTAGACTGTTCTGATCTCCTGGGCCACACGTTTTCACTGCTGACAATGAGTTCAAATGGCAATTGGAAGTTCCATTCTAGGAATGTGAAAAGGGAGCACGCGATAAATGTTGTTGGCCAGGAGATCACGCGTTGTCGCCCTGCAAATTGAAGGTTTTCCTGGCTTTCCTGCATTTTCTTTATTTTACAATTCAGAGTGGCTACAAATGCGCGCCCAGTCAAGGAAAATGTTGCAACGAAGAGTGCCAGTTCAAAGGAGCCGGTGCGATTTGTGAATGGGTGAGCAAATTTTTGCGTGAATCTGGGAATACAATTTGAATAATGTAGGAAAATGACTGTGCAGCTGAAACGAAATGTCTCGCGGATAGTGCGGTGTGCCCCGTTGGGAAACCAATCCACGACGGATTGCCTTGTAATGATGCAACCGGTGTATGTGTCAATGGAAATTGCACTGGAGACATTTGCACGGCAGAGGGAATGCAGGTAAAATGAGAAAGCAACGAACTTCTCATTCACAAATATATTTTTAGGTATGCGAACCCCACAAAGGGACTTGCGTTCGGCATTGCAATGTTGATGGAAGTGCGTATGATTTGAATTCTGAAGTCAGCACTAAATCTCACTTGTGCCTTATTCAGAGTGCACCTCTACAGCGGATCTGGATCAGTTCTCGACTCGGAATTACAGCCAAAAAGGCAGATGGGGTCACAGAGGATTGTTGAAGAGGGCCAATGAGGGCTGTAAAGATGGCGGTTAGATCTGATGCGTATTCGCTAAACAAATATGACGTTGAGGTTATTGTGATGATATCGGCATTTGTCGGGATATGGTCACAAATGATGCACTTGCGAAGGGCCAAGTCGATCATGGGGTAAAATTAAAATGAAAATTAATGAACTTAAAATTTTTATTTATTATTTGCAGATCAAAACGTTTGGGGAGTATCTAGAGGACAAGTGAGGCTAAACCCGTTTTGATTTTGCACTATCAAATTTATTCAATCGATTCAGTTGGTGGATTCTCATTCTCTTCGTAATCGCCGGAATCGGAATTCTCGTCCTTTGCAGTCTTTTGTGCTACTACAAAATACCCAAGTAATATTTGATCCAAATTTATCAAAGTAATTTTCATTGTTTAGGTTGAGTCGGAGGTCTAAAAGAGAGTCGAAAACAATTCCCATCGAAGTCAAGGCAGTGGTTAGTGATTTTGCTTCTCTGTTTGAGAATAAATACGATTTCAGGAACAAAAAGCGACCGATTTACAAGCGAATCCTGCTACTCCAGGTATTTCATACAGATTAAATTTTAAAATCAGGCCAAATTGCAGATGCTTCGAAAGCTACTGGAACTGTTGCTCCTTCAACGTTGACTGGCCAGTGGATTATTCCAGAGAGTAAAGACAAGAAGGACGGAAAATGAGGAATTAGGTTGATTAATTTGTGTTTTTCATTGATTAAAATTCTCTTTATAGTCATCAACGAACAAACACTGATAAAACCAATCAATAACATCACTTGCGTGACTCCTCAACCTCCCGCAGTGATAAAACACTTTGTTCTGTGATTGTACAAAGAAACATCACTTTTACTAACATTACAAGTTCTTTACTATTCTAGTTGAGAGCATTAATGAACGAAATTGTGAAGCATTTGATCAGTGAATCTGTATCATCTTCACGAAGAAACGGAATATGAGTATCGTAAACAACTTTGATGCAACAGTTTTCGATAATCTCGATCTTACAAAAAAGCGTTGGCGGGGATTCGAACCAGACCTCCATTTATGCTAATCCAACCTCTTCACCACTCGGCCACCACTGCTGCTGGGAGTATGGATGAAGAGTTTGTATACGCGCTGCGCGATCGGCTCATTGAAAAACAAAAACATGCTGCAACTTTCCTGAGAAAAACATTTGGCAGTTTTTTAAAACTGATTTGAGATCAGCATGACCGACTTAGTAAACCCTGCAAGTTTCATTCCGATCGGAGAATGTGAGTTCTGACCATTCCCATGTTAGGTCAAGTTAACGTGCATACTGACTTCGTGTCGACTTCATCTTCGTTTTACTCGTTCATCGATGCCTCTTTCCCTTCATTTGAATAACTATTGAACTTGGTTCGAGTACAATCGAGTGCCCCGAGCTGTTTCAGAAGGGTTTTTTAAGGGAGTCAAAGTTTTCGCTTAACGTAACTTTTCGAAAGAACAAAAGCTAAGAAATTATCCACATTACAGTGAGAGCAAGCAGAGAACATTGTGTCGCCCTTGTTATTTTCCTGTATGACATGGGCATTCACAGAACAAAGTATTTTTATCACTGTGATAAATAGTTCAGACTACAGCGAGTTATTGATTGTTTTCATCAGTGTGCGTCCATTGAGAGCTACAAAGCGAAGTTATTCAATTGCACATTCATATTTAGCTACCTAATCCGTCATTTTCCGCCTTTCTTCTCTTTGCCCTCTGGAATAATCCACTGGCCAGTCAAAGTGGATGGAGGGACAGTTCCAGTCACTTTTGATGGATCTAAAAAAATGATGAATCATACCATTTCGTTGGTAAAACTACCTGGAGTGGCAGATTTCGCCTTTGAATCAGTCGCTTTTAGTTCCTGAAAGTATCTTATTTATCAAACAAGCAAGTAAAGCCACTGACCATTGCTGTTTTCATTTCGATTGGAATCGTTTTCGTCTCTCTTGGTGACCGTTGACTCAATCTGAACATTCAATGGATTTTGGAGAACGTGAACTTGATCTAACTTGGGTAATTTGTAGTAGAGGAGAAGGATGCAAAGTACGAGGATGGCAATACAGACAACGATGACTATGATGAAAATCCACCATCTAAATCGGATTTGCTCTCTCTTTTTTCTCAAAATCAAATCGATCATCAACTAACTTCTCCGCTAATATCTCCCCGAAAGTGTGGATCTGAAAGTAGATAATGAATAAATATCTAAGAAGCAATAGTCTTACCCCGTGATCTATTTTACCCTTCGTTAGCGCATCATTTGTGATCATATCTCGACAAACACCGATATCATCGCAATAACCTCAACATTGATCAATATTTGTTGAGATTAGGCGATTAGTCTTACCGCCATTCTTGCATATCTCATTAGCCTGTTTCAGCAATCCCTTATGGCCCCATCTTCCATGTTGTCTGTAAGCCCCATTAGTGAACTGATCTAAATCTTCTGTTGAGGTGCACTCTGAAAACTGTCGCTGTTAATATTCGATCTATCTTCACAGACATACTTCCTTCAACAGAGCAGTATTGCAAACAAGTGACTTCAGTCGGTTCACATGGCTAAAACGAACTAAATTAAATGTTCATAAATTTAAATGAATACCTCCAATCCCGCCGCCGCACAAATACTCCCATTGCACTTTCCATTCAGACATGAACCCATTGCATCATTACAAGGCAATCCCTCTCGGGCTGGTTTTGGTTTGGGACACACTGCACTCATAGCAAGACACTTCGCTGGATGTGAACAGTCTTTATCCTGAAATACTCAATTTTTTTATGTCCTTGATTA
>LS517011.1:117926-147303 GCA_900490845.1 Pristionchus japonicus
AAATGAATACCTCCAATCCCGCCGCCGCACAAATACTCCCATTGCACTTTCCATTCAGACATGAACCCATTGCATCATTACAAGGCAATCCCTCTCGGGCTGGTTTTGGTTTGGGACACACTGCACTCATAGCAAGACACTTCGCTGGATGTGAACAGTCTTTATCCTGAAATACTCAATTTTTTTATGTCCTTGATTACAAAGCTGCCTCACCCCTTCACAAATAGCATCGGCTCCTTTGTACTTGCACTGTTCATCACAACATTTTCCTTGACTGGGGGAGCATTGGTAGCCTCGGTCCTGAATTGAAGAATGAGAGAGTGGCTTGAAATGGTGGAAAACCTTCAATTTGCACCCATGTTCATGGTCTCCTGGCCAACAACACTCGTCGCGGGCCTGAGTTTTACATTCCTGAATGGATAACGAAAGGCACTTTGAAAAATTCATTGCTATCTCGCTGGTAGTGCGAACAACTGCATAAATAAGTGTAGCTCATCCCTAGGAAATCCCTATTGTATTCAAAATCCAGTTCTAAATGAACGTGAATGAATTATTACATGGTCATTGTATCCACAATCGCATTGTTCGTCTCCCTCAATGATACTATTTCCACAGATTGGAGTGCCCGCTTCTAGAAAATTTTGAAGTTTTGTGAGGTCACACTTTTTAAAGTCACCGATGAAACAATTAGTCTGTATATCGTTCGGAGTTCCTGGTTTGATAGACAGAAGTCTCTGCAATATTTCCGTACAAAAAACGAAGTCAACAGATTAAAACGACGGATGAAAGATATGTTACTTTCAGGTTCTTCGTAATGTTTCTGATTGAGCATGGCGAAAATATTTGATTATTCGGTAAATTCCCATTACTTGCATGAGCATCCATTATGAAGTGTCCCTCAAAATATCAACGATTAATCAAAAGTTCGTCAGATTTGATACCGTATTGCCATCAGAATAACAGTCTGGATGTTCTTCCGATTCTAGTCTTCCCGACAGGAGTAATTGATGATCGTGATGCGATCCCAGACTGTGTCCTAGTTCGTGTGCCAAAGTCAAATGCCGAGTGCGTTCGGGTATCTCTTCGCCTGGTTACAACAAAAACGATTTCCATGAAAAGAGGGTAAATTCCCAACCTTTGGCTCGAAATGAGATCATTCCTGTGTTGTAAGACTTTTCTTCTTTACTCACTTTTATAGTAGTGCATAGATAACAGCGATAAGCTAGTCCTTGAGTAAAATCCTTGAAATCCCTGAGTACACATATATTATACACCTTAATTTAAAACAGTTTTCGCACCTGTAAGTGAATACATAGGAAAGACAGTACTTAGAATGGTCTTTTTTAGAATGCCAATCCAAGAATTTTCCATGATCTGTCGTCTCTCTCACGAATGGATTTCCCAACTCATCTACACTTCGCCAAACCTGAAATGTCTGAAAGATGAGATTGTTCACAGAATCAGTTCAACTGAGAGTCCGCCTATTTTGAATTGGATCCCTTGTATGCCTCCAAAATCAATGGTTCCGTAAATTAGATTGACTCTTTCAAATTGTGTTTGCAAAATAGATTTCAGTTCAGTATATGTTCTGCAATAGGTACCACATTCGTTCAAATATTATTGGTTGCTAACTCACTCTCCATGATCTCCCCTTCCATCCCCATTCAACACATATTCGTACAGAGTGTGATCGATCTAGAAATCAATAAATATTATACGCTAACGTGACAAAAGTGCTACCGTAACAGAGATGAGGCAAATACGATTTTTATAAATTCCATTCTCATCCACATCAGGGTTGTTCTGTTGAAAATTGTTCGACGGGGACTATAAGTTTTTAATAAGTAATTTCTGAATGTTCTATAACCAACTCACATCTGCTAAATCAGCATCTTCTTCACACAATAAGAAGGGGCGCTTCGTGCTTACAGTTACTTGGGGAGGTCGGACGTATCCATTTTCATAGGGATGAGAATTATGATGGTTGGAGGGGTTGTTATTGTCAAAACCATTTCCATATGGAGGAAAATTATGACGGTTGAAGGGATAGTTATTGTCAAAACCATTACCATAGGGAGGAGAATTATATCGGTTGGAGGGGTCGTGATTGCCATAACCATTGTCATAGGGAGAATCATGACGACCATAGGGATCTCGTCCTGGGTCATTTTCTGGGTCATTTCCTGGGTAGTTTCCATCGTAGTTTCCATTGTAGCCCCCATTTTGGTTTCCATGGCGGTTTCGTGGGTTCATCCAATTTCGATTCCAACCCTGCCTGAAACATATTTGATGAAAGAATAGAGGCAGGACGAAGGCGACCTCTTAGTTCTTTCAGTTGGTTTGGGCATCTCGACATCATTCGCTGAATAAATGAAGGAATGGAAAGATGATGTTGAATTGTATGGATAGGACGACTCAATCTGCATCTTTTGATTCTTTTCATTCTTTCAAACTAAACTCACCCAGAACTCATCTCCATTTGTCATGTCAATTACGCCCTCAAATATTCCATGCCGAATTGAACCGAAGACGCGAGATTTATCCTCATCTGATTTTCAATTCGATAACGGATTTCGTCATTGAAAGTCACCTTCCACTATCCCTCTGAAAATATTGGAATCCCATTCAATCGTCTTCGTTTCGTTTGCAAATTCGACAGTTGCATCCTTCATGAAAACGGAGCTGAAGATCAGCAACGTATTGAACACAATCCAAATTACAGTGAGCTCACTCTTTTTCTTCGACTCTGTGAAGAATCAGTTTGAAATCTCGACCGTATGCATGGAAATTCAGACGAATCCGCTCTTCGGTAGATCTGAACGCGATATGAAAGAATGATGAGTACGTTTATCTACAGTTCATCCCTCATAGTGTCCAGAACTGGAGCTACCTCGCAACACGATGCAAATCCGTTGTTTCATAGGTGAGAGGCTCGTAGTGTTTGAGGAACTTGTTCAGACTCTCACCTGAATGGAATATACACTCCTGAGGTTGAGAATAAACGAACCATTAGAGAAGATGAGAAGAAAGATGAGGAGACATTTCATTGCCGACCACTCGACAAGAGGGAAAAGAGAGAGAATAGATGGTGAAGTGAGAAAGAAAATGTGAGGATTCGAATGCAAATGAACCAATTAACTTGTTTATCGTTTTCTCAGTTTTGCATTTGAATAACCGTTACGTTTTTCAATGCTTGACTTTGACAAACGAAGCATAGCAAGGATAAACGACTCAGCTGACAAGGTGATCGAAGATCTGATGAGAGGCAATATTCAAAACAGGTTAAATTTTCGCGATGTGTTTACTTCTCGCACTATTGTCAACCTTGAGTGCATGACTAACAAAGGTGTCGATAGGCATCTCTCGCTTGGTTCAGTTCATCCTCTCTCCCTTCTTCCCGAACTTTCCCTCATTGCTCATACATCGTGAGACAACGGACGCACAGTAACCTCGTTTCTTCGATCGTTTCACCAGTTCAAGCTGGACTCCGCCTGAACTTTATTATTACTATCTTCTTGTTCTCTAAAAGCCACTATCTTTTTGTCCGAATCTCTGAGCTCCCAACATTCTGTTATGTGTTACTTGCTATTCATTCCCTGCTTGAACCATGGTGAGAGATCACATCTTGATAGCGTTCCATCATTTATATAGCTACATTCGATGAAGGTTCAGTTCAACGTAAATATCAAACTGCTCTTATTCCTGTTGTCAAAAAATCTGCGAAGATTCGTTTGCTTGAAAAATAGAATCACTTTGTAGAAGTAACAGCAGAATGACTCACGCGCCACTTCTAATTATGCTCTGATTATCGACTCTCGGTTCCAGTCCCTTCCTCCTTCTTCCCCTCAACTACAGTTGTCACCTGCAAACACCTTACTCATCTCTCTTTCTTTCCCTTTCGTTCCCAATGATCTCGCTTACTCTCCATCACGTTTTCTCTAATTTCGCAACCATCTCGAAGTCCGGGTGAATATCCCCAACAGAAATAGCCCGGTCACTGTCAGATAGCGTCCGCAGGTCCATTGTAACAGTACTATTCTTCTCCTTCTCTCCTCTCTGATCCCCTCTTCTTCTATCTCCGGTCAGAAAGGAGTAGAGTGCAAGTCCATTCGAGAGACTCTGGTGACTCTAGTCAAAGATCTTCCATCATCTCCGGATCATGCAATGCAGTCTCAGAGAGTTGATCACTGGAAGGACAGGGATAGAGAGAGAGGGAGAAGGAGAGGAAGAGAGGGAAGGAGTAGAGACCGCCCCTCGCCCCTTCCCACTTTCATCTTTCTCTCGTTGAGTAGACTCCTCTATTTTCTCGTTCCACCATTTCTTTCCCATTCCGAACTTCGCACCAATCCCTCACTACAGCTTACACCATGATCGATCAACTCATCAATTGTGCCACATCTCCAGAGGAGGCCCAAGCCATCCGCGATCTACGGTAAGTCTGATTGATTTCCTTCGGATACGGTACATTATCGATCGTCTAGAACATAATCTTTAGTTAGTAATGGTTTGACCTTCACAAGTAGTAGGGATAAGGTTAGGGATTGGAAGAGAGTATTCCCCCTTGATTGGAGGTCACATCCTTACACCACTACACGTGTGTGTATGCACTAAGACAGTCGAAACAGCGCTGGTAGGTCAAAGTGGTGTAAGGCCAGGGTACGGTACACAGGGTTTACTGTACCCACGATCTTTGGTGTCGATATATTTCGTCAGCAGAGTTGGAATCGCATGTTTCACATTAGCCAGAGTAATTGCATTGCATGGCACACAGTGAATGGAGCCTCTACCGTAGCCTATTTTTAGTCATTGTTTGGATCGATCGATTGACGAGAATTCCAGTTGGGAACCGCGATTGACGGAGCTCTTGGCCGGTCGTTATAGAAAATAGGACGAGCTGTCTCGTGTCTTTGCGTCCCTCTTCGAAATAAGAAGAGAGAATGTCCTCGATAGCTGCCGATAATTATGGGATGACTACTAACTATCTATGAGGAAAGAGAGACAGCAATGACTGCAAAAAGTGTAATTGGGTTGAGATGGGACACACAAACACACTGTGGATAGGAAACCGGATGAGAGCGCGGCAAAACCACACGATTGTTCGATATTGATCTGCCCGGTCGAACCCCCAGCTCTTGAGCCTGACTCATAGGCAGTCAAAACGCGGCAGAAAAAGACATAGATGACCTTAGAAGATAATCCTACTCAACAATACCCTCTCATCTTCGGACCCTTCCCTCCTTTCCTCCCAGGACAACTCTTGTTTGTCCGGTGACCTCAAAAACGACAATCGAAATCTACAGGGAAAGTGCGATATTTTCCAACTTGAAATAGACTTTCTTCCCCTTTTGTTCCTCCTTCGAGCAATTGGAGGGAAGACGTCTCCCAGGGTGATGAAGGGACTCAGGCATACGAAAGAGGCTGAGACAGTGAAGCAGAAAATCAATAATTCATCCTTTCAGCACGATCATTCCATCCATCGAGACTCTTTCCGACAACTACCTCCTTCGGTTAGTCCTACGTGCATTTCAAAGAACGGAACATTCGAAGAACGACCACTCTCTCACTTTCACACAGTATCTCGCCTGCATCATTCAAACAAACAATCAATCAATCAATCAATCAATCAATCGATATTTCCAGTTGGCTCCGTGCCTACGATCTCCGATTTGACCAATGCGCCGAAGCACTCAAGAAGCACGTCGTGTTCAGGAAGGCTTGGCAGCTCGATGATGGCCATTGGGAGGCACCCGAGGTTTGAATTTTATTCCTTCCCGCCAAAAATATCTAAAATTAGGGCTGTAATGCAAAAAAGTCATGTTTTCCGGTAAACTTATTAGTCATAACGGTTTCGCAAGCTGATGTCATCTCTCCTCTCTTTCTATTCGCGACCTCGTATTTTCCGAGATCTCCCGATAGATTTGGTCGCGAGGAGAGGAGAAGGAGTAGGATGAGTCACGAGTTTACGACCGTCTCTTGTGAAATAGTTGGATGTTCCCCTGTCTATTTTTCGACTGAGGTTCCAGGGACGTTTCACTACTAGATAGCATCTACGAGGAGCAAAGTATGTAGGGTTGTCACGTTTTCTACGTTCTCCCTTGTCTAGATGTTGCGAAATTTTTCGAAACTTTAGTTCGATTAGGGTTTTTGGGCAGTCGTCAACGCGTCTCGAGAGCAAAGTAAGTAGAGGGAGGAAGAAAGAGAAGAGGGCGGAACGAATAAATGATCCCATTCTCTCCAATGCCTGTACTCTTTCGTTGATCAGAAAGCTCGATAGATCATGCGAAATGAAGAGAGTCAGCTCATTTCTCGCGGAACGGAGCTTCTCTCTCCCAATTCTCTTCTCTTTCGAACTGCCGATCGAAAGCATTGATTGATATCGGCACCTAAACTGTCTGAGCGACACCAAAACTGATAGCTCCCTCTAGCACCTTCTAACCGAAGAGAGAGCACGGGAAAATGAGAGATTCGAACGATCCAAAACTGATAGGGGAGGACGCACGTTGGAATCGGGTAAATGCGTGCGAAGAGTAGATGTGTGAGAGATAGAGATCGTGTAATTTTGAGAAATTTGGACGACTTTCGATTCAACTCTTGCTCAGTTCTGCGAAGAATCACATGTGGAATAGAGTGTGACCGGCTCCGTTTTACTTCCATGTTTGACGAGGTAGCACCCAAATACAGCGATATGTCAGCATAGCATCACTAATCTTCCTTCTTGATTAGCATTAGAGGGGTCAAATAACGAAAAGTTCGCTTCTCGATCGAACTTTTTAGTACTGCAGCTAAGAACATCGCATTAGCCGCACTTTCGAACTTTCGCAACTCTTCTCTCTCACATTACTCAGACATCTATTGATAACTTCATCCACTCGTCAGCACATGATAGGGGAGGAACTTTGTCCCACATCCTCTCTCTTTTCACCAGTCACGTTTGAATGGCCGGTAGAAAAGATCTCGCTCTCTCGTTTCCCGTACTCTCTAACTCTATCTAAAAGACGAGAGAGCACGGGAAACGGAGAGAGTGCAGACGGGCGGGTGGCGATACCTATAGATAGAGAGGAGTCACGAGGTCCGAGATCGCAATCTTCGTCTGCAGTGTTGCGAAAGAACGGGGATTCCTGCACAGAAAAGTGTCTGCGTCTCTCCGTTTCGCGTGCTCTCTCGCCTTCTTTGATCGGTCGAAGATCGATAAACTCCGTTCTGCACAACAGAACTAATCTGTCGGGACAGGACGAAACAACATGAGATGCAACGACATGACATGCAATGACATGCAACAATAGTTCCAGTTTCGATCGTAATCTCAGTGAATTTCATTAGCCAATAGGCTGTTTTTGTCGATCATTTCCATGGCAAAAGAGTGAAAGCAGAGATCAGCTCAGTTCTCGATCCACTACCGTATCTCTCATCTGCTAGACAGTGCGAGAGAGCATGGGAAAGTGAGAGAGATCCTGCTCAATCTGGTCTATCGCATAATGCGCTCTCAATTCGCACTGCGGTCGCGTCGTAAAGAAAAGCAGGCGCTGTTTTTATCCTCGTCCCTCTCGCTGTCTTCCCTCTCTCATCCCACCACACTCTCTCGCCTACCGTACCCTCCCCCGATCATCACAGCGCCTTTTTGTACTCGACTGCAGTCTGCCCTCTCCTCCTTTCCCACGCTCTCTCATCACCGTCTGCTTCTCTTCCGCTCTCCTCATCTCCCACACTCTCTCGTCTCTTCCCGATTTGGATCAGTCCCCGATGACCTTCAGGCAGAAAGTGGAGGCAATCAGGGAGAACGCGAGCGCAAAGGACGAAAAATACCTCGTTCCGACCCTGATCAGCCCTCCATACTTACGCTGTTTAGCGACGATTTAAGTGCTTAACAACTTCGCCCCATTATGCTGCTTTGATGTGCAAAAAGAGGCTCGAGAGTGAGGAAGAGGAGGAGGGGAACGCTCTTCCAACTGGTTCCATCTAAGCAGTAATTCCCCCCTTTTCCTTCTCTCCTTCGAGAGTGGTCATTGAATGTTGAGAGAAATTGAGAGTGAAGAGAGAGGGAAGGGCCAGGAATGCGAGACTTGTACTGCACAATGATGAAAATGTAGTGCGACACAATAAGGTTGACGCATTCGGCGTGCATCAGTATCACTAATGAGAATGAACTGCGTCAGACACCTTGAATCCCTATCATTGACGCTCTTTCAGTGCCTCGAGAAGTACTGCGGCTATGGATATCTCGCCGACAAGGAGGGCAACCCTATCCTCATGTCACTGCTCGGAAACATGGACGTTGAAGGTACGATTCGAATCTTTGTCTTCCCGCCAATTATCGATTCAAATGATTGATGTGCAGGTATGCTCAAGTCCGTCGCTACCGCCGACTACATCAAATTCTCTCTGGTAGCCATCGAGAAGGGCATTCAGCTGTGCGAAGAGAGATCCAAGCAGGTACGGTAGCATACTGTATCCTTATCCGAACGCCCATCTGGCGTACGGTATCTGGGTATCGATCGGCCTCTCTATCGATCCATCTAAGAGTGTGAATGGGGGAGACGGATTTAGTAGGCCATGCGGGTACGTTTCAAAGGGGACGAGAAAGAAGGGGAGAGAGAAGGGAAAATGTTTGGCTGAAAGGAAAGGGAAGAAGGGGGAACTTTCGTGTGACTGAGCGCGAGTTTGCGAAATGGGATTGAAAATGGGGAAAACAGTTGCTGAAACACGAGTTTAGGCTGCAAAACATGAAAACAGAACATGAAAACAGTTCATGAACGATCGTTCTTATCTGATCAATCTATTTTCAGACTGGCAAGCCCTTCGAACAGATGATGCTTGTCTTCGACCTGGATCACATCTCAGGTTTGATCTTTGATCTTTAGACCTTCGAAAGATGATCTTTGATCTTTGATCTCTCCAGCCGCTCACTTCTCTTGCCGTCAGTTCGCCTCCTCCTTCACCACTCTCATCATGCTCTTCCAAGAACACTACCCTCTGGTGCTCAAGAAGGTCCTCATCATCAGGTACCGTACTCGTACCGTATCCTACCGTACCCTACCGTACCCCTGAGTTCATTGGGTCATCATCCCAATTGCAGAGCTCCCGAGATGGCCCGACTCGCCTACTCGACCATCACCTCTCTTCTCTCCGAGAACATCACCTCCCTCATCGAGATGCCTTCAGAGGTACGGTAGTTCGCTGGGTCAGATGGAACATGCTTCCTTGTCGAAAATTCAACAGGCTTTCAATGAGAAGAGTTCGGTGGGTCAGATTGTTGATTGCAGTCCGACTGGAAGCGGGCCCTCGAGAAGTACGTCTCCCTTGACGCGTGGCCAATGCACTGGGGTGGACAGTTGGCAGAGAACGGCGACCCAATCTGCCCTTCGAAGATCAGGTTCGTGACCTGACAAAGTACAGTAATCAATCGATAATCCTCCAGATACGGTCTTGGCCCGGTGCCCGACACGTACTACGTCAACCCGGATACCGTATTCCCGGATTACGATCAACTGACTACCGTATACGCCGGCGACAAGCACTTGATCCAGATCCGAGTCAAGGAGAATAGCAAAATCAGGTACGGTAGCGAGTTCAGTTGGTCAGATGCAAGGGGCTGTCTAGTCGCAAATTGAACTAGATTTTGGTTAGAAGAGTTCGGTGGGTCAGACTCGTAATTGCAGCTGGCAGTACATGACGACGGACGAGGACATCGGCTTCGCCATCCACTACGATGCATCCATGAACGCCGATAACCTGACCGAGGTACGGTAGTTCGCTGGGCCAGACGGATTTAAAGATCTTGTCGAAAATTGGACAGGAAACCTGTTTGAAAGTTCGATAGGTCAGATTCATGATTGCAGATGGAGCCAATCTACCCGTACATCCGACTCGAATGCTCCACCGTACCCATCTCCGGAGGTTTTAAGGCCGAAAAGCCAGGCACATGTGAGTTTCACTTCTTCCTCGAATGCGCTGGCTACATTGTAGCGTTCAATGGTCTAATTTACTAATTCTTGCAGATATCATCGAGTTTGACAACTACTACTCGTGGTTTTCGGCGAAGAAGTTGCGCTACAACATCGAGATCGACGAATGCTAAACGTCGCCCGTCGACGCTCGCACTCGCCGCACCATCGTAGTGTACATACCACACACACTTGTTAAGCCTTTCTCTCCCGTTACCGTATCCGCCACACACACCACGACTACCGTATCCTTGCTAATCAATCTGGTTGGGTGGCTTTTTTCATATCTGGCGACGTGTTTTTCGCGTCTCTTTGTAACTATTGTTTTCCTACTCTCTATTGCGTGTACAGTACTCCCAGTAGTTGATAGTTTTTCATCGTATCGATCCATTTATCGATTGGTCCATCAATAATCTTATCTTACACCAATCGATTACTCTCACTCATAATCAGTTTTCATTGTTATGCTTTCCAATACGTGCATAATACAAGCACTCGTCTCCTCAAAACGGATAAAACCTGAGTTTATTGATCAGATTTACGATTGTTCTGCATGGGAATACTGAAGTACTACATCCGTACAAGTGCGCGAACTATACAGTACACATCGACCTATGCATCAGATAGAGCAAAAGATTCAACTGATCGTCTGTACTTTTCAGTGACATTCCATGCACAAATACCGACTTCTTCATTTGTAGTGAGGCACAATTATAACTTTAATAGTTTTATTGCAATAACTTAGCTTATTACAAGAGTTGCGCAAGCTACCCGATTAGCACTGGACACAATCAATTGGAAATCGAAATAAAGTTCAAGAATTCAGACAAATCACAACTTCTGGAAACGAAAATTGACTAGGAAACACGCACAAAAAACATTCGAGATCACAAACAAAAAAACGGGGATAACCATTATCATTATCAACGATGCTACTCTGTTTAGAGACAAGAGATAGTTTAGACTAACAATTACAACAGTAAACAACCAGGTCAAAGATCAGAATACAATAATCGATAACCCTCTTCATACCGTATCCTCTCCTAGAATTCTCTCAGCGATCAATCGACTCATTCTCTCCAGGCCGGGCATGTCATCCGTGTCCTGCCATGTCGTCTCTGATAGCATCTGCAAATGCCATTACTTTCCAATTTATCTAACCCATCTCTCTCATTAACTGCCATTCATTACTGACCAACCGAACCACTGTCTCCCAGCCGTATTAACCGGAATTATCTCTCTGACCCACCGCACTACCGTATCCCTACCGTACCACGAGTGCTTCCTCATCGACGGTCTCGCTCACACACAGTCCCTCGTAGAGACACTCGGCGGCCGATCGACGGATTGCAGGTAGGGGAGAGCGGAGGGACCGGAGACACTGGAAGGGAGGAGAGTACGGTAACTTGTTGATACTGTATTGACATCTGATAGTGTTCGGACACTGGTAGCGGAACATCTGGTGACAATTTATTTGTTCCCACCAAACACGGACCAAGAGACATTGCTCGAGTTACTTCGGAACATACGTGGGCATCACTGCTGCTAGAAGCAATACCCACCCGATTTTGATGTCAATACCTTCCCGTTTTCAGGTTTTTGCCCTAAATTTCGGTAGAAGCCCACCCGTTTTTGCTCAGCATGATCTCAAACCCTCCCGATTTCAAATATGAACAGCAACCCCTGCCCATGTATGCTTCGGAATGATATTTGAGCTGAGCTTGAAACACAGATTTCCCTAGCATCTCGAAACGTTCTGATTTTTTCAATGCCAATAGAAGTTCTAACAAACAAAGTTCTTGTAAGCAGTTCCCACGGGTCAACTGAGAAACCGGGAAGTGGACCCAGGGATTAGATCACACCCGGGAACCAGATCCGTGAAATGGACTCACACAATCGGCGGCGGTTCTCCACACTTTCGTTCCTTCTGGTAGGGAGAGAAGCACGGACAGGGTCTCAAGTGCCATTCGACATCTGAATTAATTATTTGTATTCTGACTGACCAAATTCTCAATATTGTCCCAGCGCTTTTCTATTCGATCTTGAATCACACTTGAAACTTGAACTCATCATAGCTTTCACAATCAAATATAGCTAACAAATTAGTCACCATAGAATTCCAAAAGTTCATGTTTTGTTATTTTATTAAAACGATCGTCATCGAATCATTGATACTTCGATTTAACATTCGAATTTGTATGAAAAGTGAAACTCAACATTCTCACGAACACTCGAAATATAGATATTCAGCCAAAAATTGAATGAACACATGATATTTTCAGATTTCCTTGTACTAAATCAATACGATAAGTGCTCACTAGAGAATGCAAGTGAGGAAAAGCTCTCCTTATTTCACACACTCTCTCAACGGCAATATCGATGCGAGAGAGAGCACGCGAACTGAGGAGACCCAACTCTTCACATCCCAAAATTTCTAACCTCGATGGATTGGCGGACTTGAGGGAGATTCGCACCAGCGTCGCCATGATACTCTGCAGGGGCGCGCATCTGGAAATGGAAAGCCGGTAAATAGAAGAAGATGCACTCCTAAAAAAATGAACATACCACGTTTGTGCTTCACACTTGCCATATTACCTATCGGTCAAGGAATGAGCAATTGTCCATGCATAAGGTAGAAAAAAATACCACACTCACGATCGCTACTTCCCAATCACATCTTTATTTATAATTATCTTTATAAAGATAAAATTCCTTGAATGGCTACACTCTTTCTAACTTTCTAGGTCTCGCATCTTGAGGCTCACTCAATATCAGGGCCGTCATTTGCCCAAACAAAAGACTCCACTCACTTCTCTGCCCTCCTCTCGACACACTCGCACTCGAGCAGCAGACGGGGCAGGACTCGCAGAGCTGCCTGACTCTTCCTCGCCAGTGGACACGAGACCATCTCGGCCAGCAGAGACACGAACACTTCCTGGTCCTGCAGGGAAGCATTAGGGGTTACGGTATTGATTAGGTCCATCATAACATGGTATAGCATGGTTCACCCATCAGATAAACGTCTAGTGTTCTTTATTGCAATGATGAAGCGTCGAAACAATTCCTTAAAATCCAAAATCAAACCTGTTCACTAGCAGCCTTCAGATAGGTGGTGATTGTCTGAGTGGCTGCACGCGTCGTGCCTTCCGAGATGCCTGCGACTCATTGCATCATCACTATCAACAGTTTGACTTCGATATGATTCTTTCACACACTTTCAACCGCTTACTACATGTCTATGCTTGAAATGCCATGATTTGGCTTTGATGATCAATCGATAAGCCACCGTACCTCCTGCCGACAGGACCAGCGCGGCGAGCAGATGCGGGCGGAATACGGTGGATCGGAGGAGTGGCGAGAGCGTCAGGAGCACCGAGTCGGACTGCAATTATCGATTGATACCGTATCTTCGGGTACCGTATACCTTGAACTCGCGGGCGTCACGGTAGACCTCTCGGAGGATGCCTGAATCAGGGACGCCGTCTCCCAGTGCATTCAGGATGGAGATGATGCAGTCACAGGCGACCTGGAAGTGGCTTTGTTACTCACTTGAAACCTTACCCAACTGTGTTTACTCATTTCCCCTCCCGTCTTTCTCCGACCTTGAAATCCCTCCGCGGGATTGTTTCAACCTTTGTGAAAAACAAGAGCGAAAGTTAGCTCGCCCAAAGGGAGGAAACAGGTCTGGCCAAGGGAGCTAATGGGAAAGGAAGGAGGGGTGAGAGAGACTATGAGCCAGCCCGTACACCCTCTCCCCAACCGCGTTCGTGGTGTAATGGTCAGCATGGATGCCTTCCAAGCATTCGACGGGGGTTCGATTCCCCCCGAACGCAGAAATCTTTTACCATTTTTGGTTTCTAGTGATGCGAAAATTCGGCAAAAATTGACCAGCCCGATGCGGGGCTCGAACCCGCGACAGCCAGATTAAGAGTCTGGTGCTCTACCGACTGAGCTAACCGGGCCACGCGCTCCTTCGTTCACGAGTGGCTGACAACTCTCGCCGAAACTTCGTCGCACCATTGTCAATCACTTCTCTCTTGCCGTTATCTAGTTCACGCCAGCTGGTAAAGGGTCAGTTACGCACTCCATTCACACGCAAGTGTTACATCAAAGTACAATCGTTTTGCAATCTAGTCCACTCAATCTAACAACATTTTCCTACGAAGACTACGAATCCCGCACAAATTACAGATTTTGGCAGTAGCCCATGTTCTCACCTGTCTCGTATTGCCAATCTTCTCGGCCGATTGCTGTATCATCCTCTGGAGTGCATCCTCCAACTCCTCTCCATTCAGCAGTCTCTCACTAGCAAGAGCAGCCAGTCCACGCATCGAATCCTCGCGGACCTTAACGAGCAGTTGATAGTTTGAAACTATTGAAACATTTCATCCGTGTTCAGGCATGAGCGGAGAATTAATAAACCAATAAACCAGTCCATAATAAACGATTAAATTTAAGATTTTTCACTTACACGAGCAAAGTTTCACAATTATTATGTGTACACACCATTCATGTTATATTTAATGCCACATCCTTTAGCTTCTGCTCAAAAGCTCTCAATTCTCCCGACATCTCCCCTCCTGTCCGTAAAATTTCTCCATCAATGCCTGTCATCTTCCAGGTTTCACATTTTGTACTTTTACTCGCTCTGTCAGACATTTTCGATTCGAAGGGCCCATCCAACACTAAAACTCCTCACCATTCTCCCGATATCTCCTCTCCGATCCGTCGTGTAGTCTTCCGTGCCCGCTGCGAGCAGCCGCACAGCCGCACGCGTACGCGTCGCGCTGTGATGTGAATTTATGAGAAATATTATTAAAACGATCTCGCCCACTAGAATCATTCATGCACTGGAGTCGAAGATTTAGTATCGCCCAAGCACCGCCAATCCTCCTCGTCATCGTCCTACTTTTTCGAAAAGTCGTAAACGAGCCTTTTCAACACATTGGAAAACAATCGATTGTGAAGTTACCAGTGCTTATTGCATCGCTCAATCACCGTCTCACCAATCCTTGTATTCCTCTCGCATCGCCAATCTACCTGGTCCTCTTCTGCACCCCATCTGTCCCCTCGCTCACCTCCTCCCCGCCGTGGTTGCAGCCCGTGCAGCCGCCTGTCGTGCTGCAGCCCACAGCTTGTCCGCCTCCGATCGACTGAAATACCGTACACTTCAGTGACCGTAATCCTTTTTTGATCGCAAACTAATTAATAAACTTAATTTACATTACACAAAAGCAATAAAATGCTAAATCTGATTGAATGCATTTGCACATATTTTTTTTCCATTTCCTCCCTCTCCCTCTCTCCCTCTCTTCTCCTCTTCCCACTCTCTCCTTCCTCCATTTCCACTTCTCGCGCTGCTCAGGAGTGGTTCGGCGTCGCTCCCTCCTCTACTTCAGCCATGGCCAATGTTTGCAATAAGGTACGATCCTTGGAGATCCGCGGGTACCCCGGGATCCTTGATACCGTAACCCGATCAATACTTCAGAATCAAAAGAGAAAACTAACGCCCGAGCTGACGTACAAAACGATCGGTTCGATGATCGCCGATCTCTCGCTCTACACGACGAAAGCGTGCAACGACGTCTACGAGGTATACTGTAGATACCGTATCCGATGGCAGGGATACTGTAGCTCAGACCTCTAATCGATACCGTACCCTCAGGATGACGATCCCGTCCAGCCCCATCGTCGAATCACCGACGACCACTCACTGCAGAACATCGTCTCCGACAGTAAGATATCAATCGATTTATCGATACCGTACTCCTACCCTACTCATCTACCGTAATCCTTCAGTGGAAACTTCGATGAGCGCGGATCGCGCCTACAATCGTCTCATGGACTCGGACTACGAGCGCAGCTACATTCTCGTGCCGCACTCGGTGAGGGTTACGGTAGTCGAAAGGATACGGTATTGATCGATCCCTTACAGAATCCCGAGATGCTCAAGACACGCTCCGATCGGGACAACATCAAGCCCAATGGGTACGGTATCTGCGCGAGAGGAATACTGTAGTCAATATCGATTGATTGCAGACAGAAGAGTATCCGTCTCCGTGACGATGCTTCCACCGGCACTTCGGGATCCTCCGCGCAAGAGTACGGTTCCAATCAATTATCGATCGAAGAGTCCTACCGTACCCCTTCCACCTACCGTAACCAATCCATCCACTGTATCTGCAGGAAGTCAGAGAGCGAATCGGAGGCGCGGACTCCACTGGTGAGCACTCGTTCGAAGCAGCAAGAGAAGAGGAAGGAGAGAAAGAAGAGAGACGATTCGTCCAATCGACCCTCTGCCGCTCCCTCCTACATGAGTACGGCATTCCCTCCCTATGACCAATCGATATCCTACAGTATTCCAGCCGTGATCGATAACAACCACGATCTGGAAGTGAGCAGGGCTTCCTCCGCCGCTACTCACATCGACTCGGGCTTCGACGCCAAGGTATACGGTAGTCGGGATGGGACGTAGTACGGTAGATGAGATATCGATCGCTTCCCTCTTCCAGATAAGCGTGAAGCGAAAGGACAAGGAGCTGTGCAAGTTGGACTTGGCAGCCGACGTCGCCAATGGAAGCCTCCGCTGTCTCAGAATCAACAGACAGACTTTCAGGTAGCCAATCGATAACTGATTACCGTAACCCTCCCGCACTTCAGACTGTAAGCAACGAGCGCCGGCGAAGACTAACCTTCCCCTCGTTTTGATAAAGTTGCGTGAATCGCTCTTGTATGCTTTTGTGCGTGCATCCCTTCAAAACACCTCACAAGTCCTCGAATAGAAGGATTTTACACGTTTCACGTGTCTCATCAGGTGTATTCACTTTGCTAATTGTATTGATCTATCGAGTCACAATCACTGCCGTATACCTGTCAATGATCGTGGCGAGAGTCTCGAACAGTCGATCATCGATTGATTCTGGACGGAGGAGGGCAGCCAGAATGCACGCACCCGTTCGCTCGCCCTCCCGACGAGTTGTCTGCATCTGGAGAGAGAGAGATTGTAAACGTCATCATTAGGCAATCGATCGCCAACTGTACTCCTTTACTGATTCTCACTACCGTACTGGTAGTACAAGGAAAGCGATCGTCTACCATACTATCTCTTCCTCACAGTACCGTACCTTATTCCTCGCTCTCTCAGCTGCTTCGGCACTCCATTTCTCGGATGGGTTGATGTAACGAGCGAAGAAGGGACGAGTGGATTCTGCGAAATTGCTAATATATTTTATTACGAGATGACTTCTAACTACTGAAGCCAGCACTTCATCTTTCAATAACTAATGACTGTGAAACATGAACCGCTTTGGAACGGATGCAACTAGTCTTCCAATACCGAAAACGCCAGGATTAAAACTCTTTCGGGAGTAGGCGTTCGTCTTTTTCGTTCATTATTGAATCGATAATCCCCTTACCAGCCGCAACTACTACCGTAGTCTCTCGATCATCCGCCGTGAGCACTTCCAGCAGGGACAGCCACTCGCCGATCTGAAAAAAATCGATTCTTCAACCGATAAAATCGATAAACCCACTCTAATCATCTAGGCCACCATAAGGAACTTTCGATCAATCGCCGCCCGAAGACAAACGCACTCGGTTTGAATTCGGTTCGCGATCGACATCCTTCTATGATCATTCCACATATGACATAAGAGTGGGACACAAAACTGCTCGGTGAACGAAAACGTGATTATTCAACGCCACAATTTTTGATAAATCGAAAACAGAAAGCCCATCAAATGCCCGCTTTCCCATGTTGTCAAAACCAATCGGATAACACCAATTCCAATAATAATGACATACAGAACTTAGAAACTTACTTATCTATATTTGAACTAATTAATTATCATAAACACCCACCTGTTTCTCCTCCAACGGCAGTCCTACTCCTGCGAGTGTTCCCATTGCAATGGCTGCGGCTCTCTTGAGCACTTCCCCTCCCTTGCCGGCACTCGAACAGGCGGGAATGAGGGAGAAGGGCAGAGAGGACAGCTGGAATGGATTGGTAGGATATTTTCAAAGCACGGATGAAGAGAAGAACAAATCTTCGCAGCACAAAGCGTCTTTCTAACCTCTCTTGTGCACCAATTCGCCAGGAAGCGTTCACAGCTTCGATTTTTCTCTATCGATTATTCTACAAGGAAAAGGAATCAAAATCAACCGCTTCATCGAAACAACGTTTTTTGCTAACTCGCTGGTGCACCAAAATGTCTAGCCTTGATCTCACTGGTAACTTTTTCCTCACCGTTTCCTCCTCCCTTTGCATTCCCTCCACTCCGGCATTCCTCAATCCAGCGTAGACAGATGCCGCAGTCAGGATGAAGCCGTGTCGATCCATCTGAAAGGATTGGACAATCAACTCTTTGTCAGGAAAGCAAATACTACCTTGCCAAATAAGGTTCCTCAAACAACGTTGGATTTTAAAGTTTCATAGTATGTCTATTAGATATTGTCTATGAATGCGATTCAACTGAAATGCCAATGTTCTTCCGATATACACCATACTATCGTAAAAATTTCAAACACGCACACCAATCCAAACCATTCAAAGCTTCACTTCCACAATATCCATCCAAATCTGGCCAGAATTCATTTGCTTTCCAGCTTCCAGAACTTCACAACAATACTCCAAGATACTCGACTCACGACATTCTTGGCTTGCATCCCTGGCAGAATGGTCTCCTTCATCTTCTCCCTCACGTAATCTCCATCTCTCGGAGCGATCCTTCCCAGTGCAGAGGCCGCCTGCTCACGGACCGTCTCGTCCCAGTGGGTGATCTGCAACGAATCAAGGATCAGGGAGGGATTATCGATTGATTAAGCTGATCTACTTGCTACGGTACTCGAAGTTCGAATACACCAACGCAGTTCTTGCTTCTGCTCGCAGCCTAATTATCTAATACAAAGTGCAGCGATTGCACTTTTTCCGCACACATATTATGTCACATAAGTTCACTGCTTCAGCCTGTCCTCAAGTTACGGGGCTGGAGATCCTATTCAATGATGAGAAGGGTACATAGCAGAACAAAATCTCAATTTTCCCTCACCTTCTCCTCAATGAGATGGTCGATAAGATGGCGAGTGTACTTGGGAAAAGCCGAAACTTCGTATGCCAGCTGGGAGAAGCATCTGAATGGAGAGGAATTATTTTTGTTAAATCACAACAACTAGAATAATCAGCGCCTCCGGTTTTCCCTCTGTCATAAACTGTTTGTGCGGCACCGAACCACGTTGCTGAATGAGTGAACTCTTTGATTTTTTTTGCGGTAGGAATCGCCGCTGAATTGCACTCGACTCCTCCTCTATTTCATAACCTAAATTCGCATCCCCAAACACTTGGCTGAATCGCAACTCCAATCCATTGTATTGAAACTCATCTAAACCCTTACCTCTTCCTGTTCCCCACTGCAAAGTAGTCGGCCAGTGTGATCAGCGCGATGCCGTCGGGGAAAGTCCGCTGACGACCCACGTTCTCCTCAAATATCGATCGATAAAGGCTAATCCTAGATCGTAGAGTTTAAAAACAATAACAAAAACACCAAAACAACAAAACAATAACAATTCCTGACCTGGAAGGCGGCACTGGCAGCTCTCCGGATCCGCACCTCTCGGTCGAAGAGAGCCACGCACATCTGACAATGAGTTGCAAGTACGGATTAACAATGAGAAGAATGTGCACTTTCAATTCATGTCCCTAGTTCATGTCCATAATATTGGTTCAAATTTCACTCCTCACACCCATAGTATCACCTCCCCATCAACATCCACGCTTCACTGTTAGCACAACAATAGAGTTTGTGCATAGCTCTAGTACATCTCTCATTATTTCACCCAAAATAATCACCAATCCGTACGTTCTACCGTACTCCAATCTACAATATGCTCACCAAACTCGCAGCGATCTCCTCCACATGGCTGGCCAATTCACTCGCTTCGTATGCTCTCGCCCATGCCCAGACGACGTAGCACGCAGCGTCTCGCACGTTCACTCCAAGGGCGAATCTGATGAGGATAAACAATAACAATCCTTTAATTCAAAACAATAACAACTACCGAAGCGGTAACAATAGTACCGCTCAGTTGGTTTGAAATCAAGAGCTGAATGATATTATCAGCATCATTCGCAAGAGGATGGCAATTCTAGCTGCAGCATGGCCCTAATCCACCTTCCAACTACAGATGTCCCCTTATCCTGACCTGCCCGTCGGTTCCTGGAAGAAGAGTGCCTGCTTGACGATGGTGAATGCACGAGGGAGGAGAGAGGGAAGGAGACAACCACGACGAGACAGCTCGGCTAGGCAGAGGCAACCTTGACGAGGAAGAAGATTGGTAAAGTTTTACTATTTTGGAGGCACTGGTGCATTGAAATACTTCATCTTTTCAATAGATGAACCACCTGTGAAATACAAAGATATTTGGGGAAAGTTACGGAACAATATAAAGAAAATTTTGGTATATTCTACAAGAAGATCGATTCGATTGAAATGTTACAAAAAAATTAAATAAGATGCGAAACATGAATCTTCAAAACATAGATTCGCATATTATTGCAATGGTATGAGATGTTGGATTGTAAATCAACAGAATCTTCATGTGATCGAAATACTCGAGCCCTTCCAAATGTCAACTACTCCTGAAGCCACAACCATCCCCGTCCATCTCCCTCACCTCCATGCCACGAGCTGTTTCCCGCCAGTCGATGGAACTTTGTCGCCAGCACGTTCTCCACTACCTGGAAGAGAGATCTGTATTTTTACAAGGAAGATCCATGACCCGCACTTCCATCAAGTGTCTACGATAACAACTTCAATGATTATTCATTAACTTCATCAAAGAAAAAATAATGAATCCCTGATGACTGATGTCCATCACGCAGTGATGTTCTCTCGCCATTTCTCCACTCCGACTTGATACATGCTTCACGCCGTTCTCAAATCTCAAGCCTACCCCTACTCATTAATAGAAGCTTGTTTCCTCCTGATCCACCATTCATTTGCGCTCCTTAATGTTAGCCAGCGTGCTTGATCCATAATATGGTCCATTCCATATTTCACACAGCTACATAGCATAAGCGTGGGAGATTATTTGGCTCGCTACTCAATAACTCACCTGTGCAGCGAAGTCCTTCGGCAGACGGGCGGCGATGCGGCCGACGCCCTTCGCTGCCGACCATCTACAAATATTATCATATTGTGTTTCAACCTCACTTCAAGTGCTTGTGAGATTAGGCGCAACGATGCATTCGAAATCAACTATCTATTATTTTATGTCACTACCACACGCTGTTATTTCACGACCTTCATATGGAAATCACCCATCAATCGATAACTCTACCGTACCTCACTTCCGTGTCGGGATCCGCGAGCGCTCGCAGCAGGCAATCGATCACCCACGCGACCTGCGAATTCAAAAAAAATGTGAATTCATTCCAGCCTTCACTTCCTTGCTTCAATGTGCCCTTATGATCTAAATAATTTTCAAAGCACCGATATTTCATCTGCAAATTGTTTAGAACAAACTTTTAAAACAACATTGCTCCTACGATCCACAATAGCTTAATTTGAAGGAAAAAACAGTGTTACTCCAGCTACATTTCCGAGAACTCAGACTCTTCTCCCATCTCATCCTTGCTTCACTGCTCCCCTATGATCTACATGATTCTCCAAGCACCAGTATCTCAATTCTCTTCTTTTTCCAAAAAAAAAATCAAACATGAACAACGCTGCCTCCGTTTACACTGTCTTCAATTGTCTTTGCCATAAAATCAACTTCCAGAATGAATTCTCCAACAACTAAACCCCTCTCACCATCTGGATCTGTTCCACTTCCTCCTCCTCATCTTCCTCCATTTCCTCTCCCGCCTTTCGCTTCTTTCCAATGCGAGAAGAGGCGCCGTTGCGAGGAGAATCACCTGAGAGGGAAAAGAATCAAATGAATTATTTGGAATGGGGAATCATAGGTTTCAGTGAGTAGTCATTTCAATTATACGACCCAATAAGCGATATTCGCTGTACTCTCTCCCTAAAAATCTGATCCGCTCGACCTACATGGAAGTTTTACCAACCTTGTACATGTTTCACCTCATCATATCACTAGTCTCACTCGTTCATCGATAGTTTCTTCCTCATTATCATAGAAATACCAATCAAATCCTCTCCAGTCCCTTACACTACTCTGCTTTCCTCGCATGCTCTAAATATAAGAAACACAATTTTACAAAAACGGTGCATGTTTCATCAAGCCGTAACATTACTCGAACCGCTCATATTCCGATCACATCTCCTCCCAGGTCGAGTCAACAATCCCTCTCACTCACCATTCTCCTCTCCCGTCACCGCGCGCAGATTCTCCTCGATGCGTCGCTTGCCGCGCGTGTATCTGCAGTGCATATTTGTCGGTTGTCCAATCATTTCCGTACTTCCAGAAGCACCAAGTCCCCTTGGGCTTGTACCGCCCCAATCCGATCCCTTACCAAATCCGCCCGTCTGATCCCAGTTTCCTCACCTCCACTTAGCCAGCCTCGGTCGTAGCGTGATGAGTGCGAGTCGCTGGACCGTCTTCACTAGGCACTTCTTGCCGAGGGAATGATCGGATGGATGGAGGGGGAAGAATCTGAACGAGGGAACTCTTTAGCAGAAGAACTGGTGGCCATTTAGCACCAAGAAAGCGCTTTTTAGAAGAAAAAGGATAGTCTTCCGAACAAACGCTCATCGTTTTCACAGAAATACTATCATTTCTTGTGTTTCATGCGGTCGTTAGATAGCCAAGTGAGCTTCATCTCCAATAGGACGATGGCTTGGCATGGTACCAAAAATAATAAAGACAATCTCTCACCTCTTGACCGTCTGCTCGATTCTCGTCACGTACTGCTGGAGGTGGCAGCGATCCACCTGAATCAGGAATATCGATTTATTGAATGATTCGATTACAGTACTCCCAATGATCAACCGTCCTGGTATGAACCTCGAGTCCATCACTATAGTTCCAAACATCAGTAACCAACTACCGTACCTTCTTCATAATAGCAAGCAGAAGGATGATTGGTCCGATGATCCTATCAGCCATTTGCATCGATACTCGAATGGAGGAGGAAGGAGGGGAAGTGGTGGGTGGGGCGGAGGAGCCATTTGAATTGCCTGCAATTATGATATTTTGAAGCTGGACACTCCAGAAATCATTGCTGAACCATAGGGACGAACTATTTCAATGACCCATGAAACACACGAGTGGAAAGGCGAAATTTGATGATCGATGGCATACCAATTCATCGTATTTTAGTCCCGTATCTTCAAAGTATCTCCCTTGCATCAATATCACACATAACTACCGTACCTGCCGTTTCCACCTCGGCTACCGTATCCTCTATGACCTTGATGACTCGATCGTTCGTCGTCGGCAGTAGGATGTGTCCGTCTTGTCTGGCCAGACACTCGGCGAGCAGTAGCGAGGCGTAGTACTGTAGATTATCGATTGAGAACTGATCGTATTCTCCCTCACTCACTTTCCATTGCTAGAATACAGGTGAACACCGGTTTCTGGCCCAGCTCAATATTGATAGTGTTCCAAAGAGCCATTCAGTAAAATGTATGGAGTTCAGAAATCTCAAAATCAATAATCGACCGTAACCCACATGTGTCCTGCTCCAGGCAGCCTCCAGATAAGGCATGGCGACATCGAAGATTCGACGCAGCGTCGCGCCTTCTGATGCCGCGCCGTCGAACCTGCAAGAGAAGCGTCACTCACAACCCAAAAATCCAACAAGCAAATGCTCGCTTCAGAGACAGCGCAAAAGAAGATAAAACACGTCATAACGATACTGAAATCAAAGAAAAAATAAAACTGACTTTCTGAGGTCGAAGGGGTTCTTGGCAACGATGGTCAACCACAGCAGCAGCATCGATTTCTCGGGACGATCGGATTCGGACTGAAAGAGAACAGGGAGCGTTTGAGTTTCAATAACATTTTGAAAACTCGGCCATTCAGTTAATATCAATTTCTGCTTGGGTGATATTATTGAAATCGGTCAATAAAATCAATAATCGCCCTCACCCTATCGTATGCTTCCAGACAGGAGATGAGTGGGGCCAGGTACTGTACTGAGTGGGGCAGCTGCCGTGCCATCACCTTGTGACCGCGGACCTGTGGAGAATAACGGTAGAATATTTTGTGATAGGCTACGGTAGTTATGAGACTACGGTATCAAGCTCATCGACAGAGAATCACTTTTTTTCATAACGTCCTAGATAAATGAGTCAAGAAGGGTAAAAACTCACCTTGGTCAGATGACACGCGAAGCTCATGGCCACGGAAGATTGTCGATTGAGTCTGAGCGGGGAAGTATGAATTAGCAGACACTCGATGATTCACGAGAATGAAGTGATTTTCAGTTGCATAGAGATTAATACCTAATGAATAATGTAAGATTCAATATAGATCGGATCAAAGAAATATCACAACCATACTATCGTTTAAGAGAATAGATCAAACTAACTTTGTCTTTTCCGTCTTGGGAAGGTCAACGTAGGAGAGGAGAGTGGAAAGAAGGGAAGAAATCGATCGATCGAGGAGAGAAGGCTGCTCCTGAATTAGATTTTTTGTGGTGCTCTAAATTAGTGACTGCACATCGCTATAGAGACAAACGCTTGAAACCTTTACAAACGCTTGAAGCGAAACAAACCTGATATAGATCGAGAAGTTTCTGGTATCTCTCGAAGGCTCTTTCGAGGTCATGCTCCTTCCCAGGGACACAGAGAGGACAGATCTGGGCAAGAATGCCCTCTACCTGAAAGGATAAGACGCATAGTAAACAAATACATTTATTTACACTTCACATTATGGTTCATTATACTTTGGTTGAACATAAGAATCTCTATTTCAAAATAATAAAATGAAAAAAGAAACCGAGCGAACTAGTTCTTACCTCTTCCTTGTGTGCAGGTGCAAAGAGACGAGGAAGACAGCCGATTACGTCCTCATCTTCTGTATTGAAACAGTTCTTTTCGAATACAATAAATAATATTGAGGGAATACAGCTTTGATCCTCTGCCTAATGAACGGGACATGGTTCTACGTCAAAAACAGAGCTCAAAACGAACAGCATGAATAAGATAGCAAGGGAGAACTAACCTGGTGAGGGTGTCTCTTCTTCCATCGGGGAACGGGGCTCCTCTGGAGGAAGAACGATATCTCGCATTTATCGAGCGCTAAAAAGAAAGCGATTCAGGATATGATAAAGCCGGTTATAACGCATATAAATATATAGAACTGGGATGCAATAGCAAAATTTTTTTGCAAAACGAGGATGGAAGTAACAACGATGACCATAATTCCCATTCACAAACAAAGGTTATGGCGTTCTTAACGGAGTTAGATCAACATCTCCGTTCAACGTAAGGAGAAAGAGGTGAAAATAGTGAAATGGCAAACGGTTGCGAAACGAACCAAGTTTGACGAAGTTTGAGGATTTTGGGCTTACAGTACTCGAATTTTAGAGTAAGGGCACATCTTGGGGCAGTCTTTCGCTTTTTGGATTTTTCTACATTCAAGAACGAAATTTCATTTGAGCGAATATGAAAAATCGCTAACATCGAAAAACAAATTTAACAGAAACGAAAAATAATATTTGAATTAGTCTTCACATGGATCTCTTCCCAATCTTTTTGTCAGATGTATTGGCAATGTGAACCTAGAAACTGGGCAAATATGAGAAGATCTAAAATGTTCCTATCTATAAATATATATGTCTCAAAGTTGTCGCATTCATTCTGTCCGAGATAAATAGTCTCCATAGATCCCTTCCTCCATACTCTTCCTATTAGTCCCATCTCTAGGAGTCCTTCCCTCTCTCTCAATCTGGCTCTCTGATCCCGTCAACGAGTCGCCCCCTCCTTTAGTATAAACAATTCCTCCATGATGAGACGACTCCTCCGTTCTAGTCCAAGTGAGATTGACCTACCAATTCATTCAGCATAATTTATCTCACAAATCAGATGTCCCCCCGTTATCAAACCCTTTTATGTTTGCCGTTTCCGGTTATGTAGATAGGACTTCCATAGTACGTGAGAGAAATGATGTAAAATGAATCACGGCTAAATGTAAGCAAAAGAAGAAAATGTCCCAAAATGCATACTAGAACATGGAATAAGTACGTCGTAAATACCTGTATCTGTATAGGCAATCTTCCTTGTTCCTCCGTTCGGAGCACTTCAGAGTGTTTCCTTACTTCTCTAGTTCGATAGCCTTAGTCGTGCCACACCTACTCACACACCCCCGTATACTGATAAGGAGAGTGACTCCATTCAACCCGATATGTCTTCCTCAGCCCATCGATCAATCGTCTTTCTTGCCCTTCTCGCTGCATTGTACTTCATTTTCTACAATTACGAGTGTAAGTTTTCTTGATTCGATACTTTCTCTCTTCCAATTTTCCGAGAGTTCAGAGAGTCGAGTGTTTGAATGATTATTTTTTGCGATAATCAACTGTTCCAGACATTTCCTCTACCTCAATAAACTATCTCGCTTTCTTCTCCTCAAATTACTCCTCCTCACAACTTTTCTCATACTTTCCGCACGAAATCGATTGCGATCGAATATTCGCCGGCGATAAAGACTACACTCAAGTAAGCCTTTCTCACTTTTCATCGTAGATTCTACCCGGTTTTGATCCTCTTTGTTGTATTTGAACCATCGAAGCAAAGCACATTTCAGAGTATAGCTTTGCATCGGCCGAAACTTGACAATGACAGTTTGGACATGAGTTGTGAGGCAATCCAAGTCAGTTTGCGATTTTTGAAACAACATAAAAGTAAGACTCAGGTTCGATTCTCATCAGCTCCATCTTATTATGAGTCGTATTCGATAGCCTATGCGAAGACTGTTTACAAAGTTGGTCTTTGATTTGTGGTTTACTGTTCGACATTGGGTTCTTGTTTCATTTATGTCAAACGGGAAACTCATTGAGTCATTTTGAATCGATTTTTTTTAAGGACTACCAATTTCTCGAGCAGCAAATGTGGAATACCTACACAAAACAGAACTGGTACTGCTTCTCCATTGATTTCAAGGTACTTGCATTATTCTCTTCGTAACCAGGTTCCGTCTTCAGGTTCCGCAAGCATTCCGTACAAAGATAAGCCAACTGGCTACGTGCCTTCCTAATGTTCTCATAGCGAAGTGAGTCGGATCTGATTATGGCTATGACAATCAAAACAATAGCAAAGACATAGCAATGAAACAATAGCACACTAGACAAAACAAGCTGATTCGCCCTGAAATCTTGCAGTGTCTCTCGCAAGGTTGGTTCGAATGGAGTCAATCAGAACTACGCTCATCTCGATTGCATGCGAACTCTCGAATCGAGGGAGTTCGAGTACGTTTTTCTGCTTCAGGTGAGGCCATTAGTGAGGTAGAACAGTTCACTTTGTTCTAAACCCTACCGGAGTTAGACAGAAGAGCAATCTGTTCAGAATCACGACATTCTAACTCGCACCCATCAGGAGTTTGCTGAAATACTACCTGCTTTGGAAGGTTTGCTGTCTGGAACTTCATCTAAATCACAGCGGTTTCAGGCTCCGCAGTAGTGGACAGACTAAAGTGTCCATCGAATCGATGCTTGAAGAGTTACCCAACGAAACTCGGAAAGCTGGGAATGTGTCCGAAGAGTTTGGCAGGGAAGGAATGTGAGTTTCATAGCAGTGTGAGATGAGCTTCCAAGTACGTTTCACACTCTAGTGAAGAACTTGATAGAATCGAGATGATTGATTTGGTTGAGTTCTCCATTTGAAAAAAAAACTATTCCAGTATCCGCCTGCCAGGAAGCTGACGTCACTTACATGAAGGGAGGAATGCAGGTTTGTTGGGGGGGGGGGGACTATCTCTTTTTATCGGAAGGGGAACTATCTGATTGTGTTTCATTCATCTTCCATCTACTTTGGCATTCATAGACCTCTATTTCAGGCGCTCCTTCCTAAATCTGCCAGTGACTACATTGTAAACGAGATCAACGGAACTGCATTCATCGATATGTACACGAAAAATGTATGTTTGAAGAGTTCAAGTCAAATCCCACGCAAATCCTATTGATCTCTATCCGATTAGACTGCAAGATGTCAAGAGTAATCGCTGTTCTTACGTACCTTTGTGACTGTGCAGAAATGGGATCGAAAGGTCGAATAGAGAAGAGATAACGAAAAATTCAAAATTTGAAGATTCTCTATTGCAGTTCGCAGGAGACGAGCAATTCTTTCCGACTCTCATGACCACTGAGGCACTGAAGATTCCGGGAAGATACACGATGTACTCGAGTTGTGGCTACCCAAGGATGCTCCGGTTAGTGTTTCATGCAGTTGATACCTTAGAGACAAATGTAGATCAGAAATCGACACTTCTTCGATTAATGGCCCACCTTCATTCCTATCATTCTCATTTCCCGCCTTACTTTTCTTTCGGGACTGTCAATTTTCGGCCAGAAACCGAAGAAGTTCTCAGAAATCATTGTGAAGCTAAATTTCCAGACACGTGATCTGGTTCAAAGTGAGCAAGTGCGGTTCGAGAAACATGAGGCACGGTGTGTGTGTTTTCGGATTGGAAGACCTACCGGCTCTCAAGAATGTTCAACCATTCCTCATCAATAAGGTAGCAGTGCCTCATCGTGAAGCATACCTGAAAGGAGCAATTTGTTTTAGATGCTTCCATCCTTCGACAACGGCGCCATTCAATGCTACAACCAGTTGTTGCTGAAGAGAAGTCTCGGAATTGAACCATCGTATGATGATATCGGCAGCTTTGCCAATGGAGATTATGTAAGTTCCGAATGAATCAAGACAACAACCTTGCTCATCAGGCCCGATTTCAACGGGAACTTCGGGAGCCTGGGTTCGATCCGACGAAATTTGTGTGCAATGCGGAAAGGAATAAGACAACAACAACAATCGCACCAACTTCAACATCAAAGACATCACCAAAATCAATAGCAACGACGAGTAATTCAACCGTGACGCGACCAACGAGTAGAATAACAAAAAGGCCTAATTCTAATTCGACGATCTCATCAACAACATTCCGGTAGTATTGAGTAGCACTTTGTGTTTGTGTTAGGAGCTTCCATTGTTTTGATTGTCAGGGTCTGTCCATCCGGGTATCGACTGTTTTTTTCTGTGATGATTCTCATTTCTGCTCAATTTGCCATTGTAAAAGAGTTTATCCCACCATAAATAACAATTCATTCTGATTGATTAGGAACATGAGTTGCAGGATGACAGAACAATGAAACATTAGGAGAAATATCATCATGGACTTCGACCTCGTGAATGAGAGTATCGTTTTTCTGAGTCACTTGTGACGTCTCAAACTGTTCAAACCTTCAAAAATCGAATGATGCAATGCAAAAGACCTTTGAAGATGAGGGCGAAACTCAACACGATGTGTTCACTAGCCTG
>LS517015.1:12413-39459 GCA_900490845.1 Pristionchus japonicus
GTCTAAAGAACACTCGGTTTTCTGGTTTTCAATTGCTCCACCCATCGGGGTGTGCGAGGGGCACGCCCAATCGGGGCGTGAGCCTGTCTAAAGAACACTCGGTTTTCTGGTTTTCAATTGCTCCACCCATCGGGGTGTGCGAGGGGCACGCCCAATCGGGGCGTGAGCCTGTCTAAAGAACACTCGGTTTTCTAGTTTTTTTTCAACGCAAGTCAATTAAAAGAAAACTCAGCTTGCGAATGAGAAGTCAATAAGCATCGTAGTTGAGAACGACGACAAGCACGAAGTGATAACTTCTTTCGATCGGCCTTGAAGGCGGAGTCGAAATTCGCATCCTGCTAAGGTCAAACGTTACATCATAGCACTCGATTCATACACAGAGAGGCCAAACAGCAACAGTTGCAGCTTATCAAATTGAAATATTTAATTACTTAATCACTTACTTCCTCGACCAGGAAGAGGACGTTGATGCAGAGGTCGATGCCCCAGTCGACGTCAACGATGATCGCATCGACGTTACGTGCACTCGTTAACCTTAATTAATTAATTAATTATAAAATTCTAAGAGAAAATAGTAGGAAACGACAAGGTTTCGTGCCAGAACGACTATAAAGGTAAAGGTAAAGGTGTTAGGCGTTCCACGCAAGGGCGGGCTCTGCCACCCCCAAGCCAATTCAGCGTTCAGTCTGTCCTGAGTAATCAGCGACCTATGCGCATGGCTATACCGCCCGTGTTGTGTGCATGTGGTGGGGGATTTCTTTACTGTGGTTATTCAACCACTACCAACATTTCTTAACCCCCTTGGTTTGGGTGGATCTGAGGACGCGGGGAGTCGAACTCGTGACTTTCGTATCTCATTCCTGGCACACAACCACTGAGCCACCCGGTCCCTTTTTTTTGACTAGCGTAAATCTCGAAACATCAACGTGGTATGAGCGTTCACACTGATTAGCGATGATGAGAAAGCGGTGAAGAAAGAGAGACAGATTAGCGGCCAAAATGGGAACAAACTCTCGTTCTGGAAGATTTGAAATTGTGAAGCCACGAAATCGCAGGTTTTGAAGAAGAGCGAGAGCGGGAATCTGCGCGAAACCAGCCTATGAATGGTTGCACAGCGGTGGGATGAGCATGCAAAACCAGCGAAGCAAGCAGCGAGGCTTTTCTCTCGAACACTCAAAACAGAAGAGCGGCAATTTCGATTCCTACTTTCGAAAAAGACAACGCGTTTGAATGCCTTCACTGAGTTGAGAGTAGCGCAACTGATAAGGCGATATGTCACAACAAAATAACACAAGAAATGCGCTCAACAATTCAAAACAGCGACTGCCACAAACAACTTACGCGCGCGTAATGGACAGGCTTCTACCGAATGCCGGATACAGTACTCTACGGATATCATGAAGTGATATTTTATTCGGCGCTTTGACGACAGGGGGCATTGCACTAAAAAGGAACTAACTATTTCGTTGTCGAGATAAACCGGAGAATCATAATAATGTTACTCCACACACAAACTTTCACATTTCTCGTTGCGCAGAGGCGAAAGTGGATGGTAATATACATGAAACAAAGGAAAGTAAGAAAGTCTCACCAGCAGTAGGTTTGGATGCGGTGTTTGGGCTCTTGGAGAAACTTCGAGAGACTGCAGTTCCATCGCCACAGGCACTGCATCGTCACTGCAAGCGATGGGAGTTACAAGCGGCACCAAGATAATACGAACTTTAAACATAATAATAACAAAATACGAAACAAAGATCAAAGCGAGAAAAAACGATAGATTGCCGCGCAAAGCAAAGACGATTTCCCGCGTAGTTTGACTATCGTAAAAATTTGAATCTTACCGTAGCGCAGTTATATCACGAAGTGGCATTATTTGTTTTAAAAAAAATGGATTTTATTATTATTTCAGTCGTGTATATTTTTACGATGGTTTCCCCACAGTGTACGACCGCTCCCCTCTTGCGAAAGACTGCGGAAAAGAACGAGCGCGAGACGATTAGAGATGTTACGCGTTGCGTGTCGCACGCGGTTTTCTCGAGTGCTTTCTCTTTTCTATTCAAAGCATTTCAGATACGATATCACGGAAATTAACCGATATATCGAAAGCCGATAAAAAAACCTTCTCATCTTTATTATCTCAGAACAAGGAAAAAGCGCAATGTCTATACATATTTGTAACCAACTCGCAAACAAATAGCAACTTCTATTTGGTAACAACAAATAACAATAGAAATGTACAACATCAATACATGGGGATCAATTTACAGATGGGATATGGATGATTGAACTTGATCAACTTCTCATAGTCCAGTTCATGCTTATCTTCGCAAATCTGGAACATAACCTTATAGTCGGTAACGCCATCAAAAAGGTCTTGGAAACGAGAGAAATAAGACTTGAAATCGCCCTCGAAGTGATACATATCGAAGTCATAGTCTCCGGGCTTGCTCGAATAGAGCTGAAATTGTTTCAAAATTAGAAAGCGATATTAGATCGGATGAGAACCGACTCGATGAGAAAGATTAGCATGTTTCGTCTATTACCCACCCCAGTCTCTTGCCCTCATCAGATTCTCATCCGACGTCAGAGATGAAATACATACGTAAACACAACGTAACAGCACCATGGCCTAGTGGTCTAAGGCGGCGAAAATTGGAACACATGGTGTGCCTTGGGGTGTCTGGTTCGAATCCCACCCTCTGCAAACACTTTTGCCAAGCTTCAAAACACTTTTGCCAAATATGAGGCTAACTCCTCAATGTATGGCAAACGTGTTTATTGGAGTCGGGATTTGAACCACACCCCGCAGGGTACACCATGTGTACTACACCTTGTGTCCCTTGTGCCGCCTTAGACCACTAGGCCATGGATTCGACGTTACCCTTTTCATCTCTGTCCGACGTAGATCCAAATTAGCATGAGCCACAAACCTCAATCGATTCATCGGAAGCCAGATACTTTCTGATTCGAGGATAATTCTCGTTATTATTCACTTCTTCGATTGTTAATCCGAAACAAGCTTTCACCAGGGATTCTTGGACTTCTCTCGTCACGAGAACAGAGAGGTCCTCAATCTTGCAACAACGTTCGATCACTGCCTGGAATAAATATTAATCGCTATCATGTTTGAAAAGATCTCCTATAATTCAAAGTAAAATTCAAATACTTTGAAAGAGACTACCTAACGATTTGAAGGACGGTGGTGGTTTAGGAGAGAAAAAAAGTGGAACCAGATACTATGTTACTACTCACCTTGCGAACAGAATAGAGATTCTGGCAGGTAAGAGAAGTGCAGTTCAGACCGATCGAGACTTTTCTGACGTTCTGAGTGAGCGGCAGAAGACGGGAGAAGTCGAATTGCGGGAAATCGAGGTGCATATTTCTCTGTATGCAATTGTCCTGAAAAAATTCGGAAGAGAATGACTCTTGCTTAAGCTCTTGGTTAAGAGGATACAGCTCTTTAATAAAATTCGAAGCTCTCACATCAATGAAGAGAGTTCGAAGAGTAACACTGCCAGCAGAAAACTTGAGCAGCTCATCGATGAATCGGATGTTATACTGTAATCGATTATTAATGAATTTATTATTTAAACGATTTATATTTGTGAACGCTGCTAAAATCAGATTATCAGATACCTGATTAGGCTCGCTGAGTATTTCGAGATCAATCTTATCGACGTGAGTATTTAGCGCCAGCCGGTGAAATCCCATCTCCAACTTATCAAATCCAAGCTTATCAACATTCTCCTGTTCATGAAAGCTGCCGGATGGATAGAACGACAGATGAAACGATGGAGAAACTTGCAAATCATAGCCGGTGCCGCCGAAACCGATCTGATTATAGCATAAATTACATTATTCATAAATCAATAAATAAATGCCATAAATCAAAAACAAGATTTTTAATCGAAGAACATACATCTCCTTCGATTGCCTCCAAATAGTTCTTGACCGAGAGCTGAATCTGGTTCAATCTCTTGTTCAATCTCATTTTGAGACGACTGGCGATATCGAGGAACGAAAAGATTCGCTCGAAAATCTCGTTCGGGAGATCCATGAAGGACACCTGTATGATAACAAACAACTTCTCTCTACCCGAGAATAATTGAAGGAAGCTAATAAAAACTGGAAGTGTATTTACCTGTCCCATTCTCTCCATTCCACTAATAAGATCGTCCATTTCATTCGGAATCATCTTGAAATACTCACTGAAACTTCATTGAATTTACTGACTCAAAATTCAGATATCGATTCTCGGTGCCAAACCAATAGTTGTTCATTTTTACTACATTTTACGAATTCATCTTCCCATCTTTATCTGAGAAAAAAACGAAGAAGAAGTAACAACAACTGCAACTACAATAACAACAAACAACAACATTGCAACCTATTCGAAGGGACTTCAAGCTTATGTGGCATGACTTAGACATAATTGAACCTGACCGGTCTAAGAATCTGCTTAGAGCTAGCGAGATCATGATTCGTCTTGTGGATCACGAACTGGATGTGATACTTGATGGTGAAATTCGAAGTGCGCGGATTCCGGCTCTTCTGCTTAACGAAGGTGGTCTCGCATGCGCCTTCATAATGATGAAGATCATAGAAGTCGTTAAAGATGCTTCCATCAGGAACGCTCGAGAACAGCTAGAAAACGAAATTCATTAAGGTTGATTCGCAAAATGGGAAGTGCATAACTCCAACCGACCTCAACCGTTCCATTCCACGTTCTGACACCACTAGGAATCTTATACTCGATGTCTGCACCGAACCACGTTTTCAGCGCCGCACGTATATTCGGCACGGCAACAGTAAAACTCTCCATCTTGCAGGACCGATCGAGCATTGCCTAGCAGTGAGACAATTATTCTAGACAATGTGCTATCACTTCGCCCACCTTTCGGATAGAAAAGAGCTCCTGAAGGTTGAGCGGGGTGCAGAAATCGAGCCAGAATTCTCTGACATTCTGCGCGATTGAGGTGAGACGAGCTAGATCGAATGAGTGGAGGCACACATGTCCCTGCGCCCCACTGCGTAGCTGCAAATACAAACAGGCTTTTTTTGAAATCGAAGATCTACTTTTGGGTACATTATTTCGGCTGGAGCGTATCTCACCGTTAAGGGTTGTTACCATCGAATATTCGAGACCATTTTGACCTACTTTGCCACCTCCCTTGTATGCTCATACAGGGGTATTTTTAGCTACCTCTGCTAAATCAGTTGTGTAAATATAATTATGTGAGTGGAAAACATACATCGTGATATTGAGGCGAACGAAGAACCTTGATACTATCAGCATTGAAATTGAGAAGTTCGTGTATCACAGGAAAGTCACTCTGAAAGTGCTGAGTAATAATGAAGAAAACTATGGTATTATTCCAATTTGTGAGTGAAACACATCTAAAATATCAAACCTGAGCAGGATTGTGAGCGAAAGTCAACGTTATTCTCTCGATGTCAGTGTTCACTGCCAAACAACGGAATCCTATCGCGAAATGGGAAAACTGCGATGGTCGAAGAGATGAGACGCCAGTTGACGAAGTTAGCGTCACAGGAGGACGGTTGGGACCGATCTGTAATTAGCATAATTAGTTTAATTAATTAATTATATGTTTGAAATTGTGACTCACATTCACATCGATAGCTTCTAATTTGTACTTGATTGCGAGTATGATTTGATCCAATTTATGGCACAGTCGTAGTTTGAGACGACTGGGCACATCGAGCTTCAAGACGATCCTCTCGAGAATTTCAGGAGGAAGATCAGGAAGAGAGAACTGAAATGAAAATTCGGAGAATAATTCAATTTTACATAATTGTTACCTGTTCCATCTTCTCCGATCCATCAACGAGATCGTGAGCTGGATTTTGAGACATCTAGAGCCTGAAAATATTCCCGAAATATTCTCTCAGAAAACAATTAAAAAGAGGTTTATTATAGCAGGATCCCTAACTGCCGTACTGGCAACGAATTTGCACCAGGAAAATATATTACTCTAAAATGATTAGAAGTTTCAGATAAATTGAGTTCTCGGTGAATAACCGCTCAAAATATATCGCAGAAACTAACTTCTCATCTTTATCAACACTGAATAAGCAATAAATCAACAAAGACAACATTTAAAAAAAGATACACAGTAACCAAATTATAGTTTATGTACAGTAACCAAATTTTAGTTTAGTAAACGTGGTTGAATCTGATCAATTGAAGATTAGTCTTAGATCTATCGAGGTCAAGATCCGTTTTGTGAATTACGAATTGAAAGCGATAAAAGATTCTGTTGCTAATGCTGATGCTTGTCTCACATTGGCCTTCGTAGAGATGAACATCATGGTATCTTGCAGGATCTCTCGAGTAGACCTGAAAGCACACTGAATTTATGTCAAAAAATCAAAACCGTACTGATTCAGGAACAAAACAATCTCTAACAAACCTCAACCGATTCATTCACGGGATGATATTTAACAGCATCATCGACAATCTCCATTCTGATCCCGAACCACGTTCTCAGCGCCTCAGCAAAGTAATATGATGGTATCATAACAGTGAAACTTTCCATTTTGCAGGAACGAGCGATCATTGCCTGGAATTTTTGTTGACAAATTGGATAATTAATGATATAACTGGTATAACTGATAGAGTACCTCTCGAATGGAGCACAGCTCCTCAATATCGAGCGGTGCACGGAAATTAAACGAGACTTCTCTGACATTCTGCGCAATAGAGAGGAGACGAGAAAAATCCAATAATGGAAAGGTCACATTTAGCTGAAAATATTATATAAATGTATGCATCGGAGTCATTCCGCCATCTTGGAATTTTCAAATACAGGCAGTAAAAGAGAAAACTCACTGCGTCAGCTCGAGGCATGAAATAAATTATCATACAATCAGCATTGAACTTGAGAAGTTCGTCGAAAAGATTCACTTCGCTCTGCAAACACTGCTTAAAGTTACCCAATAAGAACGACATTTCGTTTGAAAGTGCGGAAAAGCCGCGACGCATGAGTGACTCGCGTCGCGGAACACTAAACTACATTTGATGATGATAGTTTACTGTTACCGAGCAGAAATAATTGTTCTTGATCATCTCAGAGATAAGAATAAAATTTAGGGAAAAAGGGAAAAATAATTTTAACTACCTGAGTTGGATGGCCTGAGATATCCAGTGTAATTCTCTCGATGTGAGTGTTGAGTGCCAAGAGACGAAATCCTATCGCTAACTTAGTGAAGTCAGAGGAGTAATGAGAACGAGTGGACGAAGCAACACTCACGAAACGGAAATACGAATTGATCTGCAAATATTGTCACTGAACGAGCAGTAACCTCATAGAGGCACTAGGTCGGATGATAGCCTACTGGATGAGCACCATTTGCATATTCCGTCAATTACATAACAGTTGTTCTCTCGCCCTCATGCAGTAGGTGATTATCCGAATGTTCTCATCCGACCTAGTGCCCTAACAGAGCAGAGCCAAATATCGAGAGAACCAAAAAAAAAACTCACAGTGACATCAACCGATTCCAACTTGTTCTTGACTGAGAGAACGAGTTGATTCAGTTTCTTGCACGATCTCCTCAATTTGAGTCGAGTGGGTATATCGAGCTGCAAGATGATTTTCTCCAGAATTTCAGGAGGAAGATCCGGGAGTGAGAACTGAAAGGGCCTTTGTTTGTGAAGGAGCAATCTAATACTAACCGTATCACTTGGCATTCCCAGTTTTAGCCTACTTCTATTTTAATATTACCTGCCCCGGCGTCTCCGTTCCATTAATGTGTTCCATTTATTTAGCTGGATTTTGAGACATCTTGAGTCTGAAAAGGTAATATTATTCTTTAACTTTGACAACAAGAAATATTATCCCTATAACGAGCAGTACGAAAAAAATAAACTAAATCGTTTTGCACTTTGCTTACGAAGATCACAATTTTTTTACCAGGTAATGATTTTTCGGTGAATAACCGTTTAAAATTGTTCACAACAAATTATTACACTTAATATTTTTATCAGAATTAACAAGCAATGAATCAACAACAGCGAAAAAGAAACAGTTTAACAACTTCAGATCGAGAATTGAGAGAACAAAGAAAGCCAGCAGTATCGATAACAAATTAGTAGGGATTATGAAATCTTGGGTGTTATAATTTTCGATAGGCAAACGAACAATTTTTTAGACTGCATTAAGGATCGGAGATATTTTAGTACCAGTGTTTGAATCTGATCAACTGAAGACTATGCTTAGATTGAACGAGTTCAAGATCTGTTTTGTGAAACACAAACTCAAGTCGACTTCCATAGTATATTGACTCGAGATTGCCTGCGTAGTGATGAAACACACCATCTGATCTTCTAGGCGCACTCGAGTAGAGCTGCAATTAGCAAAAAAGTTGGTATCAATCTCATATAATGGAATAGCATATCGACAACGAACCTCGATAGATTCATCAGTCGCTTCATACTTCCTATGTGAATAAAAATCGGCTGTGATACTGACGCCAAGAAAGGAATGCCAGTTATACTCAAAGCTATATGGCACATTAACAACGAATTTCTCCATAATGCAGCAGCTACGATCGATCATTGCCTAAAGTCAGGAAAGGATTACATAATTATATTAGAACATGATGAGTAACAGCTTCACCTTTCGGATAGAAAACAACTCCTGAGCGGTGAACGAAGAGCATTTTTCGAGCGAGACTTCTCTCACGTTCTGAGCGAGAGTGAGCACATTCGATAGACATATCTGTGGCAAGATGCTGACGTTAAAACGCTGAAAAAACTTTCATGATTTTTGATGTTTCTACATACGTATTGTGTGCATGAAACCATGACTCAAAATTATCCACAAGAACAACGGAACAAAAGATAGATAACGAACTTGAGGCGAGTGAACAATTTCAATTTTGTCAGCATTGAAATTGAGAAGCGCCTTGATAACACGGACATCGCACTGTAACATTTTTCAGTGAGGTAGGCTGGCATTTCGCAAATTGAATCAGCAGAAATAACCGTTTAGAAAGCCAGATCGCTAGGACCATCGTACCTTTTGAACAGGGTTGCAAGTTATAGTGATCGAAATACTGCCGACATGCGTATTGAGTGCCAAGCGACGAAATCCCGCAGCCAATTTTGAGAATTGATAAGGCCGATATAATGAGGTGCGATTAGGCCAAGTAATAGTCACGTAACGATTGCTCGGAGCGATCTGAAAAACAAATTAATGATTAAATACAATATTTGAGGAAGAGATTGAGCAAAAACGCACGTAGAGTTCAATAGCTTCCAACTTATTCTTGATTGCGAGTATAAGTTGATCCAGTCTCTTGCACCATCGAAGTTTGAGACGAGTTTGCATATCGATTCTCAGGAGAATTCTCTCGAGAATTTCGGTAGGAAGATCAGGAAGCGAGAACTGAAACAAGAATCTTCGTTTATGAAGGATCGATCCCGCTCCTAACTGATTCAATTCACATTTTTTCTCAGTCTCGAACTATTTTTATAGTAGTGCATGCACAATATCAAGTGAAAACTGCATAGCCCAGCCGAGGAGGGGGGGGGGGGAGGGGGCATACCTGTCTCTGCTTCTCCGTTCCATCAACGAGGTCGTTCGCTGGATTTTGAGACATCTTGTGTCTGAAAAGGCATCACTATTCTCGAAACAAGCTGATAGTAAGCATGGGAAAATCGATTCATTAAAGAGGTGATATTTTGAACAGATAATGAGTTTTCGGTAAAACAACCTTTTCAAACAGTTCCCGATCAGCTGTCTTCTTATCTTTATCAGTAATTAAAAAGCAATGGATGAACAACGAAATAGAAACAGGGTTGAACAAAACGACACGAACTTCTAACCAAAATTGAGTGAACAAAGAGAACAAACAGGAATCATGGGAAGATTTAGGAATAGACGTGATTGAACCTGATCAACTGAAGATTATTCTTGGCGTTATCGAGGTCGTTTTGAGTCTTGTGAATCACGAATTGAATTCGACTTTCAGAATGTTCAAAGATCGTTTCACATTGGCCTTCGAAGTGATGAAGATCAACGTCCGTTAGAGGATTGCAAGAGTACAGCTTAAAAAAACATATTTTACCAAAATCCCTACTCAATGAACAACATTTTAACAACAACAACAAATATGTAAACCAACCTCAACGCCAGCCGATCCATTTGCAGTACGATATATTGTTTCGAAACCTATACGGTCCATACTACGGTTCATCCGGATTTCAGTTCCGAATAATTCTTCCTGTACTTCATCTAGACAGCTTTTTAAGTACTCTCTACTCTCTACGACAGCGACGAATCTCTCCATCTTGCAACTGCGATCGATCATTGCCTGCATTTTTCGATGAATTACTTTTGTTATTGTTGATTATATTGTTTATAGATAAAATCTAACACTTTAACTAACACCATAAAACTAAATAACTATGCTAATCATACATGTCCAAGCCGGCGGCGGTGCGACCTTTTTGCGCACTGCCCAACCTAAATTAGGTTGGGCAGTGCGCAACCATGAACCCCTATTCATGGTGCAAAACTGCCGGGGCCTTACCCGTCGCATCTCGAGTGCATCGATCCTAGAAGGCATCGACACGGCCGAGCACCATTTGAGTCGCCCCGAGGGGACCCTAGGGTACCCGTCGAGTCGATGCCTTCTAGGATCGATGCACTCGAGATGCGACGGGTAAGGCCCCGGCAGTTTTGCACCATGAATAGGGGTTCATGGTTGCGCACTGCCCAACCTAATTTAGGTTGGGCAGTGCGCAAAAAGGTCGCACCGCCGCCAGTCCTGGACACCTATGATGCTAATGAACCATTCACGAACCTTTCGAATAGTACACAGATTCTTAGCGGTGAGCGAAGTGCGGAAATTTAGCGAAATTTCTCTAACGTTCTGTGCGATAGAGAGGACGCGAGAGAGATGAAATTGTTGAAAAATTATAAGTCCCTGCGATCTCCGATAAAGCTGAATATGAAAAAGAATTATCGAACAATTTTGTCTGGCTTTACGGCTTTGCTTTATGACAACGCATTCTGAACTGATTTAGCTTTTCTGATATTTTCTGACATTGTTTTATATTTCAATCGCTGCAATGAAATGGAAAAAACTCACAGTGCGAGTTGGAGGATTATGGTCAACAATCAGACTGTCAGAATCGAACTTGAGAAGTTCCTCGATAAGATCGAGATCATTCTGAAAATATTGATTAAACAAAGATGAAGACATGGATAACGTGTGTTGTTCATAACTTAACAATAAAACAGTATCATCTGAAGAGCTGAAATGTATTGTACTCATAGGAAAAATATTTTCTGTCGTACAGCGTACCTTTAATAGATTATCTGAGATCTCCAGAGAAATTCTCTCAGCATGCGTGTTGAGTTCCAAGTGACGAAATCCCATCACGAATTTGGCAAAGCTAGAAGATCCATAAGAAAGAGAAGAGATGCGATCCGTTCGATACAGAGCAACTTCACGACTGTGCCTAGAGATCTACACAAAAAAATGCATAAACGATTTTTAAAAAATGCATGAAGAAAATTAATTGAAAATACTCACAATCACTTTGATTAACTTCCACCTGTTCTTGATTGAGAGTATGACCTGATTCAATCTCTTGCACAATCGAAGTTTGAGTGGAGTGCGCTCATCGAGCTTCAAGATGATTTTCTCGAGAATTTCAGTAGGAAGATCAGGAAGTGAGAACTGAAACGAAAATCTTCGTTTATGAAGGATAGATTCGCTTCTAGCATATTCATTTGGCTTTTTTCTGTCTCAAACAGTTTTTACCTCATTTTTCATCTTCTCCGTTCCATCATCGAGTTTATTCAGTGAAGTATGAGACATCTTGAATCTGAAAAGGTACTGTAATTATCAAAATATGTTGATAGGAATCATGGGAAAATCGATTCATTAGAGCTTATTTACAAATAATGTTTTCGGCGAATAACCGTTCAAAATAGCTCACGATAAGCATATTCTTTCTTCTTTATCTGGCATAAACATGCATCGGATCAACAACGACAAAATAAAACAAATGAACATAGCGGGATTAACTTCTGATCGAAAAATGAGCGAACAACAAGAATGTACAGTAAGCCAACGACGTTTTAGTATGCATGATTGAATCTGATCAACTGAAGATTATCCGTAGCATTAACGAGGTCATTATTCGTCTTGTGAATCACGAATTGAATAAGAGACTTGGAATTGAAATATGTAAAGATCGTCTCGCACTGGCCTTCGAAGTGAAATAGATCGCAGCCCCTTGCGGGATTTCTTGAGTACAGCTAAAAATGGTAATTTTATGGCTAAACCACGTGTGCATTGAACCAACAAGGAGAAAGCTGTTGGAACAAACCTCAACCGATCCATTCGCAGAACGATACGTTACAGTCAACGGAGGGAGGCATTCGAACTCGACTGTGATTCCGAACCACGTTTCCCTTGCAGCACAGAGATACTTTGGGTGTACAATAACAGTGAAACTCTCCATCTTGCAGGAACAATCGATCATTGCCTGGAATTGTTATTAACAAATTGGATAGTTATATAAATGGCCTGGCATAACTGTTAAAGTATTTTATCGAATTCCTAGAATGCATAGACCATTTTGCTCACCTTTCGAATAGAGTACAGTTCCTTAGTGGTGAGCGAGGTGGTTTGAGTGGCGTCAAGCAAGAGTTCTCTGACATTCTGTGCGATAGTGAGAAGACGAGAGAGATCGAATGGTGGAAAAGGGGTTCGTCCCTAAAATTATTAATATTATTAATATAACTTCGTTATAATTTTCGTTCGATCATTGCAATGAAATAGAAAACTCACAGTGCTAAACGGTAGAACATGGACGACAACCATGATACTGTCAGCGCTGAATTTGAGAAGATCCTCGATAAGAGTGACGTCACGCTGAAAAATAACGATCAAGGCCAAATAAGCTAGCCTTCATGTGTAAGCAGCAATTAATGTCAAATTCAGAATTGAAATAACGTGTGAATGTTGTACCTGAACAGGATTGGTTGTAACAGTCAATGAAATTCTTTCGATGTGAGTGTTGAGTGCCAAGCGATGTGCCCAATTTGCGAAACTAGGAGGGAAGCGGAAAGAGGAATGAACAGTCACTTTACGCCTATTTTGACTGATCTACAATGGACATTATTCTAATGAAATAGTCGCAATTTGAATAAACAAAAAAATCTTTTAGAGAAAAACCCACGTTCACATCGACTGCTTCTAACTTGTTCTTGACTGAGAGTACGAGCTGATCCAATCTCTTGCACAATCGAAGTTTGAAACGAGTGGGGATATCGACCTTTGAAATGATTTTCTCGAGAATTTCATTCGGAAGATCCAGGAAAGACACCATCACTTCCCTGTAATACAAATTTTGCTTTGAACTCCTTGGGTTACTGCGATCTCTAGTCTCAGATATGAAGTTTCGGTGATAAACCGTTCACAATTAACTTCAATGCATCATCACATTCTGGAAACTTTATGGGAACAAAAACAGAACAATGAATCAACAACAACAAAACAAAAACGATGAGCATATTTAATGAGCGAAAGATAGTTTAGTAAGCGTAATTGAATCTAATCAACTGAAGATTATTCTTAGAGCTAACGAGATCATTATTCGTTTTGTGAATCACAAATTGAATGCGGCACTGGTCACTGCTCCATTTGAGGTATGTTTCGCATTGACCTTCATAATGATGGAGCCTTTTGCACTTTCTAGGGTTGCACGAGTACAACTGAAATGAAAATCACAAGAATCACTAAAACGAATCAAATCTTACCTCAGTCGATTCATTTACAGGGCGAAATGAACGATACGTTGTTGTGAAATCTTCAAACTCAATGTCGATTCCGAACCACTTTCGTAGTGAGGTTCTTATCACAATTGATGGTACCACATCACTGAATCTCTCCATCTTACAGGTACGACTGAGCATTTCCTGCAATCTCAATGTGGATTATTTGCGAAATTATTTAACTGTATTATAAACTAAGTAACAGGTGGGAAGATCAATGCTGGAGTTACGAACCTTTCGAATAGAGCATAGCTTCTGAGTTGTGAGCGAGACGCTGTTTAGTGAGAGTTCTCTAACATTCTGTGAGATTTCACGGAGGTGAGAGAGAATGAATGATGGGAAATTGATGTTTCCCGAGGCCAACCGGCCGCGCTGCGAATAATATATTGATTGTAAGTGATTTGTAGTAGACAAAACAATTATAACGTTTAAAAAACCTACGTTCTCAATTGGAGGTGCATAGGCAATCGTCATACGGTCAGCATCGAAATTGAGAAGTTCCTCGATAAGAATGAAGTCGCCCTGGAAATATTGATGGTCTGACCAAGAAAACAAGAGTAAGCTTACAGTTTGCCGTTATTATATTTTCAAAAGAAGCATGAAGAAAGAATATCAGGAATATCATACCTGAGTAGGAGAGGCTGTGATATCCAACGAAAATCTTTCGATGTGAGTGTTGAGTGCCAATAGACGGAAACCACACGCCAATTTGGCAAAGTAAGAAGGTCGTTGCGAAGAGAAACGGATCGAAGAACTAACTGTCACGTCACGGCTGTTAGGACTGATCTGTAATTAACTTTTTATTTTTTAAGTATTTAATTCAATTTCGTACCTCATTAAGAGAAGGGAATCAGAAAACCAAATATATGAACAAATACTCACAGTCACATCAACTGCTTGCAACTTATTATTGACTGAGAGTACGAGCCGATTCAATCTCTTGCACAATCGAAGTTTGAGACGAGTGGGCACATCGGTCTTTATGATGATTTTCTCGAGAATTTCAGTCGGAAGATCCAGGAAAGAGACCATCTCTTGTCTGTAATGTATATTTCATTCAGCACTGAATTTGTTTTCCCATTATCGACAAGCAAAGTGTCACGCGAAAGCGGCAAAGAGAAAGGAATAATGGAGGAAAGATTGTAGATGGCAGCGCCTCAACTATGAACATAACATAAAATAAAATCCATTCCACAGCGTTTTGAGAGAGCGGAGAAAAGTGAGAAGCGGCAAAAAGTAAACCGCACGCGACACGCAACGCGCACCTTCTACAACAGGCCGGCGCTATCGCCATATCATGCAGTCTCTCTCTCATGGGTACTCGTTTTTCTCAAACGATTTGCGTCAGGTAGCCAGGCTTGGTGACAAACCAAGTTAAAATTTTACAAGTACACAAATCAGCTCCACACATTTATCAACTCAACAACAATAACAACAACATAACAATGGAAATAACAACGAAACCAGCTTTTCAGCTCAACAACCAAACAAAAACACACTTGAATTAAAAACTCGAGAGGATAACGCACTATCAAGACCCAACAATTAACCGTAGCTGTGATTGAACACAATCCTCTCAAGGCCTTGCTTCGAGCGAACGAGTTCCTCATTCGATCGATGAAGTTTAAACTTGATGCGACAGTTGTTGCTGCCCCACGAGAATTGATCGCCCCTTCCGTTCAGCTGCGTCTCGAAATCGCCCTCGAAGTGGTGATGATTGACGCGCCCGAAAGGCAAGTCAGGATGGTCGGCGTAGAACTGCAAGGTGTGTCATTTCGATTTTAACGAACAGCTTGGTGACTTTACAACAATCACGAAATTGTGGAAACGCGGATTTTCGCAAAATGGCACAAAAGCAGCGCCAAGTGTGATAAATCGCCCATAAAGAAAAACTACGGATATGCAAACAACTAACTTCGATGGACTCATCCGTAGCCCGGTAATATCTGAAGGCTAGAGTGATTCCGAAGCAAGCAGTCAGCATCTCTTCATTCATTTGATCCGACACGCGAACAGAGAATCTCTCCATCTTGCAACTGCGATCGATCATTGCCTATAACCTTTTCTTGGTTTGAAGAGCAGAGACTACATAACATTATGAAGTGGTGAAATATGAACTAGTGTTTGATGAAAAAAGTAAACAATTAATTATATTAATTAGCACACCTTTCGAATGGAGCAGAAATCCTGAGCAGTGAGTGAAGAACAAGTGAGAGCGATGGTAACAAATCGCATATTCTGAGCGAGACTGAGAAGACGGGAGCAATCAAGAAACGAGATGGATCTTACCTGAAAATTTTCGTTTATAAGTAGCAAAAATCTCATGATAAGTGATGTGTGATGCGCTCACAATGGTCAAACTAGACAAAGTTTCTACAGGAAACACTTACAGCTGAATACGGGCTTGAGAGAATCAGCCTTTCCGTGTTGAACTTGAACAGCTCATCGATTATACGGCCGTGGGACTGCAATTAATTATCGATTAATTAACTAATTATTGAAGATATTGATACAAATGGCATATTTCAGATGGTAATTCAGGCAACGATACAAACTTCAACTTCAATTATCAACTTACATAATTAATTTTAGTCGTTTAATTGAAAAATTACCTGGTTCGGTTCGCTGTGAAATCTCAGCCAAAGCTTGGCCACGTTACTATTCAAGGACAGACGTTGAATTGCGACCTCCCAATGGTCGAAATCAGCCGACCGATGATAATAGAGACGACCACGGCATTTAATAAGCACTCGGTAGCCGTTTGCAAAGATCTCAAAATGTGGTCAGACATCTAATCAATCAATAACGTTATCTAGATGTGGATGTGACTGCATTCTCCGAAAATTGCACCAGTTCGGTTCGAGGTTTTAGTCATCTGATGAAATAAAAAAAATCGTACCTCTCCCTCTATAACTTGAAATCGATTAACGACCGCGAGTTGGTGCTGATCCAGTCTCTTGTTCAGACGAAGTTTGAGTCTAGCCACAGGATCGAGCTTTGAGAGTATTCGTCCGACAATCTCGTTCGGGAAACTCAGGAATGGCATCTGAAAATTGTTAGGATTCAAAAATCGCAAAACCCCATATAATTAGGGGAATTAGGCAATTAACTAGAGCATTTTTAATATGCCCGTGATATAATGATAAGAAACACGAAACGCAACACTCTAACAAATATCAACAAAAGCGTGGAGAATGCTAAAGTGCCACCATTCTCCTGGTGACCAGAGACTGAACTAAAAGAGGAGACGGTGGTAATATGCTATTTCATCAGGAAACGTAAAGAAACAGTCATTTCATCGCGGTTTCATCTTTGTCAGCGCGATCAAAGTAGAAGCGACAGATTCTCCCCTCTACGTGCATTCTAAACTGACAAATCAACTAGCAGAAGTGGGAGTGAAGCAACAATTTAGTAGGCTAAAAAGGGTCGCAAGTGCGGGGAATTCTGTGGGAGAGGCTTGCGCGAAGCATCGATTTCGTCAAGCTGCGAAAACTGATCACATTTTCGTTTCCGCGAGTGATGAAACTAGACGAACTAGTGCTAGGCATTTATTCTTTTTTAAAGTTAATAAACGAAAACTTACATCTACGCCGATCTTTCTCTTGACTGATCGTCGAATGTTGTTCACTTTCTTGCTCAATCGCATCTTGAGGCTATTCGGAAAGTTTAAATCCAAGGAGATTTGATCGAGAATTTCAGTGAAACGACCCCCTTCTCTTACCTGCAATGAATGTAATTTCAATGAAACTAACTACAACTACACTGATTTGTAATGAAACAAGCGATAGTGATCAGAATGAGCAGCATTTTGAAGAGGGCATCTTTGATGAAACAAGAAGCTATCAAAGAACAAGGTAGCATAGAAGGGAGGAAATCATTCGAGAGATCGCAGTGCTAGTCGTCTCAAACAGTATGCTTCTCAAAATTCCAAACAAACGAAACACGAAAAACATGAAAATGAGACCCAGAGCAGGAGCAACTCCGTAAAGCACCGTAGTACACAGTATTTCAGGAGATCATAACATGAAGTGCTTTTATTTTGTCGCATTTTTTAAGATTAAACAAAAAAATGTTGAGCAATTGCATATCAGGTATTGTTTCCGGTGACCAACCATTTACATCAAACAATTCAGCTTTTCCATATCCACTTTATCAATACAATAGCAATTTCAACAATATCAAAATATGTACAACTGTTAGTGAATTGCGAACTACTGATCACATTTACTTGAAGTTACCAATGTGCCAAAACAATCAGAGAATTATCAACGATCGACTTGCTAATAGACGTGATTGAATTTAACCCGCCGATTGAAGCCTAGACTCAAATCGTATTTGGCTTCACAAAACATAACCTCGCTCTGACTTTTTGCGAGTCCTTCAGAATAAACAATGTGCCGATAAAAATGAGACTGAAAGTCTCCTTCGTAGTGGTGAAGATCGCGGAATGCGCTATCAGGATACACCGAGTGGATCTGGTATTGAAACATATTTTTAAGTTTGGAGAAATGCTTTCACGAACCTCGATCGATTCATCCGCTGCCCTAAACGTTCTCGAACAGAGGAGATTTTCTTCGTCATACTCCTCTTCGACAGTGATTCCGAAACAGTCTTTCAACACTGAATCTGCGATTCGCTCCGGTACGATAGCAGAGAATGACTGCATTTTGCATCTGCGAACGAGCATTGCCTGAGATATAGTGTAGCTAACGATTCATTTCAGAACAAATCATAAACGTAAGATTTTTTCTGACTCACGTTTCTAACAGCGATCAAATCCTGTGAAGTGAGAGAATTGCAGATAAGCTTGATCGAAACAACTCTCGCACTCTGTGCAAGAGTGAATAGACGAGTGTGATTCAATAGCGGAAACCTGATGGGAATACTACTCCCGATCTGAATAAATGAGAACATGAAAACTTGGAACAATATTTTCTAATCAAAGTTGCTTAGGAAAACGTACATTGAAGTGCTGAGAAGTGAGAATGATCCTGTCCGCATTCAACTTAAGAAGCTGGTGAATAAGTCGGAAGTTAGACTGAAATTTAGTATTATCTCTTATATCTATAGTATAGGACTGATTACCTGGTTGGGCTCGTTGTTTATACTCAGTGCAATCTTATCGACGTGAGTATTTCTTGCCAGGTAACAAAAGCCGATCTCCAGCTTTTCGAAATCAGAAGGCTGGCGGGAGGAGAGATGAATGTGATTTACGAGTAATTCATAGCCGGTACCATCGATCTAGAATTTCTGGTAACTCCGTGAGATTGAGAACCGCAAAAACAAGAGATAACTCACTTCTCCCTCGATTGCCTCCACATTATTCAGTACTGACTGCTGGATTTGATCCAATCTCTTGTTTATTCTCAATTTGAGACGACTGGCAATATCGAGATATGAGAAGATTCTTTCGAGAATTTCATTCGGAAGATCCAGGAAAGTCACCATTTCTGGACTGCAATGAATAAATGACCTCGTTAAAATGTTCAAGGTTCAATCAAGTAAACAAATCGGCAATAAACCGATTACAATCAGACTTGACAAATAAATGTAGACAATTATTTATTCAACTACCAAACACAACAAAACTTTGAGTCATTCTGAACTGCGAATTCCTTTGAAACAAAACGATAGGAAGAACATAAATGATCTGAATTATTTTCCTAGATAGTTATAGACATGATTGAACTTGATCAATTTCATGAAAGGCGGAGGGCTGGGCTCCGACTCATGAAGGATAAACTTGATCTGATACTCAATGAGATCCTCGAGACAATTATCGTGACGTTCGAAGCTCGACTCGAAATTGCCTTTGTAGTGGGTGAGGTCGAAGCAGTATGTACCCGAATTGAACGAGTAGAGCTGTAATTGGAGATATGGTGAAATGACAGAGGTTGGGCTCAGAAATAGTAGGAACTTTTGATAAGGTAGTTTCCTAATTCACCTTGAGGGATTCGTCCACAGCCCGATACATTCTACCGCATCCATCCACGTCGTTTCCCCCTTTCATCACCGTGGTGACTCCGAAGCAAGCACTCAGCACGTCCTTATCACCTTCCTCCGGCATCAGAACTGAGAATTTCTTCAACTTGCAGCTACCTTCGATCATTGCCTGCAACAACGTTTCAAGACATCAATTAAAACCGAAGACCCACCTTTCGAATATCCACGAAAACCTGAGCGGTGAGGGAAGTGCAAATGAGATTGATGGAGAGCTTTCCGACATTCTGGGCGAGCGTGAGAAGAGTGGAGACATCGAGTTGAGGGAACTCGATTTCAGTGTCTCCATCATCTTCTTCGTCCTGGAGAATTTCGTACACGTTAAATGGTTAAAAAAACTGATCGACATCTTGATAAGATAAATACTTCGGGTCACTCGATTGACGAAGTTTCACATACAATTCACGCTGTTGCAAACTATTGGTTAATGCATACGAAACAGAGGAAGACTTTTCACTCGAATGAAGAAAAAACTGACACTGTAATAATCGACGATATGAGGAGATACTTTGATGCTGTTCGCTTTGAACTTGAGCAGCTCACTGATGATACGACTGGCACACTGCAAACATTTATTATTTAAAAAATCAATAACGGTCAATAATTTTTTTTGAAAACATGAAATTGAGAGTTTTAAAAAAATGTATAGAAAAACTACCTCAGGTGGATCGTGTTTGATCTTGAGCTTAATCCAATTGACATGAGTGTTGAGTGCGAGGCGACGGAGTCCCATCTCCAACTGATCGACATCTCGATAAGATAAATACTTCGGGTCACTCGATTGACGAAGTTTCACATACAATTCGCAACCGTCCTCACGTACCTGGAACAATATTTAGATATTTTCTTTGAATGAAATTTCAGAAACGTACCACTCCCTCAATGCCTTCCACATAATTTTCGAATGAGCGTTGAAATTGATCCAGTTTCTTGTTCAGTCGCATTTTGAGACGACTGGGAACATCAAGATGATAGAAGATTCGATCGAGAATCTTATCCTCGAAATCCGGAAAAGGCACCTAGAATTTCAAGTGAGTCGAAGTATGCAGTAATTTAAATCAACATTTAGTGAAAGAATCTTGAAAACAGGAAAATTCAATTACCTGTCCCATCTTCTCCATTCCATCGACAAGATCTTTCACTGGATCACGAGTCATTTTAAGTATAGAAGAAACTGGTGATACCATCAAACATATTGGATGGAAGCCGGGTTAGTCACAGAGGTTTGTAGATAACGATCACCGGCGATAAACCGGTTTTCGAATAATTTCGACAAATTATGTTCTCATCTTTATCAACCCAATAACAACGATGCAACAAAATACAGATAGTGTGGTAGTAAGTAGATTAGTTCGAATTCAGAATTCGCTTGTCACAAGAAAACAGGGAAAATGTACAAAAATTGTTAATTGTTAACATAAGCATGATTGAAAGTGATTAATCGATCCGAGCTATGCAGAATCATCTTGTTATTGCAAATAAACCCAATGTGCCAGTCTACGCAAACATTAGGAAAATGACGCCTATGAACAAACGATTTGAAATCGCCTTCGTAGTGGTGAAGATAGACAGTGTTACAAGCGGGATTGCCCCAGGAGTAGAGCTGCAAGTAGGCTTCCTTTTAATCGTATTCTAACAAATATACTGTAAAACCAGATACAAACCTCAATAGATTGATCCACAGCTCGAAACGTTCTCGTACGTATATCGTTGAATTCGTTGCACACCTCTTCAACAGAAACGCCAAAACAAGATGTCAGAAATTTGAGCACAATCTTGTTCGACACCATGACCATAAACGTTTCCATCTTGCAATTGCGATCGAGCATGGCCTAGAATTGAAAATTAGCGCCTATCGAACTGACTTTTACCGAATTCACCTTTCGAACCGAGCACAGATCCTGAGCTGTGAGGGAAGTGCATTTAAGATCGATATAGACGAATCTGATATTCTGAGCGACGCTGACCAAATGGGATAAAGCGAAATGAGGAAAGTCGAAAAGTTGGGAAGGATATCTCTGTAAATAACAGTTGTTGGATTACTTGTGATTGAAAGAAACGGTAAAGGAGAAAAACGAACGCAATCCGATATCCGAAAGACTTTTGCATTGAAGTTGAGAAGCTCATTAATGACACGGCAGTCAAACTGAGATCAACGATTAAAATATAGAACACATCGCTTCTGCTAAGTTATTGAAAATCTGGAACAAGGTCGGATGAGAACCTAATGAGGGCGAGAGACAAGAGTTATGTAGTAGACGGAATATGCAAATGGTTCTCATCCAGTCGGTTCTCATCCGACGGTTCTAATGCGATCTTGTACCAAAATCTGCCTTCATTTAAAAATACCTGCACAGGGTTTCTGCTGATTCTGAGATTCACTTCATTTACATAAGTGTTGAGAGCCAATCGATGGAATCCCATCTCAGTCTGATCGCAAGACAGGCTAGGAGAGAGGCGAATAAAGGGTAGTCCTCGACGAAGTAATATTGAGAACTCAGTCCATCGAAGAGTAATCTGAAAAGTAGACGCATCTGCACCCAAGAACCGAACAAATTCTTCGTTTTGAATGCTCTTAAACGCACGTTTCCATCAATTTCCTCCAAATTGTTGCTGAAAGCAAGTTGGAGTGCATCCAATCTCTTGCACAATCGAAGTTTGAGACGTGTTGGCAAATCGAGATAGACGAAGACTCGATCGAGAATTTCATTCGGCAAATCCAGAAGAGTTATCTACAATATTTCTTCAGACCATGCCAAACTTTGAAGCATTTGCGTACACTCACGCAATTTCGCAGTTCGCAGTTGATTGCACGATTGTTTCTGGTAGATGGAATAGGCCGATTGAGAGTCATCTGAAATTGCCCAGCTTTTGCTCCATGTCGATCAACATAATGAAAATATCTATACATTTTTCATGATACAAGTAATGCAAAAAAACATGCCACCGGGATAGTTGTCCCTCTAATATTTACGGAAGAAAGAAAACTATAGTCATGATATAAAAAAAAATAACTACCTGTTGCATCTGTTCAATGATTGGTCTCGTTGTAAGATCGATTAGAGCATTTCCGAACATTTTATGCCTGAAATTACGAGATGAAACAAAAATCCAAAGGAGAAATGGAATACTCAGAGACTCAACGAAAAGCAAAGCACCTTTCAAACGAGTTATCTTTCTTGATTTCACGATCACTTTGAACAGGAGGAATGGGCCGATTTCGAGTCATCTGAAATAATATATATAATTTCATTTCGATAACCACCGTAACTAGAACGTATCGTCACCTTTAAACTAAAATCGAAAACATCATGAACAATGAAACTCATTCACCTCGCGCATCTGCTCAATAATCGGTCTCGTTGAAAGTTCGATTAGAGGGTCTCCAAACATTTCTTGCCTGAAGTTGGGAAACCTATTTTTGAAACGCATGCCTTAGAAGAATAGTCATTACTGAAACTAAAATTATCAGATAAGCGTACTTGGTGTTCGACCATTCCAATCACAACCAACTACGAAACATGATCTTCTCATCTTTATCAGTTCAATAAGACCAACAAAATGACAATAAAATTGAGGAATGCGGATGAAATACAGATACAACTAGAGATTCAGTTCCACAAAAAACCAGATCGAACTAACGACGTTTTAGCGAATGAGATAGTCGTGATTGAATTGGATCCTTCTAGAGAATAGATGACCATGATCAAAAGGATCGGGCTTTTCTCTGCGCACGAATGAGATTCTATCCGGAATTCTTTCCAGAATGTAGTAATTTCGTTCGAATTCTGACTCGAGAGGATACTCATAATGGTGAAGATTGATGGAACGAAAATCAGGCTGATGATAGAACATCTGAATTTTAGAGAGTTCCTATTCGCAAGACTTACTTTATTTGGTATAAATGGATCCTACCTCAGTGCTTGCATCCACAGCACGAAAAGTTATTACAGGAAGAGGCAAGTCTCCCACTTCCTCTATAACGATACCGAAGCAAGCATTGAGAGTCGCATTGACCATTTCCTTCTGCACGCAAACAGAAAATGTCTCCATCTTGCAACTGCGATCGAGCATTGTCTGATAAAAAACACGTTAGAGCAATTGAAAAAGCAACATGATTACCTTTCGAACAGAATCGAAATCTTGAGCGGTGAGTGAAGTGCAAAGGAGATTGATATCGACATCTCTGACGTTCATTGCAAGGTTCATCATACGTGAGCCATCGAAAAGCCGGAGAGTGGGAGGCTGAAGGTTACGACGCACTAACCAAAAACAAATCAAAAGTAATCGATAAATCATACTATGAAACGCATCATTGAATCGAGCGTGAATTCGTCAGCACTGAACTTGAGAAGCTGCTCGATAACAGGCTCGTTTCTCTGCAAAAAGAATTCATAAAAATAACAATAGAGAAGTTACATTTGTCAACAAGTTTAACATAATTTAGCATAAGCATAAGTATTGTATTATCAATTAAATATTACCTCATTGATAATGGAAATTTCAACATAAATTCTTCCAACGTGCGTGTTGATCGCGAGACGACGGAATCCCATCTCCAACTGGGCCAAATCGAATCGAGAATAGGTCTTGACCGATTGCAGGCAAACAAGCGACGTGTTCGTCCAAATCTGAAAATGTTGCAGGAATTTTTCGAACGATATCGATGAATGAGTGCAAAAAAAAACTTACATTTCCATCGATTTCTTCCAATGTGTTTTTGACGGAGGATTGAATGTGGTCCAATCTCTTGTTCACTCTCAGTTTGAGGCGAGTCGGAAGATCGAGATAATAGAAGATTTTATCGAGAATCTCAGTAGGAAGATCCGGAAGCGATGTCTATAATATATATAGCGATTGTTTAGCGTTTTTATAAGCGGCAAACGTTATACATGACCAGGAAAAGGGCTCATGATTGACCTATCAAAATCAAATGCGAGTTAAATGAAGAACAAATTCACTCACACAATCTTGGTCCACTTCTTTGGTTTTATGATCATTTTCAACCGATGGAGTGGGCCGATTGAGAGTCATCTGAAATGAGAACATGAACGTTCCAATCCAAAATACATTTATTATGCTACTAATAACTAGACAAAATATTATCTGGTCAAAATAAGTGAAAACGGACCTGTAGCATCTGTTCAATAATAGGCCTTGTTGTAAGATCGATTAGTGGATCTCCGAACATCTTGTTTCGGGAATAAGAAACTGAAACTAAACATTAGCTAAATGAGATCAACAGGTCAGATGCAATAAATATGAACAGACGGGTTGTAAACCGCTTTTCTATCCTTGATGCGAGATAAATGAAACAAAAATATTTATTTTAAATGCTAAAACTTGGCGTAATGTACTCGAAATTAAATCAAGTGGATTAATGAACTATCAAATGGTCTCAAGAACAATGAAAAACTATATAGAACTATATATAAAATAACTCGTGATAAAGAAGATTGTGTAGATCACTTGAGTTTGAGCTTCAAGATTCGATCAAGTACCAGAAGTTTCGCATCGTTTGAGAAATTGGCGAACTGAGGAGACGACTGTAAATATCATTAAAAATGAAGTCAATTGACTATTGACAATAGTAGAGAGTATTCATAATCAAGGACAGTCAACAAAGGAATAGTGGCTAAATTTAATAACAAAGCAATTCATGGCACATAAGTTATTAAATGTAAAAAAACCTTTAGCTTTTCAGTAAGTTCGGCGATGCTTGTGAACGATTCGAGACATTGCTCCTGTAATTACATGAAGTAGCTACTTATCGCCAAATTGCAAAATATTTAAAATGAAACTGCCGTAATAATTAGCCAAAAACAATACCGTCAGAGAAGTGAATTCTAATTCAGCGGCCGGGATCAACTTCTGTGTACCGTCGAATCCCTTCCACTGCGCGAGATACTTCTTCGACATCTTCAGCACGCGCTTGAAAGAGTAATTCACAAGTTCATTCAAAATAAAATTAATACCTCGATCTGGAACCGATCTGCGAGTTTGAGAATATGCAGCACGGTGTGATCTGGAAAAGTGAATAAAGATATATCTATGGTTAGATCATTTCACAAATCATCAAACAGTATGAGTAATCTACCTCTCAATTACAAAGGTAAAACGAGAAAAAAGAGCGAAACAATCACCCGCGATCTCTTTCTCCATGTAGATCACGTTCAAGAGATCGATGAATTCCTGGAAAAAAGCACAAATGCTGATGCATCACAAGGAAATACATCGATAACATGGTGGCGAGAATAAACCGGAAAACGGTCGAAAAACTAATGGATGATCCTGCTAGCTAAGAACGAAATTCCCTATTGATGCGCCGTATTGGAAGCTAGCTAAACCTATTTAAGAAATAGAAACAATATTCGCAAACCGAAATTACAAACTTTGTAGATCACATCATTGACCTCCACTTCTTTCTTTCTTTTGTCAGCGAATTCTCCGAAGAAAAGAGCATCGAAAAAGGGTGAGTGGATTGCCAGAAACTGATGAATAGCAATTGGTGTAAAATAAGAGAAAAAAATAAGAAATATTTACAAAGTATACCTCCTTGGAAACATGCAGCTTCTTATCTCCGATCTTCAGAATGACGTTACTCTTTCTGTTCGGCGCAGCGAACTTAGGCTCACATCTTCAAAAATAGAACTCCAACGATGGATGGGAAATACAATATGCTATTATAAAATGCCCAGAATAGATCAATTCTTCAACCACAGTGTATTGAGAAATAAATTTTCTCACAAATTAGAAACGAGAAAAGCAACAAACTTTGCCCGATTGATGATTTGAATGTGAAAACACAAAGTGACCGCATCATTGACGTTGAAATACTGAAGAAAAAGCTAAAATACTAAAATGATTAAGTAATCACCTTTTCGGTAAGAAAATCCCAACCAATACGACCCTGCTTGCTCCGGAACGCATTGTTCTCACTGAAGCGGAAGTGCTCCTCCAATTTGAGCAAAATATATTGGGGTACATTTCCATGTGATTTACCTTATTGTACATGATGAACGATCCAAACTTAGCGACCGCAGTCTCCGCCCACTTTCTGCAATTTTGAAAACTCCGCTACAAAGCACACTCGGCACACCATAATTATTTGTCAAAATGTGTACTTTTCAAATTTTATTTTCTACATTTTAGCAACTGTTTTAAATTTATATTTATATGGGAAACTAATATACTTAGCTCGAACTACATCCACGATTTAACAGTTAATT
>LS517015.1:50332-67121 GCA_900490845.1 Pristionchus japonicus
CTCCCTTATCTCACGGTACATCTTTCTAACTTTCTCATGTTCTTTGATGAATCCTTGTGTTCTTCCTTCATTGTTGTTTCGTTGCAGTCCCGCTGTCTCAAGTCATTCAAGAGTGCCACTCTTCTGACTGAGAAGCTGATGGTTTGTGCTTCCCGTTTTTTTTTAAAGTATATATATTTTTCGATATTTGAGCCGATTGGCTTGATTATTCCCGAGGCTTCAAGTATTTCGACAGACTAGAGGCGTTTTTGCGTCGCATGGCGACTAACACTCATGTTCATACAATTTCACTCTCGGTCAATGTTGGAATGACTCAGGTGCTTGAAGTTTACAGTTCCATCCAATTAGTTGAACGTTTCACGCTATTATTGTATTTGTATGTGTTTGCTCGAAGCCAGGTATTTTTCAGTATATGATCCATGTCATCGACGAAATTCTCAAGTTCAAAGCTGACAACGTCTGTCTTTTCACTATGCTGCCAGATTATGTGAGCATCCATCACAAATTGTAGTTTATATTTGTAATTTTTCTGAGAGTTGATGTTATTGCAGTATCAGGCTGAGACCCTCCCTCTCTTCCGCTATTCTCGTCTCCTCACTCTCGCTCAAAACATAAGAGATCTGTCAATCATAAATATCTGCTGCTCTTTCATCACTGCTCAGGACTTGTGCGCTGTTAGAAAGGTGAGCTGTTGAGATCAACTTGCCTACATATTCGATATCCTAACGGCAAGGGAAGGCTTGTCCTTCAATAGGGTAGCGAGCTGTAATGTTTAGCCTGCACACAGTCAACTTTTCGAACACATGTAAAGCAATTTTAGAAACATTTCTCAGGCAATGCTCGAGCGCAGTTGCAAGATGAAAAAACTGACCGTGCTGGTCCCATCTGGAACAGAAGGGACACTTCTGAGAATCTGTTTTGGAGTCACTGTCGAAGAAGTTTCCACGCGGCGCAGTTTCAGAAGAACGTTCCGGGCTGTGGATGAATCGATCGAGGTTGGTACCCTTTTTCGCACTGGGGAGAGCAATTATTAGCGATTATCAATAATTTGCTTTACCAATAAATACGGAGATTTCGCTATTGAAAGAAAACAAAATTTTGGAATAAATTGCAGCTCTACTCGACCAATCCTGGTAGCATCTCGATCAATCTCCATCATCTCGAGGGTAACTTTCAGTCATCATTCAATCGTCATATGCATCGACCGGTGGTCGAATGCAAGTTTATGTTCTGTGAAACCGAACCCGGCCCGGTTGAGCTTGGGCAATTGATCAAGTTCAATACTGTCTATCAGTAATCCTATTATTCAACACTTGTTCATCTTTGATAGTCTCACGAATTTTCTATCATGCCACAATCAAATTATCAGTAAAGAATATGTCGCGTTTTATTTCGTAACGTTTTATTAGTAGAATTGTTGTTTTCGTTATTGTTGCTGAGTTGATAAATAGTTTGAATAATGCTTCATGAGTGAATCGAGAATAAATGTGGTACGATAAATCCACTGTTTGTACTTCTGCTTTTTTTCTCGCACGATTAAATGTGTATTTATGTGCATTATTTCGTTTTCAGAATGACCGGCAAATCCAAAATTGTTCTCCGTTGGGAAATCGATAATGCGAGAGCGAAACACGCAGCTGGAAAGGCGGAATCGGGAGTGTTCTATGGGGGAGGATTCAAATGGTGAGCCTGAATTATTGGTTTAATTTTGGGTGGGTGCACTGTAACTTGAAAAAAAATTTCTCATCAAGTGCGCCTGAACACAGGATGTGATTATTTTGTAGCGGTTTCATATATTTGAAAGATTCACTGTCATATACAAGATTTGACGGGCATTTAACTTAACTTTCTACCGTTTTCAGGATGGCAGTGGCTGTACGAGACATTGGGGGAAACGACGCTAATTTCACTCTGAGATGTGGCGTCGATCACAGTCGATCTTGGAATTTCGAGGCGGATGTGGTGATGCGCGTGCGCAGACCGAATGCCCCTTCGATCATGCTGAACAAGGTGCATCAACATAGATTGTAGATACATTGATTTGTTGATACTTTTGTATGCAGACTCGCTTCCGCTTCCATCAGAATAATGATTGCTGGTGGAAACAATTGGTTGTTCCAGGATGGCGTTTCTTGATTCTTCCGGTAACGAATATTTCGCTGTCGATTTCATCAAATTTCGAAAGTATTTGTTCCATGAATCTATAAAAAATGTATCTGCAGACCTTCAACATCAATGACAAGGTCACTATCGAGTTCCGTATTCACATCATCAACTCTGAGAGGTCAATGAAGTCATGAAAAGTGTATAGAAAACTTAGGTAATGGGGTAGCGATTAAACATCTTCAAACAATGCAGTTTGATTAGCTTAATGTATGCATGCAATAGGCGAAAAAGATTCACAAGGAATCATACATTTTCGAATTGATATTCACTATATTTCTAGTCAAAAGTTTGCTACATCAGATAAGTTTGCTCGGTTACAAACCAAATTCACATAACACAATTTTTAATGCAATGCAATATCTTCTGATGTTTATCAATTCGTAAAATAATCAGTAATAACAATGAGAACAACAGCGAAAACTGAACCGAACAAAACAAGTGTACTTTGCGCATTCAAAATATTTGCATTATGTACATTTAAGTAAAAATTACATATTCAATAATAATAGAAATGATTGAACTTTATCAATTGCATATTGCCTTCCACCTGGGCTTTCGTCTCATGGACCACGAACGCTACTCAAACGAATACTCAAACGAGAAATTTTCCTTCGAGATTCGCTCCAAGTGCGTTTCGAAATTGCCCTCGTAGTGTCGAAGATGGAACATCCAGTACGGACCGTTGGAGTAAAGCTGTAACTCAGCACTATTAATTATGCGTGATAATGCGTGACATTTCAGCCATAAAGACTCACAGAAGATCAATAACGAACCTCGATCGACTCATTCACAGCCCGATACGTTCTGGACATAATCAAGCCGTCATCTCCGTACTCAACTTCAGTCGTGACTCCGAAACAGTCGGCTAGCACCGCATTACAAATCGTGTATGACACTTGTACGCGCACTTTCTCCATCTTGCAGCCGCGATCGATCATTGCCTGAAGATAGATTAATGAATCAGCGCTCCTGCACTTCCCGGTCATTAGGGTTAGTACGAAATGAGCTTCAATGAATCCCTAAATAAAATGATTATAAAATGGTTAAATGGGGATATTTGGAGTTGTCCGGGAAAGCGCAGGAGTGCCAATAAATCTATGTATTTGCCTTTGAAACACACCTTGCGAACGGCGCAAAAGTCCTGTGCGGTGAGTGAGGGGCAGATGACATTGATGTCAACATCTCTGACGTTTTGAGTCAGAATATGAAGACGGGAGAGATCGAATTGCGGGAATTTTGCAGGCGCGAAGAATTCCTGGAAAACAAAATGAGACATTAATTATCTACACTAATTTTAAAACTTCCGAAGTTTTAGATCTGTAACCCTCAGAAGGGAGAAAAATTACCTAGCTAAAATAACTCACATAAATAGAGTGAGAAGTAAGTCTGAAACTGTCCGCGTCGAACTTGATGAGCTCATCGATAGCACGGCAATCATACTGAAAAAAAGGCAATCATGCAATCATATCTGGTTATTTAACTAGTTTTCTTGCAATCGGGCTCAGTAAGAAACATTGCGCACGATCAAATAAGAGATACCTCTCTCGGTTCCTCGATTATCTTCAGTGAAATCTTATCGACGTGAGTGTTGAGCGACAGGCGACGTAATCCGATCACCAATTTGTCGAAATCACGAGAAGAAAAGCGAGTTAACGGCTTGACGAGCAAATCGTAACGCGATCGCGAGATCTGTAGTTAGGATTGATAAATAGAAAAATGGAACCGTTATAAAATTAAATACACTTTTCAAAACTAACTTCCTATTGATGATCACTTTCATGTTCATAAAAGTCAAGAACACCAGAAAGTAAAAAAAATAAACGCATACTTCTCCACTGATCTCCTCTAGATGATTCTTGACAGAGAGTTGCACATTATTCAGTCTCTTGTTCAATCTCATTCTGAGACGACTGCGAATGTCGAGATAGTAGAAGATACGATCGAGAATCTCATTGGGAAAATTCCTCAATGATGCCTGAATGGTGAGTATTTCATTTTAAGAACACCATGCCATAAAACAGAAGCTCGGGAGCTGCCATCTTTTACTGAAAGGAACTCACTCTTCCCATCCTTCCCATTACATCAATGAGATCGTCCGCCTGGCTTTGAGACATTTATAGCCTGCAAAAAATGACTCCTTAGCTTACCAAGGAATGTGCCTGACACTCCCTGACAAACACAAGCCAAAGCTCATCAGATACCGAAATCTGGCTACGAACCAGTTACAACTCATTTCTAGCACATTACCTTCTTATTTTTATCAATTCAATTACCACAGATCCGGTTCTTTTCAACCGTATGAATAGAATGAAGTAGATGAGATCTCGGTGACAAACCGATTACAACTAACTCTCTTCTCATCTTTACCAACTTTCTAGCAACAACAAACTCAGAGCACAATAAAACCTCGAAAGCTAAATGGAGCAACTAAACAGAGAACTAACAAAAGGAAGGCATCGAAAGTCATGGATAAATCATTAAAACTAAGTAAAGGTGATGTCGTAAAGCACTACAATCCAACGACAACAATGAACCTTGTACGCACGATTGAACTTGATCAGTGTATCCTCATTATGCCATTTGTTCTCATACACCGAAAAAGCGATTCTATAACCATATTGGAAATCACGATAGAAATGCGAGCGAAAACCGCCCTCGTAGTGGTAGAGGTTCATAATTCTACTACAAGGGTAATTCACATAGACCTGCAAAGAAATCAACATTTCAGAGAAAATGAATTAGGCAACACACCTCTATAGACTTATCCAAAGCCCGAAATGTTCTGGAACGAATTTTTCTGTTTTTCTTGTACTTTTCCACGATTGTTACTCCACAGCAAGCATGCAGCACGGAATTGCCGATTTCTTCTGGCACGAGGATTTCCAATTTCTCCATTTTGCAGCTGCGATTGAGCATTGCCTGAAAGAAAGTTTACTCACAACAGTTTTGAATAATTTCGCTAGGCCACTCATATCAGGTACAAACAAAATCAGAATTATCGGTCGTTCTACTAACCTTTCGAACAGAATAGATGTCATGAGTGGAAAGGGAGATACAGTTAAGGTTAATATAGGCCTTTTTCACGTTCTGTGCAAGAGTGAACAGACGAGATCCATCAAACAGCGGAAAGTTGTAGTGTGAATGAGGACATCCCTGTAAATTCGAAAATAACTTCTAAAAGTCTATTATTTCGACCAATTTTAGCTACTCTGAGCCGTGCGTAAGTAAATCTCATATAAATGGAAGAAAAGCAAACCAAATGAATATAACACGCATCGAAATTGAAAAGCTCAAGGAAGACACGCATGACTTCCTGAAATTTTTTTTTAATATTCAAGCAACAATTTAGAAAATCGAGAGGAGGAATAAATACTCGACTGAAAAGGTAGAGTTTCGATCCATGTTAGTAAAAAATGAAAAGATTTTGATAAGTGAAGCAATGTTAACGAATACCTGGGTAGGATTGGAAGTGGTGCGCACATTAATATAATAAACATTAGTGTTGAGAGCTAGACGACGGAATCCCATTGCCAACTTGTCCATTTCAACAGAAGGAATGGGATTCTGATCTATGAACATCCAATAGTGTCCCGGATCGATCTCAATAAACCAATGGTTGAACCAAGATGAATAAAAATATGAAACTGATCTAGAGAATGAAAAGAGAACATACACATCCTGTGATTTCCTCCACGTTATTCTTGAAAGACAGCTGGAATAGATTCAATTTCTTGTTCACTCGAAGCTTGAAACGAGATTGAATATCGAGAGGAGCGAAGATTCGCTCGAGAATCTCGGGAGGAAGCTCCGATATCTAAAGATTTCAAAAATTAAACATTACCTTAATACCTGTAATAATTTCGACTTCTGAAAATAAGTAAAACTAACGTAGTCTGGAAGCTCTTCGTTCACTTCACCATCATTTCCCACCAATGGTATGGATTGATTGAGAGTCATCTGAAATGAGGGAGGAATTTGTGAGGATTGAACAGGATTCAAAAATTGAAAATACATTGAACCACATTTTTGAAGGTGAAAATACGATGTTATCACCTGATTATCAATCTCCATCTTCTCATTAACAGGTTCGTTCTCTGGGCTTTGAGACATGTCAAGTTTCTCGAAAATTTAGCTGATTTCACATTCATTCCAATCCATCAGAAAATATACAAGCAGATAAGGTTCCTTGGTGATCAACCATGTATAAATAAACACATAAAACTCACTTCCTTCCTTTACTTATTAAGACAAAACAACAGAACAATGATGGTATAGAATAAACTGTGAATGGCTTCAAACCAAGAAAGGACTAGCGAACAAAGTGTCAATTAGAAAAAAGCGATATTGAGAATGGAATTCGCGGGACGGCGACCTTCATAGGGGTGATTGAACTTGATCAACTTATACCGGCCAAGATCTACTTCGTGCTTGCGATGCTCGAACGTGATTTGATACTCAGTACAGGACTCGAAGTAGTTTTTGCATCGATAAAAGTGCGACTCGAAATCGCCTTCGAAGTGATGAAGATCGAGGTAAACGTGCGGTTCTCTCGAATAATAGATCTGAAAGGAGTTTAAAAACTAAACACGTGGCATTGTTTAGACATCAATGATCAGTTAAACTATTCTAACTGAATTTCAAAGCAAATTAAAAATCAAAGAACAAAGTGAACAACCTCGACCGATTCATTCGCAGCCAGGTACGTTCTGATGCGATGTGGCCGGTCCACCTGATCATATGAGTACTAGGTCAACCATGCTAGATCCATTTGCATAGAAAGAGAACAGAATTTCTCATACTTCCTACATACATTCACATTCGTATGTGATTCTATGAAATAGGGAGATCCATTGACGCGTACCTGATTGATTGTGACTCCGAAACAAGCTTTGAGAACTGCTTCGTCCATTCCTTCAGGTACCAGGACGGTGAAAAACACCATCTTGCAGCTGCGATCAACCATTGCCTGAAATACGATGAACAAATAATGGAAATATGGATGGATATCGTTCCTTTGAATCCAAAATGATAACCTTTCGAACAGTGACGAAGTCCCGGGCGGTGAGAGAAGAACAGATGAGGCCGATATCAACATTTGTCACATTCTGTGCGAGAATGAGAAGGCGAGAGAGATCGAATTGCGGGAATTTGATGTGAGCATAGTCTTCCTGAGAAAAATAAATGATTAGATTGAGCAGGATCGTGGGGGAAGGTGAAAAGATTAAATAAGAGCTCGCCTCATCAGCAGGAGTACGCAGTTTGATACTGTCCGCTTTGAACTTGAGAAGTTCGTCAATGAGAAGTGATACACCCTGGAAATTATAATTTAAAATTTTTAAAGCTCTCAGGTTTTATACTTGTTAAAACAAATACCTATACCTGCTTTTGTTCACCACCGATAATCACACCAATTTTATCGACGTGAGTATTGAGCACCAGTCGACGAAATCCCATCACCAATTTCTCGAAATCACGCGAACAGAGGCGAATCATCGAAGGCATTATGTATAAGTGATAACGGTACCATGTAGTCTGTAAACGATTTCTCTGAACTTTAGTTTTGGCATGAACAGTCTTTGGAAGAGACACACTAACTTCCCCACAAATTTCCTCGACGTGATTCTTTGCAGAGAGTTCGAGTTGGTTCAATCTCTTGTTCAATCGCATCCTGAGACGAGTGCGAATATCAAGTTTCGAGATAATGCGAGTGATAGCCTTATCCGGAAGATCGAGAAACTGTGCCTGAACGAACAATATTAATCAAAATAATACAATTTGATCGTTCTGTCAATGAATTCACTTGCCTGTCCCATTCTCTTCATTCCATCAACGAGATCGTCAACTTTGATTAGAGACATCTCGAGCCTAAGCACTTTTGACATTGTAGTCCCGAAGCATCCATTCTCTCTTTAGGAAACGCAACAGATAGCGAACCTCGGCAATTAACCGATTAAACACTGGCAAGATCCAATATCTAATCATCTTTATCAATTCAATAAGAAGCGGTTACAGAACAATTGAGTGGGATGATTTTCTCTGAACTGGACATGTACAATAAACGAACGAGAAATCAGTACAATCCAATGATTAAGTATTTAACATTGAACTTGACAAGCGTGAGGCGTTTCTCATCAACAACCGGTTTAGTTTCATGAAGTACGAACCCAATGTGATATTCAGTTAAACCACTCGGATCTCCAAATTCTGACTTGTTACGACTAAAGAACCACTCGAAATTATCTTCGTAGTGGAATAGATTGAGGCACTGGACATAGGACCACTTATCATCTTCATATTCATCAGCAGGACAACGGGTCGAGAAGAGCTGCAATTCAAAAGGTTATGAGATATGAAAATAACTGATCTTGCAACTGTTGCTCTTACAACGGGAACTGATAGAGATAGAGCTGGAGAAAAGAAAGAACTACTAGAATCAACAGAACGAAACAAACATAAAAAATGCTGTGTTGTTGCTATTTTTCATCCCAGTTAGGCAATTGTGATTCTCGGTAAATTCAAAGAAAACGACCAGCAACCGACCTCGATCGATTCATCTGTGGCACGAAACGTTCTTCTCCCGTCAAGCTGAGGACTCTCGCCTTCACCGGGCACTTCTTCGATGGAAACTCCGAACCAATCCTTCAACACGGCCTCTTGCAGTTCCTTCGTCACTCGAATGGACAATTTTTCCATCTTGCAGCTTCGGTCAATCATCGCCTGAACAGATGAAAGATTTAGCCATTTAAAAAATATATATACAAAGGCGAATAATCATTGGGCTGACCATGCGAATAGCATAGAAATCCTGAGTGGTGAGGTTGTTACAGATCAGGCTTATACGAAGATCTCTTGTATTCTGAGCGATATTGAGAAGGAAGGGAAGATCCAATTGGGAGAAGTTGCTGATACCATCGTGCCACATATCACGCTGAAATTGCTGGCTATTATAATAATGCAAACCTGTTAGTTTACGGTAAGTTTTTTTTTAGTACATCATTGGAAGAGGATGAACAAAGAAGAAAAGAGAAAAACTGGCCTCAATTCCAATATTGGATAATTTGAGATGATCCGTTTTGAATTTGATAACCTCATCGATGACACGGGAAACATGGCTCTGTAAATATATTTTTACGAGGATAGTTGAATGTATTAAACAGTTTCAGCCCAAGGGGTTGTGGTGAATCAAAATGCAAGGAAATATCTGAAAAGAACTTGAGCCGATTTGCTCCGAATCATCAAATGCAATGATTCGACGCGAGTATTGCATGCGAGACGACGAAGTCCCATTATCAATTGCTCGAAAGTGCATGATTCTTATCGAATCGACCATACATGGGGAAGGAAATAGAAACCGAAGCTGTTCGAACTGATCTGCATTTGATTTGATTAAAAATGAGCACACACTTCGACATCAAGAACACTATGATGTTCGAGATTTAAAAAATAGAGCACGCACATTTCCGTTAAATTCATTCACATAATTCTTGAATGAGAGCTGAAATCGATCCAGCATCTTGTTTAATCGAAGCTTGAGACGAGAGGGAATATCCAGAGGTGAGAAGATTCTCTCGAGAATTTCGGGTGGAAACGACAACTTAAATATGTATTTGATTAACTCCTAAAATACATTAAATTCTAACAGATCTTGTTGTTCAAAAGAGAACTCACGTAGCCTTGAAATTCTTCTTTCGTTGCACCATCATTTTCCACCAATGGAATAAGCTGATTGAGAGTAATCTAAAGCGATCACTTCGCCTGGATCAACACAATTCGAGTGGATAAAGACCAATTTTAAAGAGTAAAAAACAACCGCTTACCTTATCATCAACCTTCATCTTCTTAGTAGCAGGCTCGTGCTCAGGAATTTGCGACATAATATCTACTCTGCGATTTTAATATTAGCTTTGGCCCGATATTTTTCAAATGGACATCGAGGTTTTATTATACCACATTGTTCACTATTCTTCACCACTCAAATTCAAAGTAGTTCATGCTACCACAATGGTTGTTTATTTAAGAAAAATGCTAACAGTGCGTTTTCTCTAGATACAATCGAACGGCTTAACAACCGTTTCATTTCACTATCACACGCAATCAATGAATTAATTTATCCCTGTTCCGAAATACTTTAAACACAATAGATAATAGATTACACCAGCAATAATTGGACTCGATGATTGGAAAAGAATGATGACTAATGAACAACATGATACTAACGTCTTGGAACGAAATTAGGTAGCACAATAAATTATCGAAACGAGTCATATGAATCGTAGATTACTGGAGTTTGAGCTTCACCATTCTATCGTAGATTGCAGCCTTCATTTCGTTCGAGAAATTGACACCATCGGGAGAGGGCTGGAAAACATTTTTGGGGAAAACCTGAGAAGTGGTCTGAGAGCGAGGAGAACGGAATATTCTCAACAGCTCATTTATTTATATAACAAACCATCAGCTTCTCCACGAGATCAGGGATGGTCTTGAATGAATTGAGGCAGTGGTCCTGGAATTCTTCAAATGTATCGTTCTTATAAGAGCAGAGAATAGTCAATAACGTATCGTTGGTTCATATTTTTAGGCAGCTAAAGCTTCATACCCTGAGAACAGTGAGTCCGTACTCCTCAGCCACGATCAATTTCTGAACCGCATCGATTCCCTCCGACTGAGAAAGATGCTTCAGTGAGTGATCCACAACGGTCTGAAATTAAACGGACCTACTTTCACAAGATAATTTGAAGCCGATTCATAAACAATAGTAAGCCACCAGCCACATGGAATTCGTATTCAACTGGCGAAATCCCAATGATTGCACGGCAAACAAACTACATATGAGGGTCATACCTTGATCTGGTAACGGTCAGCGAGCTTCAGAATATGCAGTACGGTGCTATCTGTAACGATATTTTTTTATAACTTCTTTGCATTTTGACCCAGATTGCATTATAATTTTGGGGAAGGATCAGTATGTGAGCAAAGATTGTTCCAGAAACCAGAGAAAAGGGCGAATCCTCCACGAAAATGATGTAGTTTTAGGTTCAACAAATGATAAACATTCAGTAATCGATTACCAGTGATTTCCATCGTCTCGAGGTAGATCACATTCAAGAGGTCGAGAAACTCCTTAAAAAAACACATTCATAAAAATCAGTTCCCAGTGTATAGAGGACAATTATTAAGATCTTGCGAAAGAACAAACAAATTCCGAAACTAAATATACGACATTCATTTTCTAACCTCGTACACGACATCCTTGAGTTCCACTTCCTCCATTCCATTCTCGGCGAAATTTCCAAAGAACATGGTATTGAACACTGGCGATTGAACTGCCAGATACTGGAGAGAAACGAACATATTATTATTAATTTTCTCGATCTAGAACTATTAATTACTGGCTCGCGAATATTTGGACGATCTACGCCCCCTGGTCATTATTCCCCTGGTGGACAAATAATTGAATTGAATAATTTTATGCGAACGTAAGCGGCCGTTTGGTTTTTTTTCAGCGATGACCGTTCGTTTCAACGGAAATAGGTGTTATCTCACACAGAAAATGGCTCGCCACCAAGACTATGATTAGATAATCTACGTCATTTGATTTTACATAATTCTCTATTTGTACCCGCGTTTCTCCATGTGAACACGCATAAATATATAGAAACCTCCTTGCAAACGTGCAGCTTTCCATCTTCGATCTTCAGAATGACGTTGCTATTACTGTTGGGAGCCGAGAATTTGGAAACCACCAGTTCACCTCTGAAACATCAAATATACTGAACCACATAAATTCGTTGGTTCGTTACCAACAAGCTGTCGTGTTGTCACAAACCTGTCTGCATTGACGATGTGGACAGCATGCTCGAAAGTGACTTTATCATTGTTATTGAATTGCTGGAAAAAAATAAGATTTGAGTGACTGGAACAATTCGGCAAAAAAAAATAAATAAATTGTCAAATATTTTATTATTTATGTGCGTTCATAAGTAAATACCGAATACAATTACCTGCATAATCAAAAAGGCCCAGTTGAACCTGATGAGGCAAGAATCGTCAAATTTATTGAAGCCGATTCGATCCTTCAAACATTAACTGGCCATTTTGCTACTTAAACTCACGCAAACAACAGCGAATGAGCTCACCTGTTTGAGAGTGATCCATGTTCCATCAGATCTCAGCAGGCGAATGCACACATCTGCCTCACAATTCCACGGCCGATTGTGACCCACACCACATCTCAGAGTGAAATCCGAGAAAGACATATCGTCACGCTCAGCCTTCAGAGTCCTGAAACGCACATCGAAATCTATTCGAAAATATCAGCGTATTCCTACTCTTTTGGGCACATGTGGAGTTCCCCGGAAGAACGGATATGTTTCACTCATTCCATAAATTAGATTGTCTAACGCAGGGTGGTGGTCGGGGCGGATGGTGGGTAAACACTCTTCCGGGGAACTCCACAAGTACCCTCTTTTGTAGTTCCTATTAACAGCACAACACTTGCATGTGATTGAGCAGCCTCGAGCAAATTATGACAGACAAGCTCGTATTCACCATTTGAATCCTCCCCCATTGAACACATCCGATTCCGCCTTTCCAGCTGCGTGTTTCGCTCTCGCATTGTCGATTTCCCAACGGAGAACGAAGTTGGAATTGTCGGTCATACTTGAAACAAATTATTGAAATGAAGAAAACCTGAAGAATTGTTCTCAAAATGTAGGATTTGCGTTAGATTCGAACAGTGCGTATCGGATGCACTACAGTCAATATGAAACATTGTGAACCGTTTACCGTAACTTACCGAAAGTTACCGTAAGTTAAGGTAAAACAATGATTGCGGTTCGGCGAGTCCATCGACTGGGCTGAAACTTGTATGGGAAACATAACTCGAGGGCCCCGTGAAACTGACATTCTTGGATTTTTGATATTTTGCATGCGTCGCGGTTGCGCGATGCGGGTGTGGAGGGGTCAATTTGGCGGAGCTTAGAACGTAAATATCATTTCTATGGATTTTGGCTTCGCAGAAGTGCACATAGTCAATATAATCATAAAATTTGATTTTTCTATTGAAGAAACTGAAAACACAACTAACCGACCAAATTCGACTAGGCTCCGCGCACTGGACCCCTCCACACTCGCAACGCGCAACCGCGACGCATGCAAAATATGAAAAATCCAAGAATGTCAGTTTCACGGTGCACTCGAGTTATGTCTCCCATACAAGTTTCAGCCAAATTGATGGACTCTCCGAACCGCAATCATTGTTTTACCTAAACTTACGGTAACTTTCGGTAAGTTACGGTAAACGGTTCATAATGTTTCATATTGACTGTACACTGCGGCTCAAAACTGAGAAACACCGGCTTTTGTTTCGTTTGTGTTGTTGTCGCTTTTCTCACAATCAGACGGTTAGACAAACGATATGATCCAGCGTTTGCCAGTTTTCCAGCACTATTGACGATGTAGTCCCTTCTTATGGAACCACAACAGATATAGGATCTCGGCAATTAACCGATTAAACACATACCATACAATCAGTATCTTCTCAGCTTTATCAATTCAATACTCGGCAATCACAAAATAATCGACAGTGGATATACAGCAATTCAAACAGTTGAATATGTGCATATTAATAATACTAGAAATAGGTACTAACGATGGTAACGGAAGCCGTAAGAAGAATTAAAATCAACCAATGTGAGCTCCTTCTCTTCGAGGTCTGGCTTCTCTTTATGAAGCTTGAACGAAATGCGATAGTCCTGTTTATCAACGTGATCTCCTGGCTTGCACAAGATACGGCTGAAGAACCACTCGAAATTGTCTTCGTAGTGGAATAGATTAAGCGATGACGAAAAAAACCCTCACGTATGTACAACTGAAATTCAGGGCGTTGAAAACTGATACAATGATGATTGGACATGTCTAGTGTAGATGAAAGCTGTGCAAAAACTTTACGGCCTCTCACTTTCATATGCTCTCTCGCTTTGCCTGACCGGCGAGAGAGCATTGCGAAATAAGAGACCATACAAATCAGCCCTGCTATAGATAACTGATAGTTTGATCGAAACGTCTCCGTTTTTTGGCCCAGACTCAACCGCGTTTAATGAGAAGTGAAGCGGCGAATGAGAATGTGCCAAAAAGCGAAGAAGTGCCGATTGATCACTAACTCACTTCGAGCGATTCATCCTCTGCTTCGAATGTTACGCACAGATCAGGCGGACACATACTGCGATTCTTGTCTGGAATATAGTCATCGATGGTGATTCCGAACCGATCCTTCAACACGGCCTCTTGCAATTCTTCCGTCACTCGAATCGATAACTTCTTCATCTTGCAGCTACGGTCGATCATTTCCTGCATTTTTGTGTATTACATTGACCTCGAGAATGAAAAATTCGTAATTAGGAACAAAAAAGTAGAACAATCGTTGAGCTGACCTGCCGAACAGCGTACAAGTCCTCAACGGAGAGGTTGTTGCAGACCAGATCGATATGAAGTTTTTTGGTATTCTGAGCGATATTGAGAAGGAAGGGAAGATCCAATTGGGAGAAGTTGTTGATACCATCGTGCCACATATCACGCTGAAATTGCTGGCTATTATAAAAATCTCAACATTATATTATTGAGGTAAATCATATCCATGCTCGGACTTCTTGAAGACAAAGATTTTAAGAAGAGAAAACTCGCCTCAATCCCAATATTGAATAGATTGAGAGTTTCCGTTTTGAATTTGATAACTTCATCGATAATACGGGAAACATAACTCTGTAAAATACTTCATTAAAAGAGTACAAGGCTGCAATTTTGCATCAAATCTCTTAGCAAAGACAACTGAAGGCTATGGAAGAGCGGTGAGGTGAATCAATAAGCAAGGCACAAACCTGATTTGACTCGCTCCGAATCATCAACTCAAACCAGTCGACGCGAGTATTTTTTGCAAGGTGACGAAGTCGCACTAACAATTGCTCGTTATCGCATCGAGTCGATGGTCCCGGGTTGACGTCCAATTCATGGTTATTCGAACTGATCTGCGAATGCAATGGTGGGCTTACAATTCGCTAGCACATCAGGTTGCGGAGCCCCGTAGGGAACAAAATATAATATGCGGATCTCCGAAATAACAGAGTTTGAAAATTTGCGCATCCCTTCAGTGAAAATTTCATGATTTTTGCGGGGCTCTCCTCCCCCTAGCAGAAGTTAGCCCGCCACTGTGCAAATGAGGTCATGAATTGAAGGCAAGCACAATTATTTATATTTTCCAATACATTAATTTAATCCTAAAAGCTTAAACGCAAGTGTGGTTACGTACTTTTACTTTGAATTCGTCCACACAATTCCATCGAATTCGTCCACATTTTGCAGTTATTTCAACATCATTTTGCACCAATGGAATAGGTTGATTGAGAGTTATCTGAATGATCAGATAATTTATTTGTGTACCAAATTCAACAAGAAAAAACATATAATTACCTGATCATTTATCTTCATTTTCTTACTAGCAGGCTCGTAGTCAGGCTTTTGCGACATAATATCTACTCTGCGAATTCCACATTAGCTTTTCTCCGATATTTTTCAAGTACACATATCGCGGTTTCGTGGCACCACATAACTATTCGAATTCTCCGCAGTTAAATCAAAATGCAATTTATCGATTAGCAGGCGTAGAGAAAACGTAAGAAACATTCAGACAAATCTATCTATAGATCATGATTGAATAAGACACAAGAGCTAAAAGGATGAAACACATATTGAGTATTATCGAAAAGACTAAATACTACAAGATGAAACTAAGATATCTTCTGACGACATGGATAAAATGGATATACAGTTCAATCGAAAATGCGATTGTGATGCAACAATGGGATACACTACTGATAAGGACTGTTAAACTTGATCAGTTGCCCTAGCTGAGTCGAATCCGGGACTGTCTCACACCACTTGAACGAGATTTGGCATTCGGAGACCGATCCATACACGTGTCGAGCGAAACTCGACTGGAAATCGCCCTCGAGGTGGTGGATATCGAGTGCAGGGCTGCCCGGATTGCTCGAGTAGAGCTGCAATTGGATGAAGTTTAATTGAGATATCGGCACTAGGTCGGATGAGAACTATTTCGCAATACCGTCTCTGACGTAACAGTTGTCTCTCGCCTCCCAAAGTTCTCATCCGACCTAGTACCGAGATATCAGTAGTTTTTAATGTCATTGATCAGTTTTCGTGCATTCCTGACAATAGATCCGTCAATTTCGCACCAACTGAGTGAGCAAGAAAGTTCACAAGAGCAAACCTCGATTGATTCATCCGTCGCCCGGAAGACTCTTCTGTTGCTTCGCCGAAGGGAAACCTGAATTAACCAAATATTAATCATGAAAAGGCAATTTTGTAATATAATATTTTTATAATAATCACAAAATGATTTTAAAATAATTTTTAAGAGACTGTCTCGGTAAAAATTCAGCATCCCGCGGACATCTCCTTAGCACAAAGATCCAGCCCTCCTCGCTACCATGGCATGAGAGGGTCTGTGCCCCTGATTGATGAACTGGTGGTTTTGGGATTCGTCGTCGCGTGCGTGGTGTGCAATGTGCGCGCGAAGTTCAAAAAATCGATTTTCATATCTTCTCAGCCG
>LS517015.1:71261-82170 GCA_900490845.1 Pristionchus japonicus
GATATGAAAATCGATTTTTTGAACTTCGCGCGCACATTGCACACCACGCACGCGACGACGAATCCCAAAACCACCAGTTCATCAATCAGGGGCACAGACCCTCTCATGCCATGGTAGCGAGGAGGGCTGGATCTTTGTGCTAAGGAGATGTCCGGAAAAGAGACGAAATGATAAATTTTTACGGAGACAGTCTCTTAACCTCTTCGATGGTGACTCCAAAGCAGTTTCTGAGCAGTCCCTCGTCCATTCCCCACTGCACGAGAACGGAGAATGAACGCATCTTACAGCTGCGATCGAGCATTGCCTGCAAATATGCAGAATATTAGCATTAATAAATTTATCCGAGTGAAAACGTATTTCCCAATGTTTTGAATAAGAAAAGATACAAAAAAACTCATATCACCTTATTGCAACTGCTGAGTTGCCCCGTTGAATATCATAAACGCTCACCTTTCTCAGCGACTGCAAATCCTGTGCTGTAAGTGAAGCACAGACGAGATCAATGTCAACATCTTGGACGTTTTGTGCGATGAAATTGAGACGAGAGTGATCGAAGAAGGGGAGATCAGGAGAGGGCGACTGCGAGAAATATTTAATTTTTTTGGATAATTGAGATCATTTTTAAATTTGCCTATAAGTCATGAAGTCGGGAACTCTAATCACCTATCGCAAAATTCGAAAGATCGAGAGAGGGCGTCTTCGAGAATTATCACATTGTTTTTGGAGAAATGAGAACATATCTAAATTCAAATTACCATTGGCTATCGAATAATTTGCCTGAGGAAATTTAGCAGAACATACCAGAATTAAACTTCCATTTCAATGGAACAAAACTCACATCAGTACAGAATGAAAGTGCGAACAGACTGAGTCTGTCGGCCTTGAAGTTGAGAATCTCTTCGAGAACACGAAGGACGTGCTAGAAACAAAGCATTGCAATCATCATTACTCCCTTTCTAGCTCCCACGGGGCCACACCCAATAGAAAACTACAATGATAATAAAAGGAGATGAAGGTTCTGATGATCTTAACGAGAACTTCCAAATTTAAAAGAAATTAAACCAAATTGTATACTTAAATACCTTTTTCGTTTCATGAACACAAAGCGAAATCGAATCAACGTGAGTATTCGTCGCCAGATGACGCAATCCCATCGCCAATTTATCGAAATCGCACGTTCGATGAGAGTGGAGGCCCCGCCAACCGATACTCAGGTTATAGCCATTCGAAGTTACCTGCAAAAACATTATAGATTTTTACATACGCTTCATCTTGCTCAAGAATTCGTTAGCTCTTTGATTCACAGTCATAACATCACTCTTGCGATTCATCACCCATAAATCGAATCGTAAAACAAAGTTGCTAAAGCTGAAAGACTACGGATTCCTCACGATATTCTCCTAGCCAGCTAAAAATAAATATTTAAATAAACTACGAACTTTTCCTTCAATCGCATCCAATTTGTTCTTCACCAAACGCTGGACTTTGTTCAGTCTCCTATTCAATCGCAGTTTGAGACGCGTGCGCAAGTTGACATGTGAGAAGATTCGGGCGAGAATCTCAGGAGGCAGATCGGGGAACGAAATCTGGAAGAAGATTTTGGAGAACGGAGATGACGGTACTAGGATCGATGAGCCGATTGGGTGAGAACTATTTGCATATTCCGTCTATTACATAACTCTTTTCTCTCGACCTCATTAGGTTTTTACTCGACGTAGTTTCGAAATGACCCATGGGATTATTTTTACAGTTTCAATCAAAATATTCGAATAAAATTGAGCGAATTGATATTCGATTTCCTACTACCTCTTATACCGTTTTCGTCAAACAGAATCCCGAACGGTTTCGACTAATTATCGTGTTGCATACAAATAATCAAAAAAACATAAGATCACCTGTTTCTTTCTCACCATTCCACCACCAACTCGATCCATCGCAAGAATCGGACGTTTACCTATACGATTAGAGCATTCTCTTCATTCAGCTTGAGCTGGCGAAGTGAACAGATAAAATTTCTCGGTCGCGAACCGTTTACATCCAATTCGAACGCACTTTCTTGATCGCCTTTATTGAATCAAAACCAATGGATCAACGACGTCAAAATGAAACAGTCATAAAAAAATAATAAATTAAATAAATGAGCGAGGAATGAATGACAACATTCGGAATGATTACTTGTTCTTGTTCTTGTTCTTCTTGATCTTGATCTTTTTCTTGTTCTTGCGCTCATACACACGATTGAACGCGACAAAGGCAGCTTGATCGTCGAAACAACATCCTCTAGATTCGCACGCACTGAGGCGTATTTTATGGTGAGGCGTCAGCTCGAAACACGACTTGAAAAAGCCCTCGTAGTGGCCGAGGCAAAGGCGTCGACTGGACGGCTCCCTTGAGAAGATCTGAAGAATAGTAATAATAATAATAATAATAATAATAATAATAATAATAATAATAATAATAATAATATTTATCCGCACAGGTGGAATATTCGTTAGTCTTTGCATTTCAGGAAGATATATTATCAACACACCTCGGCAGAATGGTCTACAGCATGAAACGTTCTGGAAGCAAGTTTTCCTTCTGTGTCGTACTCCTCCATCATGGTAACTCCGCAACAAGCATGGATAACCGATTTCCAAATCTCCTCAGATACGAAAATTTCGAGATGCACCAACTTGCAACTGCGATCAACCATTTCCTGAAAAAAGATGAAAATCGACTAAATGACCTATAACTAAAAATAAGCATATTACTCCTACTTAAAATGTGTCTCGCATATTCCTCAATTTTCATGTGTTGGCCTAAATCGGCAGTAGGTAAGACCTCTGCCCTATCGGATATGCAAATCAGAGTTACGCCCATTTTACGAATGATTTTACTCACCTTTCGAACGGTGTAGATGTCATGCGTGGAGAGGGAGGTGCAATTAAGATTGATGTAGGCCCCTTTCACATTCAGTGCGAGAGCGAATAGATGGAAGTCGTCGAATAGCGGGAAGATGGGAGGTCTGCTCGAGGAACCCTGTGAATATAAAATATATTAATATATATATATATATATATATATATATATATATATATATATATATATATATTAATAAATATTTTATGAATATAAAATGTATAAACATACCGATGAAATTGATTGGGGAAACATGTACTTTTTTATATCGAGATGTAAGAGCCGAACAAACAACCCACCACGTCGATCCACTTTGCTTCGAACATGGGAAGCTCAAGGAAGACATTCATGATTTCCTAAAATTTTTATTTTTAAAAGTTTAAAAAAAATTGATCTATTCATGAACGACTAGATTACCTCGGTCGGAATGGAGAATGTATCCACATGAACATATTGTACATCAGTGGTGAGTTGTGCCAGTCGATTGAATCCCATCGCCAGCGCGTCCAATCCAATATGTCCAATAGACTTGTTGTCAATAGAGATTGTTAAGCCTCCGGATTCGAGCTTAACGAATAGATAATTGAAATGTGAACAAACAGACAAACGAGCTCACGGTAACCAACACAAAAGCGCTTCCCAACGCAGTCAGTGATCATAAATAATATACACAACTGTGGACAAAATTCTCATTTTGAGCGAGGCTTGGTTTTCAACCTTTTTGGAACCTATGAATAACACATGTAACATATCTGACAAAATGCTTCCAGGAAGGCTAACCTTTCCTCTAATTGCTTCAATACCACTCTTCCTCTCTCGACCTGGTCCGAGCACAAACGCATTCAATCTCTTGTTGCATCTGGAGACTTGGAGACTGTCGACAAGGCCGATATGCGCGTAGACCATCACCAGCACTTCATTGGCAAGCGACGACAACTGAAGACATTATCATTCATTCATTATGATTACTACTAAACAAACTAGAGCTGTCTGCTATTGTGCAATCGTATCTAGTGAACACAGTAGCAAAATGCGCATGCTAAAGCGCACGTACGCTTATCCGCGTCCAAAGGCGAGCCAAAAATCCGCTCCGTTTTCTGATACAACTATTCGATTTTGGGATAACACGATATCACGATGTACGTTTCTCATTGGTACTAGGCCGGATGAGAACCATTTCCATAATCCGTTTATTACATAACTCTTGCCTCTCGCCCTCATTAGGTTCACATCCAATCGGTTTTCATCCGACCTAGTTCCGATTTTGGAACCGGAAACCAATCAATAAAATGACAAAAAGCTAGTAAACTCACGTAGTCTTCCCCATCTCCCGCGTTCTGAGCCATATTATAATCTGCAATTTCTACATTCGCTTTGCTACGAATTATTTCAAGTATTTCACATGGTGGTTTCGTGATACCACAATTCCCACTTCGTAATCATTCAAATATCAAGCATTTATCGATTAGCAAAAATATAGTTAGCACGAGAAACATTCTGACCAGCATTAGTTACAGAAAAAAAAAGCAAGTAGTTGTTAGCAGGAGAAGAAAAACACAAGGAGATGAATAGATTAAGTGATTGGATGAGCCGTAATCTAAGCGATTCGCTTACGCACAGGACGTAGTATTTTCGAAATTCCGGTTCGTTTCAGGATCTATCACAGTTCAGGTGAGGGGCTACTGTACATCTCATTTACAACAAATCAATACTCTTCGATTCTATGTGATTCGTAATGTGCATTGGGCTCTGTACACAATAAATTCGTTCTTGGGGCAAAGTGGAAGACGGATAGGGAATAATCAATTATAAGAACAATATTAGGTGAAATCTCGTACTATTTTACAAGAAAAGCAGGCAAAATAGTCAAGAAAGGAGCAATACTATGTCCTATATCTTCTTAGCTCAAATATCAACGGGATGCAGATAGACATATGATTATGAGAAGAAAGTGAATGGGTCAGGGACGAAATGACCTACGTAACATCACAATGGAACAAAAAAGGGGTAATTTCACGCATTCGTGAAACTTCAATCGACAATTCCGTAAAAGTGGTGAAATCAAAGAAAGAAAGGATCTAGGGCCTTTCACCGCTCGGGTGAAGCTCAAATCTTCCCCACGATCAGACTAATAGATAATGGGTTAATTCAGAAGAAAGTGTGTAGAAACGAAAGCAGAGAATGGATCTAGCGAATACAACACCATTGACACACAGAAGAGATGGAACTTGATTGTCAGGGATTATCCTGAAGAGCTTCAGGCTCTCAGATCTCCATCGGCAGCGGCGTCGTGCCCACGATGGCGATCCACAGCTCGATGGAGAAGCCGTGCGGAATGTAGCCGAGCACGTTCACGAAGACGGGCACGAGCTGCAATCAATATATTTAAAAAAATAGATTTACGACGAAAAACGACCGAAAGGACCGGGAAATTGAGCTAACTAAACGTTTTTTTTTAAAATATGCATTCAATGTCAACATCTCACTGTCACGATCCAGATCTTTCCAGAATTCAAAGTTCTGCGAAACTCAGACAAAACAGGCCAATCACTCTTGACACAAATTGGTCAGCAGTCAAACAATTAAAGCAGTCTTCAGATTACCATTTCACCTTTGCTATCAAGCCACTCATGAAACCCGACTCCTGCACATTACACCCTCAAGCCCCGCCCACTCACCTTATCCAGACTCGCCCTGAACCGGGTCTGCTCGGCCTCAAGCCCCGCCCACTCGGCCACCTCATACTCGATCCTCTCCCGCTCCACCGTGATGCGGAGGGCGAGCGTGCTGCAATTTGGAGTAATTAATACAAAAATGTATATAACATCGAATCCGATTTCAATGCACACAAATGATGCTTGAGAGTCACAACTAGTTGAATACTTGTAAACGAGTGATAATACCTGTAACCAGCAGATGCTATTTCAAGCCAACAACCGTGTTTTTTTAGGTTTCATCGCTCATTCAAGGCTACCATTCAATCACCTATCCGATAACATCGACGCAGAGAGTGTATGTTACGAAATCGTTATTGTTCGGATGAATTCGATTAACAAAACGATCACTACTTAACGCCAGTGGGTTTCACCCTATATTGCTGCGTAATCCAGAACGCAACAAAAGGACCGATGAAGGAACTCACTCCACGCCAATGGTCGTCAGCAGCGGCAGGTACTCATCACCACCCTACGTCTCACTATCACTCCTAACTCCCATTTGATATCTTGGCACATCCCTTACTAACTACAATCCAGGCCCCATATGTTTCACACATCAACATAATATCACTCACTCCACACCAATCGTCGTCAGCAGCCCCCTCCCTTCACCACATCCCACTAGCACTATGCGCTTCTCAATTACCGTGCGAATCACGTTTTGGTGACGAAATATCGACCATAAGTTTCAAACACCACTCACTCCACTCCAATCGTCGTCAGCAGCGGCAGGTACTCGTCCACCATGCCCGCCGTCTCGTTCGCCACCAGCTCCGCCACGCTGGAAAGTAATTAGCATAATGAACTACTTAATTAATCAATAAACTAAATACACTACATTTAGTTCGTCTCTAACCAGTGATCACTATTGTAGGTTGGTTTTTTTTGGTGAGGGTTACGAGCAAAGAACAAATCAGTCCGTCGCGCAGCGTTTTGCATTATCTGCGAAACACCGAAACTCCTGGTGACGGGACGGACTGTCGCAACTGGAACCCAGGAACCAAATAAATCTGTAAAATCCGCACCTGAACACCTTGGCCTCGTCCTCGGGCGGGAGCAGGTTCTCACGCATGTTGAAGACGTGCGAGAGGCGCGTCGCTGTCTCGGGAAGGGAGGGCGACTGGAAAGGAATTGGTTTTAAAAGATGTTACGCAAACGCTGTCGAATACAAATCAATAACTGTGCAAGCGAGATCATTTTGTGATGTCTAAGAAGCCAAAATTGAACTTATTCGAAATGAGTCAGATTTTTGATGGCACCCCACACCGAACTCGTTCAAACGGTAGGGCAGATCCTACTACTTGTTCCATTTGTGAGACAGGAAGCGTACTCCGCAACAGAGCTACGCACAAATTTAGCGGTCTCACATTTCGCAATGCTCTCTCGCCGGTGATACAGCGCAGGGAGCATAGGAAAGTGAAAGACCGTTAAATTTTTGCACAGCCCTGCTACGCACACGACAGACTACTCACCTGCACAGTGGAAGAGATGACGCGCTCGAGCGTGAGGCCGTACTGCATCTTGTTCTGGAATATAAACTTTTGAGTTATCACATCCAATGCAACAGTATCTCTTATTGAATCAAAACGGCGGCCAGTACCAGAACGTTTAAAATCACTGCTTCGCCTAACACCTCAAGGGTCTACAGCATTCAACTACAATCGTATCGCAAAATACAGTACTCAAACAGTACCGTACCCCCAGATACAGCCCATCGATTGGCGATATCAGCTTCGTGCCGGCTCCCGGCTCGTCCAGCTCTATCCACTCCACTCGCAGTCGATGCGCGCCCGAGTCGACGAAATGGTCCTGCACGGAAGATCAGGGTTACGGTATAAGGTCATTCATCGATCGCATCGTACGCGCCTACCGTACCTTGCCATCGAGCAGCGCGTTGATCAGCTCGACGAGCCCCTCGGAGGGCAGGCGCACCGCGATGCCGTCCTCGCACACCGACACCTGAGTTGTGTTGTGTAGTTGGTAAAAGACAGAATCGGTTGTCTAGTCGAAAATTGCACTAGAGTTGATGAGATTAGTAAAAGACAGAATACACTACCTGCACGCGCGCATTCGCCGTCTTCAGCGCGCCGTCAATGATGACGAAGGTGGCGCCCGTGTCTGCGAAAGATCAACGATCAAATATTAATCGTTCCTTCTCAAGATTCAGGGTGTTCACGTAATTCAAGTTTTTTGAGGTCGAAGTGCAGTTACAATTGACATTCCGAGAATTTTCATAAATACAATATCTTCTTGAAACTGAACACTCACTTTCCTAATTTGGCAAGAATGCACTGTTTTGCTATGAAAAGACACCATCAACCATCTACACTCACTCTTCCATTTTTCTTTCTTTCAATACTTGCGTTTGTCTCTTATTCACTCACTCTTCCTATCCTCTCCCTTGCGGAAGATATTCGACTCTTCCACTCAACACACACGCATCCTCTCTTATCACAAATATTTTACGTTTTCAGCTATTTGCCAATTTCGCAGACCAAACTTTTCAAGTGAAACTCACTCTTCCTGTCCTCTCCCTTGCGGAAGATATTGGACTCGTACGGGCCCAGTCCCTGCTCCGTCTCGATGCAGATCAGGTGCGAGTCGGCCTGGAAATAAGAAAGCGAATCGATGAGTGAAGCAGAGTTGCAAGAGTTTTACAAAGATTTTTTTTTGATGAGAATCTCTGCTTTCAAAAATCGGTTCTCGAACTTTTCGTTCTAGATTTCACACTCGGTTCAATACCAGAATCAATTCAGATTTCTAATCGTATCTCGGCAGTCAATCACAAAGATTTCGCATGCTTCATTTATCCTAGCTCGCATGTTTCACACTCGGTTTAACATCCGGAACATTTCTTGTCTCTAGTGCCATCGTGTTCCTGTCGTCAACAACAAACTCCGGTTTCTTGCAACCATTCTGCACCGCTAACGTGTTCACGAGCCTCATTCTCAATTGTTACCAAGCTTCTCAATCAACACGTTCGAGACGAGGCTAGAATCCGGTAAAGTTCATGGCTACTAATTTTGCCATCTTCCATAACGAATAAATCCAACATAATCCCACCTCCGTGTTCACGTCGCACAGCCACGCGAGCATGTTGCGGTTGATCTCGACGATTTTGCGCATCTGGAAAATCAATTATCTATACTGGCTACCGTATCCGTCTCTTTTCCTACTGTACTCACTCTTCTCCTACCGTACCTCCCATCCAAACAATTAATCAATGTTACAGTACTCTCCATGATATCCAATCAATCAATCAATAAATCAATCAATCAATAAAGACTATCGTACACTCCCTCCCTCCCACCCAATCAATCAAAAAATTTTCAAGAGACATTTTCAAGAATCAAGAGACAAAAGATCAAAAGACTCGTCCTACCGTACCTGCTGCCTTGCGTGCTTCGGGATCCGCACGGTCGTCTCCTCGTTGGACAGCGCGACCGTCCCGCCCACCACGTGCTGCATGCGGTACGACCACGTGCCGATGTCGTTGAACATCTGTGATCAAAGATCAAACTACAGCACAGTTCAGAAGACAGAGGTCAAACTACGAAAAACAAACATCGAAGATCAAAGATCAAAGATCAAACTCAGCACCTTGAGCACGCTCGAGCTCGTCTCCTCCGAGTAGACCGGCTCGCGCGCCGGGTCGATTATGAGAGGGATGGGGTAGCCTGAAAGAGAAGGAGGAATTGAATACTTTTTTTATTTACAATTAGGGTTACAACGAGAATTGATTGCTATTGCGGGCACAGTTTGTCTGAAAGCTATCTTCATGAAAGATAGAAATCACTGACACATTTTAATTTTTTCTGTCAGAATGTATGTTCTACGTCTATCGGTAATTTCTATAATCATTCCCTTTCATTCGTCTTTGAAACAACAACGGAACTTTTCAATAAGTGATACAACTCCAGTCCCATCCTCTATATCACTCTATTGTGTTCCCGCTACAACTAGCAATAGCAACAATAGCAACAATAGCAATAGCAACAACAGCAACAACAACAACAATACTCACATCCACTCGCCAGTCCCATCCTCAGCAGGACTCTATTCGGGGCGGCCAGTGCCCAGGGCAGCTCGGCCGCGTGGATGGGCACACCGAAGACGTACGGAAGGGAGGGCGAGAGGGGCAGGTTGCGGGTGGACTGAAAAAAAGAGTAGTATTAGTAAAATAGTAACAAATGGACTAGAAACATAGTATGAGAGAAAATGATTGTTTGAACTATTGTTCGAAAGTTTGGGACGGATCGAACCACGTCATTACACCAAGCCTTTAGGCTCCCAATGAAACCTTCTGTTCAATTCGCACATCTCAAATGACAGATTGGCACAAATCAAGCAGCATCATGAAGTAAACAAGTCGTTGACACGTATCTCACTGTGGCAGCCTCATGGAACTCTTTTTGGTAGAACAACACCTACAATATCAATCAAAACAACCAACTTGATGGCTCGCCGCAACTAGCATCGTGTGCCTCGTCATGGGCGGCTCCTCGTCGGCGTCCGCCGCTATCGAAGTGTGCAGGCGCGACATTCTGGAACGAGGGAAATGAATCGAACTGAAAAGCATCAATCACAGCTGGTGAGATTGACGTAGCAGCTACGCTTCAATAGGCCTACATTTGCGCGAAAACCAATTCCCGATTCGTGGATAAGAGAAAAATAACTACTTCGAATACCAGTCGTTACTGGTTACACCCTCGCTACATGATATCCCCAGGCTCATCTGGATTTCACGATTTTGATCAAGAATGGGAAAAAAACTGTACTTTTCGCAAAATCACAAGTAAAATGTGTTTCACGGCGCTAATTATTGCTCGAATCAACAAATAAATCATTGATCACCCACCTCGTTGCCATCCTTCGCACGTCCGCCAGCTCGGACGACGTGAAGCACGACTGCAGGATCTGAAATATGAATGAAAGCGAAATGTAGGTTACAGTTAGAAGAAATAGAAAAACATCTAGCGAGAGACAAGAGCGGAAGAGCACCCAAAGAATTGCGGTAGGGTGCACGATGCAGAAATGGGGTATTCTGGGAATTCCTACGGAGCGAGCGCAGCATTGACCAATTCCACTCCCTCGTTCCTTGATTGCCCTTTGAAACCTAGGTGTGACAGCAGGATTCGCAATTTGTGCAACAACTTCGAAAATTATTTCTTTCGTACTCACCCGCGAATTCCTTGCCACCTAAAGCTATCATCATCGCCAAGTTTACTGATGTTCAATACCTGTTTCATCCGCTTTGCAAATATAATCAAATTTTCGAAAACCACCCTATG
>LS517015.1:100724-122187 GCA_900490845.1 Pristionchus japonicus
GTTCACGATTGGATACCGTACCCAGAACGGTGGGACACTGTAGCCTTGGGTTAGTTCACCATTGGATACCGTACCCGGAGGAGAGACGGTGGGATACTGTAGGCTTGGATTAGTTCACGATTGGATACCGTAACCAGAACGGTGGGACACTGTAGCCTTGGGTTAGTTCACGATTGGAAACGGTACCCAGAGGAGAGATGGTGATGAGGTAACAAGGGTTACTGGGCTGGGTATCGAGTACTGGGTCCCAAGCTGGGTATCGAAGGAGTACTGGGGTATACCTGGATTGGGCAGGAGACTCCGTGGGTGGTCCAAGAGAAGAGAAGAGGCGGTGATCGACGACTCAGGACGAGCGAAAGACGAGCGAATGAGGGGAGGAGGGGAGAGAGGGCTTTTATAGGGGATGGGTGATGAAACAAACAAGTTGTTGTTGTAACCAAATGAGAGTGACATGTAAAAGCCAGATTTGTCTCCCACTTTTCTTCACTCCCTCATTTTCTGTTGTTCACAAAATTATTCAAATTGTGATGCCGCTATTTCTGTTCCTATTAATTCTAGTGCGATGCAAATGGAAGATTTGATCTTGTTGATAAAGAATTTATTCATGCGTGGTCAGGATTCAATCAGAATTCGGTCAGGATTCGAATCATTTCTTGTGCTTGTAACAAAAGCAGCTTGTTCACTCCACTGCCGAAAGACTCATCGTTGCAGAGGTCGCCCTTGCAGCAACAGGCTGTTCCGTCGGGGAAAGTGTCGCACTTTTCCTGTGACGAGATTCCCAGATGTACGGAATTAATATTCCGCTACGAATACCAAACAATATCGATATCGAATTGTTTCATACATCTCGAAACATTTTCGATTTCGCTTCATATACATTTTCATGAGCTCTCCTTGGGTTCAATCGATTCGAAAAAGTTTACCGATTCATAAAATACAAATAACAAAAAATGAAATTGAATAATTATTGATTAAATTGATTTCTGAAACTTACGCTGTTTAGCAAAGTGGGCGTGGCCTTCGAATTTTGGGCCCAATTTGATGCGTTTTCCTTTCCGTGACTTTCCGTGTCAATTTCTCATGTTCGTTTCCGTATGTTGCCGTTGTACTCGCATTTCAATCTGCCTTTCATGCTTCATAATATTCAGTGTTTTCTGGTCTTCGAGCCGGACGTCAAAATGGACGCAGGCTGCGTCATTTGGAGCGAATTTTTGGTGAGCCACAGTTTGCAACATGCTTTAATCTCCTGTGAATGTTATAAAACCAGTCAACCACTATCAAAGAAGGTCAAACAGCGATTATTTGCTATGTTCGCTGTAGAATCAGCCCGGTGAAAACCCTTTCTGCGCTCAGCCAGGTAATCGTTATGCCTGTATGCACGGCAATTCAGAGCGGCCAAATTTTCCGCGCGCCCTCTGTTGAAAGTGCGAGACGAGGGGGCGGAGTCATCCGCATTTTATCTCCGGCTGTGTGTACCAAAAGCCGTGCATTTTTCGTATATTTCCGGTTTCCGGTCTTGAATTATTTTGCAAAATTTTCGATTGATACGAGTTTAAACCAATTTAACCAGGACAATTAAGGCATATTATTTGGTCATTCACATAATAAATGGTGTATTTATCGAGATAGTCATTACTACAATAAATGGACATTCGATAGGGATCTCAATCAGTATATCATCATCAACGGGAGCATTCGACTTCTTAGCCCAATCGTAGATGAGATAGGCAGCGACAGTCTGGAGAACGTAGTCGTACCAGAAAGGCGCTTCTGCTTTAGTCTCTTTTCCTGTTTCATTCTGCTTGATTTCAAGAATCGAATACCTGAGAAAACATATAACGTATTATATTTTATTGCCGTATAAAGCAAACCTTGGAGTGTCGTCGATTCAAACGAGCAAGGCACGTGCGAGTCCAGAGCAGCGACATCATCGATATTGTAGTAGTTTTCTTCAACTTCTTGCTCTGAATCCATAATACATCCATCGCGAACCCCGCTCTGGAAGAAGAGACCACTTTGTGATGAATATGAAATTGTAATAAAAACGCGAAAAATGAGCACATTCATAAGAAACTGTATTGACGCGATTGAGAAAACGTCAAAACGAAAATAATATGCTCGATCAGTCAGTAATCTCAAGGAATAGGCGAGTGGGAGCTAGTACATGCGAGGCAAATGGAGAGAAACGGCTAAAAACTGACAGCAAAAAGAAATACAACAGAAATAAGAGTAAACGGGAATTGTAGGCGAGTAAAAGCTAATACAATGACGGAAAGCGATGAAAATTGGCCGAAAGCAAGTGTGAATGGATAACAGTAGTCATATATAGTAACAGCGTAGTTACCTATTTACAGCTAATAAATTAAGATAAATCGGAGAAACGGCCGACAGCGTTTCGACGAAAAAGCGCGCGCGTTTAATTGCCCTCTCAAACGATATTAGGAAAGACACGACAATACCCTGAAAATTATGTCTAAGTTACGGTAGCTGAAAATCTCGTTTTCCGCGCGGACGGGTGGAAGGGCGTGTGTATGCTTGTATACAGGCTCGTGCTGATTATATCGACTGAGATTCTAGTTGAAACGTATTTAAATGTATCCCTGATTATGTATTTGTGCAAACGAACGGCATATATCGTTTGTTTACAGGTGAAACGCGTGATTTAATGCTGTTTTTTTGCAGGTCGACGAGGGCTAAGGGAGAGGTTCTTCATGAAAGAGCCCGTCACTCCCATCTACAAGATGCAGGTCTTTGCATCCAACACCGTCATCGCCAAGTCCCGCTTCTGGTACTTCATCTCCATGCTTCGCCGTCTGAAGAAGGCCAACGGAGAGATCCTTGAGTGCAAGGAGGTGCGTGATTATTTTAATGCGTTGTTCACGGTTTGGTATAGTGTTGAACGTCCACACGCTAACAAATGTGTTTAGATCTTCGAGAAGAACAAGGAGTCTGTCAAGAATTACGGAGTCTGGCTCAAGTACGATTCTCGCACTAGACGCACCACAACATGTACCGCGAGTACCGTGATGTCTCCGTCGCTGGTGCCGTTACCCAGGTGAATTATTGTTCGTGTCGGCATCACCATTGCCTTTTAAAACAGAAATTGATCGTATCGCTTGTATTGCATAAAACGACCCCAATTAGTTAATTAGTTAGGACGCATTTTGGTATGTTACTTGCTTTACTTTGTTGCACTGGTTGGGGTTTCACACGTCTCCGTTTTGATTGTGGGTATTGGTGTTCCTGCTGATTGAAAATCCTTATTAATTGTATCGATTCAGGCCTACCGCTGCATGGGAGCTCGTCATCGTGCTGATGCCGACCGTATCCACATCCCCAAGGTCCAGCCCATCAAGGCCGCAGATGTCAAGCGTGTCCATGTCAAGACTTTCCGCGACTTCAAGATTCGTTTCCGCCTTTCCCCATCGCGTGGCCAAGTGCCCTTTCATTATTGTTGTTTTATGTGAAGTTACGCTTAACAAAACAACGTGTTTATTGTTTTCGCACAACAGGAAACAACAATAGATCAACTTAGAGAAAATAGGATAAGAATGAGTGCGTGGTAGGGAATACTAGGGGTAGATTGAATAGTAACAATAATGGGAAGAGAACGAAGCACCACTGATGAAGAATACGGTATTCGTACTGTAGTTTTTTTGAGAGATACTTTAATGATCGAAGTGGGGAAGCCATCAACAGGAGAAAGGAAGCATAGATAGAGGAAGTGAATTTTAGATTACTATTCTTCGCTTATATACGAGAAGGAGAAGCACAAAGGAGATGCAATGATGCAGTGCCGTACCCAGGTAACAAAATCGGAACTGTTGATAAACAAAGCCAATGTTGTCGACAGATTGCATACTATTATACTCTTCATACCATACTTCAGACTTACAGTACACTACAGTATCCAGATGTCCTTAGTGTTCCACTGCTCAATCAAATAGATCAAAGTTCACGCTTTATCCTGTTCACTGAGTGTGTTTCAGCACAGCTCAGGCAGTTTATTCGTGATTGGTCAGGGTTTGCTCAGAAGCATGCAGCAAGCATTGCTGCAACTGCTGCAAGAGGGAAGAAGACGGTCGGAGTGGCTGCAGGGTTGCAGAGGTCGGACGTGCAGCAACAAGCCGTGACTCCTTCCGCGTTCTTGCCACACTGATCTCCCTGAATATTGAGCTTCATGATTATTCTGTGACACTTTTTTCACATCGAAAATTTCATTTTCATAATCGTTTAATTGAAATTGTGCTCACCCCCGGGCAAGGGGCCGAACAGGTATATACAGCTGCGCTGCCTGCTCCAAGTTTGCCGCATCCTGTGTATTGAGCCTGGCATTCAGCCTGCAAATGAAAAGTGAGACATAAATCACTGTGATCTCATTTCACAAATACAACGTACCTCTACTTTGGCGGTTCCTTCAGAGCTCGCAGCGCCTACATAGCACTTGATAGCATCCGAAAGCGGGAGAAGAGCGAGGACGATGAGGAGAATGGGAAGAGAGCGAAGCATCACTGTAAGGGAATACGGTATTAATGGGGGGTCGGAAGAGGGCGAGATGGTATTGGGATACTGTACCAGTGGCCAGTTCACGCTGGGATACCGTACCCAGGGGTTAGATAGTAGTGACGAAACGAAGGGTACTGGGATCCCAAGCTGGATGTCGAGGGGTACTGGGGTATACCTGGAAAGGGCAGGAGACTCCGTGGGTGGTCCAAGAGAAGAGAAGAGGCGGTGGTCGACGACTCAGGACGAGCGAAAGACGAGCGAATGAGGGGAGGAGGGGAGAGAGGGTTTTTATAGGGGACGGGGGATGAAACAAACAAGTTGTTGTTGTAAACAAATGAGTGTTGTTGTAAACAAGTCATATATGCAACGGGGAGTTTAGTCTCTTGCCTTTCTTCACTCTCTAATTCCCTGTTGTTCTCAAATTCGTTCAAATTGAGAAAAAATATGTAAATATGAATCAGCCTACAAGATCGGGTGAATCCATTTCATGAAGTCAATAAGGAAGCTGTCTTGGTATATCAGTGATTTATTCGAGTCTCTTTCATTGATCATTCTTGCACTTCTTCCTTGGTTCTTCATTTGGAATTCTTTCAATTCTGCCACTAAATAGAAGAAATTGAAGACGAGACCGAGACAGAGAATAGTGATCCCATTTGCATAAATCAACAATGAAAATCCTCGATTGACACCGGCGATCCGACGATAATTAATCGATTGGCATGTGGTGCCGGCTTGGGTGGGAAGAGAGGTTTGTGGTCGGCTTCAGGCCGACTTGAGAGAGTCGCCAAGCCGGCTTCGCACACGAAATGATCAATTTGCCGACTTGTGGCCGCTTTCCGATTTGTCAGCCCTACTGCGAATTCGAGATCGAAATTCTAGAGCCATCTGCCTCTGTTTCTCAATGCGAAATTCGGGTTTCTGTGACCGCCCTAGTCGATAATTCGAAGGTCGTGATTCTCGAACACTTTGCATACACCGTTATTTCTCTCTCTCCTTTGAGAATCTCGAATGAGAGAGAGAGAGAGAAGCAGAGGACGAGTGTTCGGGAATCTCGAGAATCTCGAACTCACATCAGCGTTCCTACTTTAAAGCGAAACATCAGATTCCAGATTTCAGAACCCGCCTTTCGGTCGCCAGTGCGTGTGTTTTCCTTATTGAAAGACACGGAGGGATCAACATTCATCTGTGAGAAGAATAACAACTCCCCACTTCAGAAAACATTGCTCGCTCTACTCTGCGAGATTTCTGTTCCAATCGTTGAAAAGCTTGATCCTAAACACCGGAAGAAAGTTGGATTTGTGAATAGAATTCTTGTTTATCCAGCTGACTAAGAGCCTTTCAGCGCTGCTCAAGCAGTTTAATTGGTCATGATTTCAACGATAATTGTCGAGTTTTTCATTTAAAAAAGGCTTCAGTAAGAGAATCTAGGAGAGGCAAGAAAATTGCAGAATGGTGATGTTCATAAATTTGAATGGCAATGGACGTCGTTGTTCAGGTGATGAAAGTTTTGGGCAGAGAGAGAGAGAGAGAGAGAGAGCAATATCCTCTTTGAGTGCTCCAGTATCCAGAAGTCTTGGGTATGGTAACCCAACGTGAACTGATCCAAGGAAACTAACCCGTACAGCAATTGGTAGTATGATATTTCTCAATACAGTTACCCCATCTATCTCTGCTAAACCACAGAGGTGTTTTCTTTCTCATGAAGCATCATAGCTTCTCTTCTGCAAAAGATTTGCATCGTATATAAGGGAAGAAAAGTCATCAAAAACCCACTTCTTTTGTTATGCTTCTTTACTCCTATTGCTAGCTTTCCTCCTTGATATTTTACTTTCATCAGGCTATACTGCTATACTGCTGCTAATTTACCAAATTTGAGGTTGTATTGATATCGTATCTCTTTACAGTGATGCTTCGCTCTCTTCCCATTCTCCTCATCGCCCTCTCTCTACTCCCGCTTTCGGATGCTATCAAGTGCTATGTAGGCGCTGCGAGCTCTGAAGGAACCGCCAAAGAAGAGGTATGTTGCATTTGTGAAATGAGATCACACTGATTTATGTCTCACTTATCATTTGCAGACTGAATGCCAGGCTCAATACACAGGATGCGGCAAAGTTGCAGCAGCCGGCGCAGCTCTATATACCTGTTCGGCCCCTTGCCCGGGGGTGAGTAACGGAAGAATATTTATTTGCCCGTTTGTTTCGTTTCCCAGTGTGAAAGAAGTATCGTAGAATATTCACTGAGTCTGAATCTCAATATTCAGGGAGATAAGTGTGCCAGTAACAAGGAAGGAGTCACGGCCTGTTGCTGCACGACCGACCTCTGCAACAACGAATCACTCGGTCGTTGAATGAACAAGTGTAACAGTTGCAGTTATAAATTTAATGCACGCAACTTATTTAACCTTAACCATGCATGAATAAAATACCTAATCGGTGATCTGAGTTGAAGTCGCGTTGATTGAACAAACTCAGAGTCAACAACGGTTGAAAAACAACTTATTTTTTCGATCATTGATGATGAATCACTGAGAAGAAAAAAAAATGCTCCAGTTATTTATTCCACACGTTCAAAAAATTCTGCAAGTAATATCAGCAACAACGTGCTAACTCTACAACATATTCACATGATGATTCGACCCTTCTAAAAATCAACGCAATGAAAATAGCACTAGCGAGGCGAAATCGGAACTGTTGATAACCAAAGCCAATGTTGTCGACAGATTGCAATCATATGATTATACTCTTCATTCCATACTTCAGACTTACAGTACACTACAGTAAGTCATCACTACAGTATCCAGATGTCCTTTGTGGTTCACTGCTCAAACATGTAGATCAAGGTTCACGCTTTATTCTGTTTACTGAGTGTGTTTTTCGACAGCTCAGGCAGTTTATTCGTGATTGGTCAGGGTCTGTTCAGAAGCGTGCAGCAATCATGGCTGCAACTGCTGCAAGCGAGAGAAGGACGGTCGGGGCGGCTGCAGGGTTGCAGAGGTCGCCCTTGCAGCAGCAGGCTTCGCCATCGCTACCGGTCATGCACGAATCCTGTAAAATCCATATTCCGACTGTTTTGAAATGAGTGAGAATGAATAACACAACTCACCCCAAGTTCAGAACATTTTTGCTGTTCTCCACATGACTTTACAATGCCTCCAGTATAGGGCATAAACTTTGCGCAGTAGCTGACACCAGCGAGACACCGGGCCTGGGATAGAAATATTTGACGGTAGATAAGATTCTAAGGGGAACTAATAGCGAAGAGTGCTTGTATCAGAAATGTGTCAGAAACTATTCGAACCACCGATCCAGCAGGTATGATACTCCCATCTTTATCTTTAACTCCTTGGGCATAGCAATTGAGAGCATCCGAAAGCGGAAGAAGAGCGAGGGCGATGAGGAGAATGGGAAGAGAGCGAAGCATCACTGCAATGATACGGTATGAGTGTTGGATACTGTAGCCTTGAGTCAGTTCATGATGGGATACCGGACTCCTCGGTGTGAGGCTAGTGGGGTATACTGTAACCTTGGGATGCCTTGAGATACTGTACTCAGATCAGACACTCAGGCGATAGTAGTGATGTATCGAGGCATGTAGGGATCCTAAGCTGGGTCTCAATGGGCGCTGGGATCCTAATTGGGTTCTGGGGTATACCTGGATAGGGCAGGAAACTCCGTGTGTGGTCCAAGAGAAGAGAAGAGGCGGTGATCGACGACTCAGGACGAGCGAAAGGCGAGCGAATGAGGGGAGGAGGGGAGAGGGGGCTTTTATAGGGGATAGGGATGAAACAAACAAGTTGTTGTTATTGTTGTAACCAAATTAGTGTTGATGCAAACAAGTGACATGTAAAGAGCAGATTAGTCTCTCAACATTCTTCACTCTATCATTCTCAGCTGTTTACAAATTGATTCAAATTGCGATGTTGTTGTTTCGTTCATATTATGTTTTGGTTTGTCACGTTCCGCTATGGAAATGATGAATCGATCAGGTAATTTATGCATGTATGGCGAGGATTCGATTAGAGCACCGTTGTCTGATTCTTTGGGTGCATGTCTTATCCACGACCGAGAGATTCGCCGTTGCAGAGGTTGCCCCTGCAGCAGTGGGCAGGAACACCATGCTCAGTACCATATCCTTCCTTAAATATGCTGCTTTGATCACCAAGAACTTGCTTCTCGAATTACCTTCGTGCACATAGGACCGCAGGCCTTAACTGTGCCTCCGTCTAGGCTACCCGTCAAACAGTACTCAACGTCGGCTCCACAGTCTATCTATAACATTAAAAATGTATTTGGTGGCTACTAGGGTTGCCGGTTCGGTTTCGGTTTCGGGTTTACCGGCCTCTCGTTCCCTCCCGCACGTACGCAAGCGCACGTCCGAGAAGAGGGAGGAGGAGAGGTCAAAACCGACACAAAACCGACTCGGAGTCGGCTTTGACCTCTTGAGGCCGAGGGAGAGAGGAGGCTAGAGACGAGAGAGGGAGCGTGCGGAAACGAGAAACGCAGAGAGGGGAGAGAGGGGAGAGGTAGATCACGAGGTCAAAGCCGACTCAAAGCCGACTCCGAGTCGGCTTTGTGTCGGTTTTGATCTCTCCTTCTCTCTCAAAGAGCACGTGCTCGAGTGAGAGGGAAAGAACTAACGGGGGCTCGGTATAACCGAACCCGAACCTGCAACCCTGGTGGCTACGTTTGTAACTGTACCTCGGTTTTCTCACTACCCAGCAATCCGTGGCACTTGAGGGCATCCGCGAGCGGTAGAAGAGCGAGGGCGATGAGGAGAATGGGAAGAGAGCGCAGCATCACTGAAGAAGAATACGGTAGTATTTGAGAGCAACTGTAACAATCGAAGTGGAAGCTTACAATAGGAGACAGGAATGATTGAAGAGGGAATGTATTTTTTGATAATTTTTCTTTCCTTTTATACAATACAAAGCATTTGCAGACGAGAAGGTATGATGCAGTGCGGGAATTCCAGACCCTGTGTGGTTCAGCAGAGATAGATCAGAATGATTATGAAATACGATACAATAAGAGTCGGCAAAAAACTGTACGGATAGTTCCCGATGAGTTATCTAAGACTCGATCATTACCATTTCAATTCCATTTCAGTAATCATCTTACAATAGTTCACTTCTGTCTTCGGAGCGATTGAAAAATGTCCGATTCGCAGCTCAAAACTAATCTCCATGTATTATGTCTCACGCTCTACCTGAAAAAAAAACCCCGCCCTGACCTCCAACACTGTACAGTTTGGAAAACCCTTATCTGTTAGCATTGAGTCTCTTTTAGGGGAGGAATATATGCAAAAAAGAATAAAATATGTCATTACTGGGTGGTCACCACGGGCTCCGCAGCCGTGTCCACTAATTCCAATGACCGTTGCCGTCAGACAATATTTAACGCCATCTGCGCAGGTCACCGGAAAACATTTGATTGAATGAAAGAGTGCGATAATGCTCAGCCAACCTCCGAATAGTCCATTCCATTCCTCTCAATGCACCTGATAGCATCCGAGAACGGGAGAAGAGCGAGGACGATGAGGAGAATGGGAAGAGAGCGAAGCATCACTGAAGAAGGATACGGTATTCGTCGGGTACTGCAGTTTCTGGGGATACTGTAAGTATCGACGAAGTGGCTCATACGGAGGGGGGGGGGACAATCAATATGTGAAAGGAAGCAGATAGAAGGAAGTGGGTGTTTGATGATTTTTCTTCCCTAATATTCCCTTCAGCAGTTATGCAGAAGAGAAGCAATGATGCAGCGTGAAAAAAATAAGCAAAAATAAGCCACAAATAATCTATGTGGTTTAGCAGAGGCAGAGAATATAGATTATGAAATACGAAATTAAAGTACGGTTAGTTTCCGATGATGCATCATAGCCAGGTGAGAGATGTTAGTGGAGTGGAATGATCAGTTGACGATGAGATACCGTACTCAGGAGAAAGAGGAAAGGAGAGACAACTCCGGACGAGTGAAAGAGGATCAAATGATGGACAGAGACCTATTCATTCATTGTTTGAGATTTATAGGACGGATAAGTCTCTACATAGCGTGCGAAGGCGTGTCACGGTAAACTTTTCTTCTTCAAACTTGTTGTCTACAGTTACAGTGTGTACTGTTTCTTGAATGCGCGTTCATTCATCATGATTCACTGCTCAAACACACACACGCATTCAAAGTTCACGATTTATCCTGATCACTGAGTGTGTTTCAGCACAACTCAGGCAGTTTATTCGTGATTGGTCAAGGTCTGCTCAGAAGCGTGCAGCAACCATTGCTGCAACTGCAGCAAGTGGGAGGAGGACGGTCGGGGCGGCTGCAGGTTTCGTGGTTGTTGCAGCAGGAGCGGCTTTGGTAGTGGTCGCAGGGTTTGTCTGCGGTGTGCCCGGCAGCTTCGGTACTCCATCGCAGTCTCCTTTGCAGCAGCACAGAGTGCCTGCGATGCCTTCCGCGGTATACGGCTTGCACTCAACCTGTGAACATTGCAATCAACCCATGCATTCTTCCGATTTGACTTACCTTGGTACAACTTTGATCGGGCCCCGGACATCCATGACCCGTTGACCCTTGCATGGTGAGCTTGACGCAAAACTCGACGCCTGCAGCGCACGTAGTCTGAATGAGCAAGGTACCGTAAAGAAGATGAACGAATAATTTATGATCAGCTACACTTTGCGGTTGCACGCATAGCCAACGCGGGTTGAGAACAGTTTCTTCAATCCGTCTTGCAACATTGGTCGGAGGTCGACCACTCAGGACGAGCGAACGACGAGCGAATGAGGGAGGGAGAGGGAAAAGAGACCTTTATAGAGAGAAGGCCTCCATTGTTCATTCTAATTGAAATGTAGAGAGGGGATTAGCCTATTCTTCCCTCCTACATTATCGTTAATTATTTAAGATTGTGACCGCGATGCGTAGCACATTTTTAGACATGCATTTATTGATGAATCGAAATTACGAATCGTGTCGCTTTCCTTCCCGACTATCCGGCCTGATTCACGCATTTCAGACTGGGGAGATGAGCTCGAGACACGGTTCCGGCCCCATAGACGATTGCAAGGCGACCTGAATATGCAGCACTTTTCCATGTTCAATCTTCAGTTGAATCATTCATCTGGGAATGGTTCCTTGCAATGCTTGTGTGATAGAGAAAAGGTGCTTACAACAATGAATATTTTTCTTTTCAACGGCCAATAATGCTACTGATCTCACCTGCTTACAAATTCTGAAATTCCTACAGAAACACTAAATCGATCACACATTGTGTGGAGAAAGGTCGACCGCTCGAAAAGATTGAGATTGAGAAACATTGAAAAGAAAAAAAAGAAGAAAATCGATGATTGATCAAATCACCATCGCAAGTCAGGCTGCTGATCGCCGTTCCGTCCGCATACTGCACCACTTGACCGCGCGGGCAGTACTGTTCCTTGCCCGGGTAGACAGAAATCATGCCGTTGATCCCATCACGCTCGTCGAGAATCGTACAGTAGGCTGCACAATGTGTTTTAGCATTTAAACATTTAAAAATCCGAAATGATAATATGAAATCCGAAATGGTCATGTGAAATCCGAAATGGTATTATGAAATACGTACTAGCGGTTGCTCCTGTAGGAAGCTTGGCGCAGCTCATCTGAAGTTTGAACATGAAACATATCAGATAGAACGTAAACCCACAAACTGCGGACCTTCGTAGCCATAACGGATCCCTGGATAGTTGGACACCCATCTGGAATTGTTTATCTAATTTGGAGGTGTGGACTGCCAACTTTTTCGAGCTCTCATCACATCGATAGGTGTATCCAAACGAGAACGCTCTTGAGCCCGCCTCCCTTTGCTGCAAATTTATTTAGAAATTTACTATTATTTTTGCGAAATAAAGCTCTGTAACTGTGTTGCGTTTCTATGATATCGAGAGGATAATGTCAAATCGAACCCCAATGTAGAAACCTGACGGGCAGTCGATGTAGTAGGTATCTGAAAGATCAAACAATTAGTTTGTCGGATAACTACAAAACTGTAGCAGTGACACACCTCTGTAGAATGTCGTTTTAAAATCGCCGGCAGGCACCCATGGAGATGGGAACTCAGACACGGGAACGGGAGAGGGCAAGGGGCATTCTGCAATTTGATGAATTTTGATTATTGATAAATTTATCATGTAAGAAACCGACTCTTTTTTCCTAAAATGTTATTTTTTGGATGATTTTTTGAGCGAGAAGCTAGTCCATTACAGGAATCAAAAGAAGTAGAGTTTGAAACTCGGATAATTATTTTGAAAAGCGATCAGAAAGGCTAGCGAGTGTGCAACATGAAGAGACCCGTATTTCGAAGTCTATAATGAAGCTCACTCATTGGTTTCTGCGTAGTCGTGGTTGGTTGGGTCGTTGTTGTAGTACTTGTTGTTGTGGTTCGCGTCTATTTTTGAAGATGTTATTAAGTAAACAATTAGGTTTCTCATGCTCTATCGCTTCTCTGACATCAGGTTCATAATCTAGAGAATCAGATCGGAGTCAATCAGGGAACATACCGTTGTTGTGGGCTTCAGTGTTGTGCTGGTTGCTGCAGTTGCAGCCCTCTTTGTTCTCGCTGTTGTCTCCATTTGATCCTGGATTATGAAATAATTTTTTTCGGATCGAAGATTGGGTCAAGTAGATTCAATGCTCACCAGAGCTGTACAAAAAATTTACGGTCTCTCACTTTCCCGCGCTCTCTCGAACTGTCTGACCGGCGAGAGAGCATTGCGAAATGAGAGACCGTAAAATTTTTGCACACCCCTGATGCTCACCGTTGTTGCTGGAGTCGTAGTAGTCGATGGTTTCGCTTTTGGCTGCCAAGCGTAGAATACGCCACCTTGATAAAACCACGGAGCTGTCGCATTTTTCACTGTTTTAACTCGTCCGAATTTTCTGTCTGCGCCGCACGCTCCCCTCACGACCGATACCCATCCGAGATCGATGCCTTCCTTAATGGTATATTTTACAATTAATGAATTAGTAAACAGCGATTGCTTACTCCATTCAAGTTTTGCTCATAGTTGTCGCCGACTTTGTTGAATCCGAGATGTCTGAGGTGTTGGAATCCGTTGGGGCACATCCGTTTGACCAATTCCACACTTGATGGAGCAATGGAGCGACCGATCACTGTATTGCGCAGTTTCGAAATTGCATCATACGTAGGCAATACCTCTCATCGAGGTCTTGTCAAGTCCGAGCTTTTCAACCTTTTTGACGCATGCATCATCCAAGCAAACGTAGTACTTGCTGTTCTTGTGGTGGAATCTTCAACCACGGCATTGCAAATTTTGAGATTGTTTCACAAACTTGAGATCTTGTAGCATGCAATCGTTGGGGTTGATGTCGCCTTCGACTTCAGATGGCGTAGGAACAGAAAAGGAATTCGCTTCTGAATTTGTGTTTTGAATTACGTATTCAAAAAATGTGTATACACCTGTGAGATTAGCGTCAGACAGCACTCTGAGCATTACGAGTGATTGATCGGTTGCGTCTGAATATTAACTTTATCTTAGACGAGAGATAAAGTGGCTCTTTACTAGGAATGTCAGAGTGAAGAATGACTCTCCTCATTTCACACACTCTCTCGCCTGCCTGATCGGTTAGAGAATGTGGGAAATGAGGAGAGCCATTCTTCATTCTGACATCCCTACTCTTTACCATTCGCCTCATCGCTCGATAAGACACCCGCTAGGAGAGAGAAGAGAAGTAGTTGAATGCGCATTGTGAAGTGAGAAAGAAAGAGATTTCTGGCCATTTTATACTTAATTTTCGTTCTCTCATATGGGAATATTCGCTTGCCTTTTAGCAAGATGATTCATCTTATTTTGGTGAAATCTCTCTTTTTTGCAAGAACGGAAAAGTCAGAATTTTTCGGAACATCACATTGAAAGAATTTTCATTAGAACTGGTTCGGTAAAACAGTTTACTTGCTACTATTTTGTACGTCATGATCGGTACTGTCGCATCTCATAGTCGAAATAAAATAAAATGAAGATGAAAATAAGAAAATGGAAAATACCGTAGCCTCGTCGATAGCTGACACTTGCACTTTCACATCGACCATAAACCCAAGAAGGGATGAATCCAAAGCGTTCAGTTGATTGCTACTCAGAAACATAACTTTGCACTCGTCTAACTCTGAATTTCACTGCATTTTCACTTTTTCCAGAGTATTCGATAAATAAGAGTTATCAAGAAACATGAAAAATAACTCATTCTTGCCAAAAATTCTTGAATAAGAAAGATTTCTTGGCAAGAAGCTCCCTCATTCCTCCCTTTTCACTCATTCGTTGCGGTCGGTAAAGGTAAGGTAAAGTTGCAACCACAATCAAGGCGATTTTACTGTCGTCTCGGCGATTTTACTGTCGTCGTGAGACGACAAACCTGGTGGGGTGCACCGGTAAGGCCGGGTACTGCGAGACCTACGTATCCCATGCTGGTCAGGCTTCTAGGGCACATTGACCTCTCGTAATCAATGTTACTTTTTTTTGGTTCCGTTGCGGTCGGCGTGAGAAACAAAGATCACCCCTCGTCCTCTCCATCCTTATTCACAATTTGCATTTCAATTAAGATTCTTGCAATAGAAATTAATTCTTTTTCAAAAATGACAGCTCTCTTCTTGAACAAGAATTCTTGAATAAGAAGAATTTCTTGACAAGAAAAATTCAATTTCTTCCAATAATTTTTCTTGCTTATCGAACCCTAATTGGGATTCATCGTTTCATGCCATTTATGTTTCTCTGCAGCTTCAAAACGATGATCTCATCTTTGTTTTCGCCTTTGCAAATTTGCTTTGAAAAAGAATGAAGTTTGATACACACTATTTCGTTGAACATTGTTTTCGAATTGACTCATATTGTTTAGTTGTTTTTTTGCCACTTTTCAGATAAAAGAATCGCATCACAATTGGCCTAGAGGTTTTCGAGTGACGAATAACGGGATACTTCACCACTTCCTCGGAACACCCAACCCATCTCTAGCAACCTCATTTCGGGAATGAGTTAACCATTTTCCAAGAAGGTGGTATAGTGTCTTCATTATCTGTTAATTTTTTAGCGAGATGATCGTAATTCAGGGATCTGTAGAGTATTCCGAATGGCCATTCATTCATTCATCATGATTCACTGCTCAACACATAAATCAAAGTTCACGATTTATCCTGTATTCTGAGCGAGTTTTAGCACCGCTCAGGCTGTATATTCGTGACTGGTCAGGGTCTGCTCAGAAGCGTGCAGCAATCATTGCTGCAAGTGCTGCAAGGGGGAGGAGGGCGGCAGGAGCAGCTTTGGTAGCAGGGTCGTCGGCCTTTTTCAAGTACTGTTTGTTGCAGAAATCGCTCTTGCAACAGCACATAGTCCCTCCTCCAGGTTGCGGTCCACATCCTTCCTGAGAGCAAAATCACAACACAATCAAGTACATTGGGTTCTTCTTTCCTTCAAGTTCCAAGGTATTAGCACACACCCTCCCTTCCCCTCTACTCCCCAATCGCGAGTGCGGGCGTTTGCCTCCAAAACTAACGAAGTCTCATACAAGGATCTCTCCAAACCAGCAGGAAATCAGAAAACTAGATCGAGATATCGAACCTTAGTGCAATGTGGTATCAAATGATTGTCACAGAAGAATACAATCTCTCCTTTAGCGTCCGACATCAGACAGTAATCAATATCAGGTTTGCAAGTTTCCTGAAAATTTGATTCGTTTTCCACTACCGCCTTTTCATGTATTCACAGTAAGACAACTGTAGAAACCAAGAACTGAAGCAAACTTCTCTCGTTTTACCCAGCCCCATGTCATAGTGGCACTTGAGAGCGGTCGAGAGCGGGAGAAGAGCGAGGACGATGAGGAGAATGGGAAGGGAACGCAGCATCACTGCAGTGTGTGATATGAGGCTCAGTTGACGATAAGATACCATACCCAGGGCAAAATGGCTTTGAGGTATCGAGTGGCACTGGGGTCACAAGCTGGATGTTGAGGGGTACTGGGACCCGAAAAGAGGCATCGATGGGTACTGGGGTACATGGATAGGGCAAGAGACTCCGTGGGTGGTCCAAGAGAAGAGAAGAGGCGGTGGTCGACCACTGGGGACGATCGAAAGACGAGCAAATGAGGGGAAACGAGAAGAAAGAGGCGACCTCTGCATTGTTCAGTCAATATAGAAATAATTGGAATGTAAATGGCGAATCCGGATTTTGCAATTGCTGAGGCGTAACGAAAGCGAATTTGAATTTGCTCGACTTTGAGGGAAAATGCCTTCAGTAACTGAAAAATCTGTTAAATATTCCGAATGTCCGTCCATTCATTCTCATTCACTGCCCGAACACAGACACACAGGTAAAGTTCACGGTTTATCCTGTTCACTGAGTGTGTTTCAGCACAGCTCAGGCAGTTTATTCGTGATTGGTCAGGATCTGCTCAGAAGCGTGCAGCAATCGTTGCTGCAAGTGCTGCAAATGGGAGGAGGATGGTCGGGGCGGCTGCAGGGTTGCAGAAGTCGCCCTTGCAGCAACATTGCTCAAGACTAACAGTTCCTCGTGTTATAGTCGAGCATCCTTCCTGAAATATGCAATAGCTATTAAAACACGCATGTGGCGAGGCCCGATCTAGGACGTGTGAGCGAAAACTCACTGAGGTGCATTTCTCTCCACATCCCTTGTAGATTTTCGACGATCCTTTTCCCCACGCTTTCGCACAATAGATTTCCGTTTCGCAGTTGCCCTGAAAACCAAATGAATTAACTCAACGATATGAATCCATTTCGACATAATCTCTCGTTGTCCTAATATTGAGAGTATGGCACATGAGAGCGGTCGAGAGCGGGAGAAGAGCGAGGGCGATGAGGAGAATGGGAAGAGAGCGCAGCATCACTGTAAAGATACGATATGAGTGTGAGATATTGTTATCCTTGTAAGAGGGTGAGATAATAAGCGAATAAATTAGCCTTGAGTCAGTTCGCGATAGGATACCGAACCCAGTGGTTGGATAGTAGTAACGAATAGAGGGTTACTGGGAAATCAAGCTGGGTGGGGGGAGACTAGGGTATACCTGGATAGGGCAAGAGACTTCGTGGGTGGTCCAAGAGAAGAGAAGAGACTGTGGTTGACCACTCAGGGCGAGCGAATGACGAGCGAATGAGGGGGGAGGGGAGGAGAAGAGAATAGGTGATTAATTGAAATGTAAATGAGTCTCGTCAACAATCTTCGCTCTCTCATTTTCTGTTGTTCTCAAATTGTTTCAAAGGGAGATGTTGTTGTCGTTTGTCAGATGTTGAGTTGTTGTTGTTGTTTGTTCCTTGTTGTTGTCTTCGATAGGTATTTTCACGTTCAGCTATAAAGAAGATAATAATGGAAGGGTGTAGCTTGACCTCGCAGTTAGAGGACTCGACATGAACCATAATTTTGTTTGGATCGTGCAGATTTAGAAACGAAGAAACAACTAACCGAACGAACCCTGCAGCTGTAGCCCAAAGAGGATCAGACGATGGAGAGAACCCTGCAACCGCTCCGACCACCTTCCTTGCAGCAGTCGCAGCAATGATTGCTGCACGCGTCTGAGCAGACCCTGACCACTTGTGAAAAAAATACTCGAACAGTGATATGTGCATTGCTGACCGATTTGGGCTCATTTCCATCGAAAGAACCTATGAACGAAATCCGATGAGAATACAGAACAAACAACAATGATGTGATTAATGCTCCATTTAAATATCAATTATTTTGATTAGATTCGACTGAACAAATGAGAACCCATCTCTTCTCCCTCTTCTTCCTCCCTCATTCTCTGCTCTTTCGCTCATCCGGAGCAGTCGCCCCTTTTCTCTCTCTTCTCTTGGACCACCCGCGGCGTTTCCTACTCTATCCAGGTAAGCCACTCCTCAATTCCCCAAGTATACAGTCCTCTAATGCTCGAACGAGGCTTTTCCGTGGGCACTGTATTCAGTCAAATACCAATTTGTATCCAATTCACTTAGCCGGGAGCTCTGGTTTCTCCCAACCACTTGTCAACCAAAGTCCCAGCAACGTGCTGGCTGGCTTCCCTACAAGTGGTTGGAACAGAGGGTTGGTATACTGTAACCTCCCCTGATCTGACTAATGTCAACAGTTGTTAGTAAGGATCCCCCGCGTTGATACGATACCCTGCCATGAACTGAATGCTACAATATCTCTCAATAACAACTAAACCCTCGGAATAACGTATCCTTCTTCAGAGATGCTTCGCTGTCTTCCCATTCTCCTCATCGCCCTCGCTCTTCTCCCGCTCTCGGATGCTATCAGGTGCTACCGTGGAGGCGATAATGATTATAGAGAGGTTCAGTCTATGTGTATCGTTTATTCGGTTTCAGCGATACAAATATGAACGTACTTGTTGCAACGAGTGTTTCAGGAAAGCTGTTCATATGAATCGGACCGGTGCGTGATAGTGTTCTTCCACAACAACAGGCTGGTTCGGACTGTTAGGTCCTGTACTAATAACTGTACAGCAGAGGTTGAAGTCAACAATCTTTCTAACTCAACAGATTGTATTTTCAGGATTGGTTTTGCTGTGAGGGCAACCTCTGCAACGATGAAGCGTTCGAGCGGAGAATGATCCCTGCAGCTGTAGCCCAAAGAGGATCAGACGATGGAGAGAACCCTGCGACCGCCCCGACCGCCTTCCTTGCAGCAGTCGCAGCAATGATTGCTGCACGCGTCTGAGCAGACCCTGACCACTCGTGAATAAATTGATATGTGCATTGTTGAGCATTTTACCACTTTTTCTCATTGAAAGAACTTTTGTGACCGAAATGAGATAAGAATACTGAACAAACAACAATGATGTGATTAATTCTTCATTTAAATACCAATTATTTTGATTAGATTCGACTGAACAAATGAGAGCCCATTTCTTCTCCTTCTTCTCTCCCCCTCATTCTCTGCTCTTTCGCTCATCCGGAGCTGTCGTCCCTCATTTTTCTCTTCTCTTGGACCACTCACGGAGTCTCCTACCCTATCCAGGTAAACCCCAATGCCTCCTCGCTACTCCCAGACTTCAAACGGGGTTCTACTACTCGAACGATTCTTTTCCGTGGGCACTGTTTTCTGTCAATTACCAAATTAGTATCCAATTAAACTTTGATTTAGAGTCGCATCCATTCGATACCCTCCTTTAAACTGACTAATGTCAACAGTTGTTTGTAAAGATCTCCAGTGTTGACTCGATACCCGACCATAAACAGCATGCTGCAATATCGGTCTATAGCTACAGTACCCTCTGACTACCGTATCCTTCTTCAGTGATGCATCGTTCTCTTCCCATTCTCCTCATCGCCCTCGCTCTTCTCCCGCTCTCGACCGCTCCCATCCGGTGCTATACTGGAAACAGCAAATATGGTTATGAACAGGTTCGGGTAGCTATGCGAATACGTGTTGTTGCGATCCATCACAACTGTCGAAATGTGAACAGCAAAACTTCTTATTTATTCGATATTTGAACAGTTCCACCGTGAGATTCAAAGTCGTAGCAAACGGAGCCACCAGAAAGCCTGGCGATAGGGTGGAAGCGAACGACACTATCGGAACACTAAATTTGACATAACGAATAACTTCAGGAGACCTGTACGTACACGTATAACTACTGCCAAACATTCAGCTTCGGGCCGGAATAGTTTTCAGGAGCTGTAGTGGTGTGTGCAAAAAGGTCAGCATTAGACGTCAACTATATCCTAGTTTTCTGACAGACGAGAGAGTATGGTGAAATGCGAGACCGTAAGTTTTTTGCACTGCCCTGTTGCATTAGTTTTAACATCTTAGCTGATTTAACGATCTGCTTTCGCTCTGCGTTCTCTAGTGAGATTTGCGGAGAAGGAAATTAGACGACAGTCTTGGCGACAGAAGCTGTGAATGATCGGAAAATCTTGCGTACCACTTCAGGAAGGAACTACCTATAAGGATGGACTGTACACACATTGCTGCATGGCTTACAATGAAGTCAATAACACGTACCATGATCTATGCAACGATGAATCGACCCATCCTCCTGTGAATCCATCGGCACAGAGAGGACCAAATGGAGAGAACCCTGCGACCGCTCCGACCGCCTTCCTTGCAGCAGTCGCAGCAATGATTGGCGCACGCGTCTGAGCAGACCCTGACCACTCGTGAATAAATTACTCGATCGGTGATTTGCGCATTGTGAACAATTGTGAACAGCAGTGAACAATTTTGCCTTTGCAAGGAAGTAAACGCCTAGAATTATCAGGTTGTCTCAATGGAGGTTTCCTATCATTTTGCATTATCAAAATTATATTTGAGTATCACTGGAATTTGTCGAGTCGCAGTACTATAGATCGAAGTACGATAGATTTTCTTGTTGCCAAGGTGAGTCACTTGAAAACTCACGTAAGAAATCTCTCTTTTGAAACACACTCTAGTCTAATTGCCACCTGTTCTTAACTTCACTTTTTCTCCTTCGAAGAGTCAGTGTATGAAGTTTAGTGTCTTTCTAAAAGTGATGCCTTCTCTACTCCTACTCCTCATTTCTCTCACTCTTCTTCATTTCTCGGACGCTATTCAGTGCTATAACGGAGACGCAGGAACGAATGACTATGTAGGAATGCCCTCTCTGACGTATTTGACCATTTTTCTTCAGGTGGACTGTGACGATTCCCGGCTCCCGAATAATCTTAGGGGAGCCAAGTATTGCGCCAAAGTTGTTTCTGTCATCACTGTGAAAACCTGTGGATTGAAGGAATTGTGTAAGAAGGTGAGTCTCAACTAGACTTTGAAATATAACATTCCGCTAACAAAGCAATCAGTTGCGAACGAGCGTATTCAATCATTCATTCCTCACTCTTCACTTTACTAGAGCGGTCTCGCAACTGATTCTTTATTTACCTCGCAATCGATTGCGAAGCGCAGGTAAGTGGTGACAAGAACGTTGATGAAACATAATAGAAATTATTTATTAAAAAC
>LS517015.1:131420-159048 GCA_900490845.1 Pristionchus japonicus
GTTTTTAATAAATAATTTCTATTATGTTTCATCAACGTTCTTGTCACCACTTACCTGCGCTTCGCAATCGATTGCGAGGTAAATAAAGAATCAGTTGCGAGACCGCTCTAGTAAAGTGAAGAGTGAGGAATGAATGATTGAATACGCTCGTTCGCAACTGATTGCTTTGTTAGCGGAATGTTATATTTCAAAGTCTAGTCACAACCTTGGAAAAAATTCAGAAATCACAAATTCTCTGTCTAAACGTAGGCTCAAGGTGTAGTGCGGTGAATGTCTAACTCAGTTTCAGTAAATTACAACCCACGCTGAATTGCAAGGTTTCTTAAAAATAGTCAGCGAGTCATCTCGGAGGTGGAAAGCCCAATCCAATAATCACCTGCTCTCTGAATGCTACTCACTTTAGCATGGCTTTACTTTAGCACTGTTCGCCAGCAATGCAATATTTGTGGGGGATTATGAGTAGTCGAGTTGCGAGTAGTGGAGATCCATGGATTACTAATACGAAATGGAGAGATTATGGTAAATTCGACTGTTAGTGACAATCGAGAAGAAGGAAATCATTTCAGGAATTCATCGTTTCTTCATATTTTTCTCTTTTTCTCTCCTCCTCGACCGGTGAGAGAGTGTGTGGAATGAAGAGACGATTACTCGTAACTCGCAGTCTAATGTGAGATGCTGCGCGTTGACAGTGGTGTTCGGTCCACAAAGTACACAGTGAAATTCTCACAAGCGCCGATCCAGCGAGAATGTGGTCAAAATGATCAACAATTAGTTTCGGAGAATGTCTCGTACGTCAGGAAGTGGCAAGAACCAAAACGTTTACTGATTTGTGTGTGAATTGCTTGAGACTTGGATCACAATAGTTCGCAATTCAGTTTATGCAACATCAAAGACATCCTAAACTTGGCTATTTCGCGTGAAGTGGGCCAACATCTTCCAGGCAGGAATAAATTTTTTTAGCCCAAATCTTCTTGGAAGCCCACCGAAACGAGTCTCAATCGGCATTCCTAGTCTCGAACCTGCAACCAAATACTTCAAATAAACTCGGCCTTCCGTAAAATACTGTTGTAAAAAGTTAGCATCTTTGAAAGCGATCCGTAACACTAACCTGCATCTCATTGTAGGTTCCAAATATGTTTCATCGAAGGGAGCTCTTGCAATAAGGAGGAATTTCAGAATGTAGATCGGAGAAACTGTAAGAATTTGTTGATTACTGACTCGGGCGCAGAGGAAAGCGAGTGTGACTGGAAATTGAGGACTCTGTTGAGGGGACACCACAGGAGAAAAAGGCACAGGGCATGCGAAACCTCATTCAACAGCAAAAGCACAAAATAGTGTCAGAGAAGGAAAGACGGAAAGTGATGCTATAAGTGCTATTGAACATGAATGACAGAAGGAATAAAATGAGTAGTGGTAAGAAGATTACTGAATTACGGACGCACTCCGGAGAGATTATGGTAATGGCTCGAATGTGAGTGACAGAGGAAAAGAGGGAACTGTACAGGCGTTTTGTGAAACGCAGCAAGATTCCAATCAATAGCCCAGTATGTTTACTTGGCATTCACGGAATTTCAGAACTCTTCCCAGCATTCTAGCTAGTTATACTGTTATCTAGTTATACTGTCCCGAGTCATTATTTTCTTTCAAGAGCAACGTAAATGATGCCTGTCTCTGACAGGGAAACAAAGGGGGAAACTAGGAGCAATGACTCATTGGGAACAGAAAAGAGAGACAAGAAGAGATGCCAGTTGAGAATGGAGAGCAACAAGGAAGATGACCTGCAAACTAAGCCATAGTTATACAGTAAAAATGACAAACCGTTTGGAACAACTTAGGACAAACTCGATTCTAAGGACAAGTGCTGTGTGTGTGCACGCTATGGGAGCAACCCAGAATGCATACTCGGAGTGAAATTACTACTCAAATGGCCGAGATCTTCACTGTAACTATCCCCGATTGCATATGAATCGAGGAAATATCGAGCGAACCTGTTTGCTGTTGTCTTTGTGAACCAATTGGAGTGCGGAATACAAAATTAATTTTTATCAATTGATTACTAGCGAGACTTTGTCGATGACCTGTGACGCCTCGTCTATGAGCATGCCAAGGGAATCTTCCAATATTACTGCATCGCATTCGTAATCGAACTAGCATCCGAAGATTAGGCGTAATCTGAAAAGAGGTTCGAAAGCGTATTTGATAGTTCAATAATCAGTTGGTTACCCGACGATTGTGGTAGTTGACAGAGAAACTTCATTGTAGAGATCTGTTTCCTGGCGGAGAAGAAGAATTTCCGAGTGTAGATCGGAGAAACTGAATTTGATCAAATATTGAGTACGGGAGCTCGTGAAATAAAGGCACTTGAAAAGACAGAAAATTGAAAAAAGTAAGTGGAAGAAAGAGCGTGAACGAAGGTGAATGGAATGAAGAATGTTGTGTATCTTTCCCTCACTCTTCTCCTCTACCAGGAGAAAGAGGAAGCAAAGGGCAATGACTCATGCCGAACAGAGGAGTGTAAACGAATTTGAAATGTCTTAGCAGAAATCTTTCTACGTTCTTCGTACGTACGTATTCCAATCAAGTGAAACCCCTCAAAGTCGGGGAAGTTATTTTTGAATAATGAGCATAGAAGAATTGACCGAGTCGTTTCATACTCTCTCCATTTCGCTCTCTATATGAGGCCGTTTGCGTGTGGTTCAACAAACTTCCAACGGGCTCTGGAACAGGTATAAAATCGAGATGCCTCAAAAGTTGGCTCCAGGGGTTATTTTGGACCCTCTACGCGAAAAACCAGGCCATTTTGTCATAATATGATATTTCATATGTCATATTATGTCCCCTTTTCGCTCCGGGAGCTCACCCCCCTCATGTTGGCCGTAATTTGTTTTTGACCGTTTTTTCATCGGAAAATGGTCAAAATGGCACGAAATCTGGTTCCTCTGAACAGAATTTCGAGCTCTATCGATTGGAAAAAAAATTTTTTTTTGGAAATTTTTGTATATAAGAAAAATAAAAAATTTCACAGAATGCTTATGCAAGGCTGAAATTTTCAGGGATGATTGAGCATGTTCCCCTGATCATTTTAAGCTATATAAACATGGGTGTTGACTGAACATTTAGAATTTTATATCGAATAATGTGATTTTGAGAAAAATGAAACTTTCACAATACCCTCGTTATGGTGCTCATCTTGTAGAGCCAGTCGAGCTGATCAACTTTTAGCTGATCAAATATATTCTCTTCTCCGACCGACTTGAGTGAACACCCAATGCAGTGAGCCTAGTCACTTCTCGTGATGTTATCAGTGAATAGAATAACAAGAGAGGCTCACGTTTGTTTGACTGTACGACTGAGGGAAAATGATGGAGGATTGATCATTCTTTATAATAAGAATTGAATAAATATGTTTACAATGTTCAGCGATGGTCATATATTGGAAGGATAGAACTTGCATCTTGATCTTGATCTGAACAGGATTCGTTTCTCCAAGTGAAGTTGTGGCTCTACTGACGAGACCTCCAGCGCATCGCTGGACAGGAATCTCCAAACAGAGAGCACACTAGTAGTCATGGTGGAATGTGATCTGAAGTAATATTACTGATGATTGAACTGACTTTTTCGCAAAATTGTTTCGCACGCCGAAATAGTGAGTGTTTGTATTCAGCGGAAAACATTAAATTCTCAATCATCTCACTATTCAAGAAGTAACTTTGCAGTAGAGATAGCATGCTATTCCAAAGAAGAGCCGTCTCCGAGTGTAGATCGGAGAAACTGGAATGGAGATCGTTTGCGAAACCAAAGCACTTTTGCTTGCGGAATCACTTTTGCGGAACCAAAGTGCGATTACGTCAATAGTCGTACGACAACGCTAGGTGGGACCCGCTGGTAAGGAATCAACGTGAAAAACGGGAAATCATAGCTCATAGCGATTTGCAGATCAAGCTTCATTAAAATACAATGTAAGGATAGAGTCTAATAAGGAAGAACGAGAACGAAAGGATGAAGAGCGACTACAGTGTGTCAGGGAAAAGAGGAGTGCCTCGGCGCCAACAGATGTGAGCAGATAGCAAGAGCGAGAGAGAGAGGGTGTGTGAGAGTGCGCCGTTTCTTCATTTCCCTCGCTCTATCACCAGTTAGGAAAGCAAGAGAGAGCGTGTGAAATAGAGAGACGGCAATTCGAAGGGGAAAGACGAGAGAGATCAAGCGAAAACGAGAGAGACCTCTCGTCCCTGTGAGCTATCAATTGTAAATGACCGAGTGAGAGGAGGAAGAGAAGAGAACGAGGAAGTTCATTGCCGATGAGCAATGGAGAGAGTTAATTTCATGTCAAAGACTGAATGCGAGGAGTTTTTCGAAGCTTGAACATCAATGTGTTGAGAGAAGGGAAACTCATCTGCACGGATGGCCGAGTGGTCTAAGGCGCCAGACTCAAGCGAGAGCTTGGCACGAGTTCAGTGCCTCGTGGGTGTTCTGGTACCCGTATGGGTGCGTGGGTTCGAACCCCACTCCGTGCAAATCTTTTGCCAATCTGGATCATCTTTTGCTGCATTTTGAGTACTCGATCACACGGTTCAAGCTTTATTCGATCAAGCGAAACCGCGATTTGGTCAGAAGGAGGGCCGATCAATCGATAAGGGGCGCGCGGGGGCTACCGTACTCCTTGCGAGATCAGTGCGAGACCGAGAATGTCTCGAGCCGGCCCGTTCGCGTGTCGACGTGCGAGTACAGCGAGTAGTGCTTGACGAGCGAGAGAATGGAGGTGAACTGGAATGGGGTACGGTATGCAGTGGGTACAGTACCGCACTATTGATTGACAGCTACTGTATTCAATCTACCGTACCCCTACCGTACCATCTTTCCGTCGCTCTTGTTCTGCATGACGACGAAGTGCGAGTGGCCGTCGGGACCCTCGAAGCACTGGATCGGGAAGTGGAACACCTGAGAGTACGGTACAGATCAGGGATCAATCGATAATAAGAGATTTCAGTAATCGATACTTCGACTACCGTAATCCTACCGTACCGCACCTCGGAGTTGGAGCTCAGGTAGGCGATCTTGAGGTTGACCGTCGCGGGCACCTCGCCCTCCCTCGGCTTCTCGTAGTAGAGCGCGAACTCGCCCGGACGCCTGATGAAGGATGGGTTACGGTAGGGTTACGGTATGTTGATGGTACGGTAGGGTACGGTAGGTTGGTATTACGGTAGCATATGGTAGGATTAACAATAAGCTACGGTAGGTCACGGACTTGAGCTTGCTCTCCACGTTGCGTCTCGAGCGCACGCCGAGGTAGTACCGATTGTACTCCTCGTTCTCCCTCTGTTCAGAGGCCTGAGATATGGATTGATTACGGTATCGATGGGCAACAGTAGAATATCGATTGGTTACAGTACCGAGTGCTTCTTGGTGCGCGACTTGCGCTTGGGCGCGGTGAGGATATCATCGCTCTTCATGTAGCGCTTCATCTCCGAGCGCTGGAGTACGGTATCGATTAGGGCAATCGTGAACTGACGTAACCCCTACCGTATCGAAGACGATCGAATCGACCCTCTTCTTGCCGTCCTCGTCGGTGGCGAACCCGCTGTGATGCGACCGCTTCGACATCTGCAAATTAGGCAAATTAGTTTAGAAAATAGTTCAAAGACCAACCTGCGGACTGGTCTGCACGATCATGCGCTTGCGCTCGCGACGCATGCGCTTGCCGCTGCGACCGGACTGCAATGGGTTAGGCTCCGCCTACTGCTTGGCCACGCCCCCTTCAAGCCATGCCCCCTTGGACTTTGATCTTTCTAGGCTCCGCTCCCTTACCTCCTCCGTGTCGGATGTGCTGAGTGAGATGTAGGGGGACTCGGACGAGGTGAGAGGCGAGCGGGCGGTGGTGGAGGCCCGAGTTGATTTGGTCTGGAATGAGATCGATACGGTAGGAGTACGGTAATCGGTATCGTACCGATTCATCTCTCTTCTTCCTCTCTTTCTTCTCCTTCTTCGATTTCTTCTTCCTGCTTCGTCTCTCCGACTGCCTCCGATCGCTTTCATCGTCGAAGGAGAGATAACGATGCTGGAAGAGGATACGGTAAGTTACAGTGACCCTACCGTATGCCCGGGTACGGTAGGACTACAGTATACAGACTACCGTAACCGGTGTACCTTGCTCACGTCGTCATTGTTCACTGGGGCGGGCCACTTGACGTTGAGACGGCTGTTCACCTGAGATTCGGTAGGATTACTGTAGCCGATTGGGTGACTGTAACAGACCCATTCGCCGTCCGAGTTCTCCTCCACAGAGTAGGAGGGAGGCGAGGACGGACTGGTGACCGGCTTTGCTCTTCTGCAAGAGGGGTACGGTAGATTACGGTAAGATACGGTAGAAAGATACTGTAAGGGGCAATGTGCGATCTACAGTATCGGGAACACACGGTAGATGTTACAGATATGGGTACGGTATCGAGATGGAGAAGATACGGTATCCAGGGTTACGGTAGTCGGTATACCTCTCGCGGCGCTTAGACGAGCGTTTCTTCGAGCGACGAGAAGACGATTCACCCATTGCGGAGGAGGGCGGAGGTGGAGAATGAGGGAGGAGAGAAGAAGGATGCGATGGGAGTAGAATGTGTGCAAGTGTATAAAATGCCATATTGAGTTGAAAATTGGATTTACATAATGGAATTCCAATTAGAAAGGTTGTAAACAAAATAAAACAACAACAATTACAGTATACATTTCGAATTACTTTGTCCCGCAACGACGAGGCATGAAAAGTACTGTAACTATTGACTGAATTTCAAATTGAAGCATTGTTTTGGTCGTCTTTTTTATCCTTTGTGCTGCTTTCCTTTCGATGCAACATCGACTCAGTCGCCGATTCAATCGAAGATACGCGGGCTTGAACCATTTTCCGTCCGCAATGCGGGCTAATCTTCGGTGATCGGTCAGTTTTGCCTTTTTTGCACTCTTGTTGGTTTTTACACTTAGTTTTCTCTGTTATTGCTTGCTCAAATGCGATTAGGATGTCGTTGTGGGCCCAGTGGTTCTGTATTCATCGACTTGAGGCGTTATCTTTGCCTTTATCAGGCTGGTCGACGTCGGGGCCGAGTGGAGATCGTTCTCGAACGAGTGATCGATGCAAAGACGCGCAACGACGCCGTTCCGACGGCGATTCAATCGAAGATACGCGGGCTGGATGCATTTCCCTTCCCGAATGCGGGCTAGTCTTCGGTGATCGGTCAGTTTTGCCTTTTTTGCACTCTTGTTGCTTTATGTACTTAGTTTTCTCTATTATTACTTTCTCAAAGGCTATCAGGATGTCGTTGTGGGCCAAGTGGTTTTGTATTCCTCGACTTGAGGCGTGAAAGTGACGTTATCGTTGACTTTATCAGGTTGGCCGACGTCGGGGCTGAGTGGAGATCGTTCCCGATTGAGCAATCGATGCAAAATTGGAAAATGGCCCCGTCTCGTTGCCAATTTAATCGAAGATACGCGGGCTGGGTACACTTCCCTTCCTGAATGCGGGATAATCCTCGGTAATCGGTCTGTTTTAGCCTTTTGTGCACTCCTGTTTTATATTCGCAACCTTCTTTGCTCTTTGCACTCTGTTTTCTCTGTTATTGCTTGCTCAAATGCGATTAGGATGTCGTTGTGGGCCCAGTGGTTCTGTATTCATCGACTTGTGGCGTTATCTTTGCCTTTATCAGGCTGGTCGACGTCGGGGCTGAGTGGAGATCGTTCTCGAACGAGTGATCGATGCAAAGACGCGCAACGACGCCGTTCCGACGGCGATTCAATCGAAAATACGCGGGCTGGATGCATTTTCCTTCCCGAATGCGGGATAATCGTCGGTGATCGGTCAGTTTTGCCTATTTTGCACGCTTGTTGCTTTTCGTACTTGGTTTTCTCTGTTACTGCTTGCTCAAAATGCGATAAGTTTGTCCTTGTGCACCTAATGACGTCAAATTTGTCGACGAGGAGCGTGACAAGACGTTATCTTTGACTTTGTCAGGCTGGTCGACGTCGGACCCGAGTGGAGATCGTTCTCGAACGAGTAATCGATGCAAAGACGAGCGAAGGTCGAAATATGAATGCCAAAGTGAGATATTTTTAGTTTATCAATACTACCACGTCAAGTAACGGGCAAGTCAATGTTGCTGTCGCGAGCGTTTTCCCGTTTTCAACGCGGTACAAACTTGCTATGGCTCCCATATCCTTGCATTCTTGAGAGTACCGCTAACAAGCATGTATTTCGACGAATAATCTACTCGAAAACCCACTGAACTTTAATTTTTAGGGGCGACTGCTGCTTTTGTATGGGTTCGATGTACCGTGCTCTGTAATGCGTCGCTAATGTTGCCGCGCGCAGATAACTTGGTTCTTGACTATGCGTATAGCCAATTAAAAATCTTTTCTAAATTAATTATTTATTTAATTAATTGGTTGTTTATCAGCAGGCGTCGACCTCGGTACGACTATCACCACTGGAACGTCCGATATCGATCAGAGGTGAGCCCGAAAGCTTAAAAATTCATAACTAAAGTGTTTCTCGATATCGCGCCGCACGTGTTGGCGCTCAATTGAATGGGGATTGCACTGCCTCGAGGAGACGAGCGACCGAATGGTTCGCGAGGACGACCAGGGTTCGATTAGTTCAGTTTATAATTAGATAATTAATTAATTATTAATTTACTTTGAAGAATCGTACCGCTGAGCTTATCCGCCGAATCATCAATCGACTGATTCACGAGGACGGAGAGGGTGCGCATGCATTTTATGCCATCATAATCTTTCCATTAAAGTCAATTTTTTGCAATTGTTGGTTCTCTGCTTTTGTCGTTCGCTTTTTAGAAATAGTAGTAGAAAAGGAGCAGATTGATCGGAAGAGCGGAGTAGGAATGGGAACGGGCGACTTGGGATTGCGGAACAAGAAAAGTTTTGAATGGAGTACGTTAGCCACTATGGGCAAGTAAGCACATTAGTTTGTGGTCATTCGGAGAGGGTCAGTAATGTGGATCTAACTTCAAATTAGTACTAGATAAATGGTAATGGCGCTTCACTCCAGGCTGGCAGTCTTTTCTCGGACAACTTCAACTTGGACACGCCAATGGATAATCTGCTTCCCTCGTAGTCATCGACAATCATTCGATATTTGCATTCATTGTTTCGATATTTCCTGTATTTGTTCATGGATTGAAATAGTAAATTTCATCAATGGTCTTTTCGATAGAGGTGTACGTTATTGACACCGAATTTACAGTTGATTTGACGTTAATTTCTGTGTGTGTTAGGCTGTTCTGAATGTATCAATGATAATGACCTTTTCGATAACTATGTGTGCTTATTCAAAGGCTCTGGTTTATGTCCAGATGAAATATTTGTGTGTTAAACACCTTTATCGTCTCACGCAATTCGCGATTCAGAAATGGCGCAGTCCGATTTGGAGGAGAAATTGAAGAAAATCAAGGAGTGGAAGAAAGAGGTCGGGCTGCTCTGATGTTATTTATTTCTTACGGCTTTTCTGAACATTTATTGCATTTGTTGTTCGTGCACTAGGTCGGTTGAGAACTATTTCGCAGCACAGCGTTCTGGTCCCCATTCGTTTTCCAGAGAAGGGAGAATGAAGGGACTATCTTTTTGAATTTTTCCGCGCGCAAGTCTTGACGTGAAATCAAACTGCAAAATTGATTTTCAAATTCGAGATGTTTCTGAAACCCACATTGTGGTTTTCTCGTTTCGCTTGGTTTCAAAATGAGATTTGAGAGGATTTCAGAAATTTTTTAAACTTTCGAATTTTTCAATTCTATTGAAGAGTTAAACCCTTTTCTGTCGCGGTAGAACGCCGTAACAATACCGTCTCTGACATAGCGGTTGTCTCTCGCCTACCAAAGTTCTCATCCGACGTAGTGTGTGCGTAGTAATCGTTAATCTGTGCAAAAAAAATCATAAACAATAAACAATGCTAAGGTGGTGGAACATTTTAAAAACCCTCGTTTAGTATCCTCATACCAAATATGTTTCTAAATGTTCTGAAACGTATCCCTAACATTACCACAACGTTTTAGGGCTCTTAAACGATGGGTACCAAATATTGACATTTATCGATTTTCTCAATTCAGATCGACGAATTAAACGCTACCAAAGACCCATTATTTGACGCAGCATCGATGGGACTCCAAGCAATGATTCACTCTCTGGACAAGGGCTCTAGTTACGAGGTTAGTTAGTGTTGGGTTATATCTATACACATGACAAATATAGAATGGGAATAAAAAATTGAGTTAATGTTCCCCTCCTCATTCAGAAAATTCAAATTTGAATTTCTTTCTCTGTTACCCGTGCGCAGCAAATGGCTCAAAACCCTGCTTTTCACTGTTTGGCGGTACATTATAGTCCAAAGCGAAATTTCAAGTTTATTGCTTTACTGGTCACTGAGAATATATACATGCCGGAATTCAAAAACCTTCAGGTGTGGAGGGGGAACGTTAAATATTTTCGGCTGTTTCCAGTTTTTTCGCAATAAGGACATGCAATGTTTTGGCAAAGATGGTTGTCACAGCAATCACTGTACTAATTGATAATGTTGAAAACAAAATTATGGCATTCAGGAAATTCAAGAAACACTCAAGGCATTCAATTCGAGAAGAGAATATGCATTTGAAGAAGAAAAGGCAAAGAAAGCAAATGATGAAGAAAAAGCAAATGAAGTAGATCAAGCAATGGGAGAAGAAGGGGAGGAGGAAGAAAGGTAAGAAAACGAGGAAGGAGAAAAAGACGATGAAAATTACCTGAATGAAGTGGAAAAAATCAACGAGTGAGTTGTATAATGCTATCATATTTTAAATATATTTTCATACACAGATGTGATTACAATTCCTACCAAAATCGATTTTTTCAGACTCTATGCGACTCGCAGACTTGCATTCGGGCTACTCGAATCGTTTCATTTGACTCTCACCGTATTGACAGAAGAAAAGAATCGATTAGACATAGAAATGAGAAATATGAGGAAGGAAATCGATTCAAGGAAGAGAGTATGTTTTAAACTTTGTGCTTCGGGTTTTCTGCGTATTTGTGTTACCACTTTTGCAATATTTTCGTGTGGTACACCAGTGCAAACTTGTTCATCCACGATGCTCTCACCCTGAACTACGGTATCCGCGATACCGTACGAACCACTGGGGAGCAGGGGGGTGTGCTGGTATGGGAGAGGTGCATATGGGGATGGGCATGGCAGGAGTGGTGGCGCCTATACATGGGTGTGGACACATATGTCTACATATATATGATACAATGTAGAATGGGAAGAAAAATTTCATCAGGGGGTGTGCTGGTATGGGCCACAGTTGCGATTGGTTTTTAATTGGGGCTGAGTTACTCACTGTTCAGAAGACTGTCGGCGATGCGGAGATTGGAAAAGAAAGCGAATCAGTAATAAGGGAAGATCAGACGAGGGACTCTGATGCCGATTCAGCGCCCCCAGCAAAGAAACGGAAGTCGAAAACTGGAGTGACAGGAGACAACGTGAGTGATATGCATATGTATAGGTTTTCAAAAATATTATTTGTTTTTTCAGCAGGAAAGATCCATCGAAGGAGGTCATCAATTCATGAACCGGAGTTCAAGTGTCCCGATCGACAATGCAAGGTGAGAATTCATTGCTTAATTTCAATTGTTTTTTTTTCCAGTATGGCTCCTCCTCACTGAGGACGTGGGTTTCCCATATCAAACAAGTGCATAACTCGACTCTGAGGGAAGTGAGTAATGCTGCTACTTCCAATTAGGTGTATTCTTGATTCATTTTGTAGTACAATCGCGCTCTGCGCTGTGAATGCGGATACGTATCTTACTTTCCGCATCATATCGAGAAGGTATGGGGATCATATTTTTTAAAAATTTAATGTGGTTATCTTTCTTTATGTATTTCATCTTTTTAGTGCCCAAAGCCTACATACTTTGTTATCAGTGCAAGTGATCCGGTTAGTTTTGTCTTGAACTTATCTTGTCGGTGAAAAGTTATCCTGAACATGAGAACATACTACTCTGAAGAGCTTGTAAAACCCCGATGTTAGGCTCCATCAGTTGGCGTGGCAGAAGTATCCTAATTTAGGCAGTTCCAAAAACTCCCCAGTGTGTTGTAATTGACGAGACGACACATCAGAAGTGTACGGTAAGTCTTCAGACCTTTTCGAATCCATTTTCGAGAGAGAATCGTGATTAGCATATAAGGAGGGCTGAAAAGCCGTTGCGGGAACCCTAAAGTACTTTATGGTCGTAATAGTTGAAGATCCTTCAACTTTTGCAAAACCTCTCCATTTCACATACTCTCTCGCTTTTTTGCAATAGTTGAAGCTGCTTATCCGATAAAGTACTTTATGGTTTCCGCAACGACTCTGCAGTCCTCCTTATATGTTCAGAAGTGGCCTAAGACGCTTCGCGCATATGCCACTCATATCAAACAAGCACACGGTTCCAAGCTGAGCGAAGTGAACAAGGTGATTCGTTTCTTATAAAGTCATACGGTTTACCTTGAACATACTCTTTGCAGAGAGGAATCTACCTTAAATGCAAGTGCGATACCATTTTTGTACATTCCGCCCTAAGAACATTCGAGAAGCACAGTAAATCGGTACTTTTTTTTCAAACATTAAGAGACCGGATCGGTAAAAATCGAGTTTCTCCCGGACATGCTCCTACCGATTTGAGATCCGCAAGCCCATACTCTACCACAAGGAGGGTGTTAGCCCTACAACACCCATTGTACCCCTCATTCCCACTGTCTGCTTTTCCCAAAGAGGAAAATCGAATTTAAATTGAAAAATTCGAAAAATCATAAGCTCTCACCCTGACAAGGTAGACTCAATTTCTCTTTTGCAATCCATTCGGGGTGCACAGGCACTGTGAAACGAATGTTCAGATATTGTACTGCTCGATTCCACAAAAACTTTAACATGTGCATTTTTGGTTTTTTGAGCAAAAGTGCCCATTTTCAGGCTTGCGTCCCAGCCAGACTATGTACGTCATGTAGCTGGAGGGACTACCTATCGATTCCACTATAAGGGAAATGAATCGATTTTACCCCATGCAGGATCTGTTCGAAGAAGTGTAGATCATTAGGAGAACTCAATTCAGAAAATCGAAGTACCGACTAGGTTTTGAGGAGCTCGTTTGGAAAACTATACAAATCGTATTGTTCCGTCTCTATTGAACCATTGACGGCCATAGGAGTTGATTCCGCCACCATGACTTTTTTGGACCATGACCCGGGTTCATGGTTCCAAAGTGGTCCACTACCATGAACCCGGGGTCATGGTCTGAAATGGAGGTGAAAAGTCATGATGGAGGAACTTGATGTACTATGCACCAATGTAGAGCGCAGTTACCCAGTAGTACATAGTACCATATGAAACCGTATTCTGTCCGGCGTGGAATCGTGAATTGACGTTTTAAAGAAAATCTGGAAAAAATCAGTTCGTGATGGTCATATTACGGAATCACATGGTACTGTGTGCTACTGGGTAACTGTGCTCTACATTGGTGCATAGTACATCAAGTTCCTCCATCATGACTTTTCACCTCCATTTCAGACCTTGACCCCGGGTTCATGGTGGTGAGTCGATCCGGGACCATGAACCCCGGGTCATGGTCCAAAAAAGTCATGGCGGTGGAATCAACTCCTATGGCCGTCAATGGTTCTATAGAGACGTAACAATACGATTTGTATAGTTTTCCAAACGAGCTTCTCAGAACCTAGTTTGTACTTCGATTTTCCCAAGTGAGTTCTCCTACTGACCTACACTTCTTTGAACAGCTCCCGTATGGGGTAAAATCGATTCGTTTCCCTTATGGTTTAATCGATAGGTGGTCCCTCCAGCTACATGACGTACATAGTCTGGCTGGGACGCAAGCCTGAAAATGGGCACTTTTGCTCAAAAAACCAAAAATGCACATGATAAAGTTTTTGTGGAATCGAGCAGTACAATATCTGAACATTCGTTTCACAGTGCCTGTGCACCCCGAATGGATTGCAAAAGAGAAATTGAGTCTACCTTGTCAGGGTGAGAACTTATGATTTTTCGAATTTTTCAATTTAAATTCGATTTTCTTCTTTGGGAAAAGCAGACAGTGGGAATGAGGGGTACTATGGGTGTTGTAGGGCTAACACCCTCCTTGTGGTAGAGTATGGGCTTGCGGATCTCAAATCGGTAGGAGCATGTCCGGGGGGTGGGTCAAAATCCTCGATCCTTACCGAGCAGGTCTCTTAATGTTTTGCTTGTTGGAGAGGTTAACTTACCTTCACTGCCTGTTTCCTCTTAATGTTTTAATCCCCTTTTTTTCCAGTGCACGGAGAAGGACTTCGATGTTCACGACCTTGAAGCATTGCCAGCTCACAACGTTGAGGACAAGTTTGACGAAGATGACGAAGATATGCATGATGAGGACAACTATGAGGAAACTACTGATGAGGAGGAGTGAAGGAGTTCGACAGATTCTATCATCGTGTTAAGTGTGATTCTTGTTTGATGCTATATTATAATATTTGTTTCTATTCTATATTCGAACCAGTCAAGTATGATAAATAACTATTCACTTGAATAATGTATTGTTTGTGCAGAGCTGTACCTCTGGTTAATGTTCCAGATCAATTATCTGCTAACCAGTGCATATTGTTTCAACGCCGTTATCGTCTCAAGCAATTCGCGATTCAGAAATGGAGCAGTCCGATTTGGAGAGGGCAGTGGAGTGTATGTTGATATGGAATGACGAGGTCGGGCTGCCCTGATGTTATTACCTACGGCTTTTACGGCCACGTGTTGCAGTGAGCACTAGGTTGGATGAGAACTGTTTCACAATACGGTCTCCGACGTAGCGCTTGTCTCTCTCCTACCAAAGCTCTCATCCGACGTAGTGCTCTGCAGTGTGCACGTAAAAAAACGTTACTGCGTGCAGGAAAAATACTCATAAACAATATTAGGGGCATTTTGGAACCCTCGTTTGGCTTTAACATTTCTCGAATTACTCAATTCAGATCGCCAAATACGGCAAGCACCTCGAGGACGACTTATTCGCCGCAGCATCGTTGGGAATCGGAGCAATGCTCGCATCTCTGGACAAGGGCTCTAGTTACAAGGTTAGTTAGTGTTTGAATATATATATATATATATATATATATATATATATATATTTGTATATATTCTGACTCAGAAAATTCAAATTTGAATACCTTAATTATACCTCTGTTCCACGCGCATCAATCGCTTTTCATGGGGGCCTGTCAAAATCGAAACGACAAAACGCAAATCGCCAAAAACGACAAATGCGCCAATACAAAAATCGCGTTTTTGTCGCTTTTGTCGTTGCGGTTCTGTCATTTTCATTGGCGATACGACATTTCAAGTGTATTGCATCATTGATAACCGAGAAATGTAAGTGCGGAATTCAAATATCTTCAAGTGTGAAGGGGAAGTTTAAATATTTTTCGGCTATCACCATTCAAGTTGTTTCACAATAAGGGCCAGGAATGTTTTGGCAAAGATGGTTGTCACAGCAATCACTCTACTAATTGATAATGTTGAAAACAAAATTATGGCATTCAGGAAATTCAAGAAACACTCTAGACATTCAATTCGAGAAGAGAATATGCATTTGAAGAAGAAAAGGCAAAGAAAGCAAATGAAGAAGAAAAAGCAAAGAAAGCAAGTGAAGAAGAAAAAGCAAATGAAGTAGAACAAGCAATGGAAGAAGAAGGGGAGGAGGAAGAAAGGGAAGAAGGAAAAGAAAAAGAAGAAAACGAGGAAGGAGGAAAAGACGATGAAAATGACGTGAATGACGTGGAGAAAATCAACGAGTGAGTTGTATAATGCTTTCATATAATACAATGTATTTTCATACCCATATGTGATTATAATTCATAACAAAATCGATTTTTTTCAGACTCTATGCGACTCGCAGACTTGTATTCGGGCTACTCGAATCGTTTCATTTGACTCTCACCTCATTGACTGAAGAAAGGAATCAATTGAAGGAAAACACTGCGTCATGGAAGAAGGTTAGTGTTAAGTTTGCGGCACTTCTTCGTTTTTTGGCCCTGCCTAGACCGCTCTGAGTGAGGAGTGAGGCGGAAATGAGAATGGTAGGGATACAGTACTCTGTAAGAAAAGCCGGGCAAACACAGAGAAGTGCCAAGTTTGCGGCATTTCCTCGATTCTTGGGCCAGATTCGCACAGAGTATTCCGTACCTCACTTTCCTCTCAACGCGGTTGAGTATGGGCCGAAAATGGATGAAAAACCAAACTGCCTTGAGAAATTGGACATTGATTTTTCTGCGTAATAATGCTAATGTTGGTTCAGAAAGGAAGCACTTCGTCTCCGCGGAAAAGGAGGCAAAGTGAGGGTTCTGAGGATAATTCAGCGTCCGCAGCGAAGAAATCGGAATCTGCAGTGAAGAAAGACAGTGTGAGTGAGATGGTGGTATTGATTGTGAAGTTGAATGTTACGACACAGTAGGCCGTAGGGTTACGCAAATGAGATATTCGTGGAGACAGAGAACAAAGAATAGACTCGTGTTTCCGATTTTAAGTGGATACGAGAGGCTTCTCCCTGTATTTTAATATTACTGTTTTTCTGTTTCCTTTCGTGTGAGGAGGAGGGGAGAGTCGCCTCCAAGAGAGACGGGAATGGTAGGATACATTGATTGAATTAGTGTCTGGAGATGTTGGAGATGTTTCAATTGCGGAGCCCTAGTAGGCCGTTTGCTATGGGTGTACAGCTAGGACATCCACAGTGCTCTTTATCAGATGGGAAATGTAGCCAAAGTAGGGGAAACGTTCCTCCAATTATACACGTTCGGGTGACTAAGACTGGAATAGCAGGTGGAAGTGAAGAAACGTGGTGAATGGTTCGATTGATATTAGTACATGGTGGAATCTTTAGGTAGGTCCGTGACCCTCGTAATTTTTGATAATCGCGAGACAAGTAGGAAATGGCTCCTCGGGGCGCATTATATCAGTCGCCTCTATCGTCTCTGAAATATATTTAGTGGGGCAGAAATTAGTGCAGATAAAACGCTTCAATTTCAGACGATTACATCAAATGAACGGTGTGAATTCGAATACAATGGAGTTCGGTGTGAGGTGAACATCCGTCCATTTATGCTCCACGTTCCACAGAGAATTTCGATTATCATTTATGTTCAGAAGCGCCCCAGGACTGTTCGCGGATATATCGACCATCTGCAGAGATGCCACAAGACCACGCTGAAAGATGTTGGTTGCTAATTAATTAATAGTCTTTACTCATACTTTCTTTTGCTCATTGCTCTCTTTTTAGCGAAGAATCTGGCTTGAATGTGCGTGCGGTCTCAATGTCAGGAGTCGCTACAAAGTCGGTTTGAAGAATCACAACAACAAAGAGGTTATTTCTGTGTTTTGAGTAGAGAAAGGAGTTCACGAACTGATTCCTCTTATTGTTATTTTTTGCAGTGCAAGGGACGAAATTACAAAGTTCACCATTTCCCCAAAGAGGTCAACGTTGACGAAGAACAGCTTGACGACGATGACGACGATATGCATGATGACGACAACGTTGATGAGGAGTATACTGATGATGAGGAGGAGGAGGAGGAGTGAAGGAGTTCGACAGATTCTATCATCGTATTAAGTGTAATTCCTATTTGATGCTATATTACAATTTTTGTTTCTATTCTATATTCGAACCAGTCAAGTATGATAAATAACTATTCTCTTGTTATGTTCTTGTATTGATTACCTCTGGTAGAAGACCAATATCAATTATCTGATAACCAGTGCATATTGTTTCAACGCCGTTATCGTCTCAAGCAATTCGCGATTCAGAAATGGAGCAGTCCGATTTGGAGAGGGCAGTGGAGTGTATGTTAATATGGAATGAAGAGGTCGGGCTGCCCTGATGTTATTACCTACGGCTTTTACGGCCACGTGTTGCAGTGAGCACTAGGTTGGATGAGAACTGTTTCACAATACGGTCTCCGACGTAGCGCTTGTCTCTCTCCTACCAAAGCTCTCATCCGACGTAGTGCTCTGCAGTGTGCACGTAGAAAACGTTACTGAGTGCAGGAAAAATACTCATAAACAATATTAGGGGCATTTTGGAACCCTCGTTTAGCTTTAACCTTTCTCGAATTACTCAATTCAGATCGCCAAATACGGCAAGCACCTCGAGGACGACTTATTCGCCGCAGCATCGATGGGAATCGGAGCAATGCTCGCATCTCTGGACAAGGGCTCTAGTTACAAGGTTAGTTAGTTTAGAATGTGCATGGGGGCCTGTCAAAATCGCAAAGTCAAAACGCAAGTCGCCAAAAACGGCAAATGTGCAAATAAAAAAATCGCGATTTTGTCGTTGCGGTTCTGTCATTTTCATAGCTTGGCGATACGTTATTGCGACATTCAAGTGTATTGCATCATTGATAACCGAGAAATGTAAGTGCGGAATTCAAATATCTTCAAGTGTGAAGGGGAAGTTTAAATATTTTTCGGCTGTCTCCATTCAAGTTGTTTCACAATAAGGGCCAGCAATGTTTTGGCAAAGATGGTTGTCACAGCAATCACTCTACTAATTGATAATGTTGAAAACAAAATTATGGCATTCAGGAAATTCAAGAAACACTCAAGGCATTCAATTCGAGAAGAGAATATGCATTTGAAGAAGAAAAAGCAAATAAAGCAAATGAAGAAGAAAAAGCAAAGAAAGCAAGTGAAGAAGAAAAAGCAAATGAAGTAGAACAAGCACTGGAAGAAGAAGGGGAGGAGGAAGAAAGGGAAGAAGGAGAAGAAAAAGAAGAAGACGAGGAAGGAGGAAAAGACGATGAAAATGGAGTGAATGAAGTGGAGAAAAACAAAGAGTGAGTTGTATAATGCTCTCATATAATAAAACATATTTTCATACACATATGTGATTATAATTCCTAACAAAATCGATTTTTCAGACTCTATGCGACTCGCAGACTTGTATTCGGGCTACTCGAATCATTTCATTTGACTCTCACCTTTTTGGCAGAAGAAAAGAATCGATTAGACATAGAAATGAGAGATATGAGGAAGGAAATCGACTCCAGGAAGAAAGTATGTTTTGTTTTAAACTCGCTTTGAGAATTTGTGCTTCGGGTTTTCGGCGTATTTGTGTTACCACTTTTGAAATATTTTCGTGTGGTACACCTGTGCACACTTGTTCATCCACGATACTCTTACCCTGAACTACGGTATCCGCAATACCGTACGAACCACTGGGGAGCAGGGGAAAGGATTAGTGCGCTGGTATGGGAGAGGTGTATATGGGGATGGACATGGAAGGAATGGTGGCTATGTTTGCTTCAGTTGCCATTAGTTTTTAATAGGTGCTGAGTTACGCACTATTCAGGAGACTGTCGACGATGCGGAGATTGGAAAAGAAAGCGAATCAGTAATAAGGGAAGATCAGAAAAGGAATTCTGATGATGATTCAGCGTCCCCGGCAAAGAAACGGAAATCGAACACTGCAGTAACGGGAGACAACGTGAGTGATATGCACATGTATCGGTTTAAAAAAAATACTGTTTGTTTTTTTCAGCAGGAAAGATCCATCGAAGGAGATGATCAATTGCAATCAGGATCTCATGAAATAGACTCGAAGCAAAGTACATCGAGGTTCAAGTGTCCGGATCGACAATGCTCGGTGAGAATCCATTGCTTAGTTTCAATTGTTCTGCTTTTGCAGTTTGAGACCTGTGCATTGAGGGCGTGGATTTCCCATATCAAACAAGCACATAACTCGACTCTAAAAGAAGTGAGTTATGCTGCTATTTCCAAATAAGTGTAATCTTGATTCATGTTCTAGTACAATCTCGCTCTTCAATGTGAATGCGGGAACATATCTTACTTGTGGAATCATATCGAGAACGTATGGGGATCATTATTGTGTTTTTCTTATTTAATGTCGTTATCTTTCTTTACATATTTCATCTTTTTAGTGTCCAAAGCCCACATACGGTGTTATCAAGGCAAGTAATCCGGTTAGTTTTGTCTTGAACTTATCTTATCGTTGACAAGTTAAACTGAAAATGAGAAAATTATATTCTGAAGTGCTTGTAAAAAAAACCGATGTTAGGCTCCATCAGTTGGAACACCATGGCGTGGCAGAAGTATCCTAATTTAGGCAGTTCCGAAAACTCCCCAGTGTGTTGTAATTGACGAGACGACACATCAGAAGTGTACGGTAAGTCTTCAGATTTTTTCGAATCCATTCTCGACAGAGAATCGTGATTAGCATATGTTCAGAAGTGGCCTAAGACGCTTCGCGCATATGCCTCTCATATCAAAAAAGTACACGGTTCCAAGCTGAGCAAAGTGAACAAGGTGATTCGTTTCTTATAAAATCATACTGTTTATCTTGTTGAACATACTCTTTGTAGAGTGGAATCTACCTTAAATGTAAGTGCGGTATCATTTTTCTGCATTCCACCTTAAGAAGATTCGGGAAGCATAGCAAATCGGTACTTTTCTTTCAAACGTTAATGTTTTGCTTGCGGGAGAGGTTAACTTGCCATCACTGCCTGTTTCCTCTCTATGTTTTAATCCCCTTTTTTTCCAGTGCCCGGAAAAGGACTTCGATGTTTACGACCTTAAAACATTGCCAGCTGACTACGGTGAGGGCAACTTTGACGAAGATGACGAAGATATGCATGATGGGGACAACTATGGGGAGACTACAGATGAGGAGGAGTGAAGGAGTTCGACTGATTCTATCATCGTATTAAGTGTGATTCCTGCTTGATGCTATGTTACAATATTTGTTTCTATTCTATATTCGAACCAGGCACGTATGATAAATAACTATTCACTTGAATAATGTATTGTTTGTGCAGAGCTGTACCTCTGGTTAATGTTCCAGATCAATTATCTGCTAACCAGTGCATATTGTTTCTTGAGCAACTTTGCTTTGAGAATGACACAGTCATCGCGAGCGATTATTGAGAAATGGAAAAGAAAGGTTCGAAACGTTCTAATTTTATAACTCCTTTAGAATTGTTATTTTCGTTCTTTAAAAAAATCTGATTGCTTGCACGCTGTTAAACTTCCAAAATCTGATTTTAGAGCTCAGAGTTGGCCGTTCAACGGAAAGACTCGTTGTTTATTGCAACTTCAAGAGGATTCGAAGCAATGTCTTCAGTTATTAACAAGGAGGCCAATTACGAGGTAAGACAACAGCGTAGGAAATGGAATGTGATAGATCAACGGTGATGAGTTTATATTTCTCCTATCTAATTAACTGTGCTTGTGATGTGTGGAAAGATTGCGGCATGAGCCTTTTAAATAATCTCTGCACTGCCCAGTCTCATTCTCCCTGGTGGATAAAATAATTTTAATTCTAACTTTAATTATATTGCTCTGTTGGCATCTATCCGTTTTCAGGATATTCAACTAGTTCTGGATTACCTCAACGTTGAAAGAGCTCACGCGTCAAAGTTCGAAAAGCAGAAGTAAGTAGTAGTGAAAAGATTATAATACTCTGTCTGATCCCAAATTTCCTCAGGGGCGATTCAACTCGTGATCTTATGCACGGTTTGCTCGAATCGCTGCATTTGACCCTCACTGAGGTGACCGAAGAAAGAAATCGATTGAAGAAGATTGTTGAAAGTTTCACTCAGAGAGATCGAGTATGTTAAACTTGCTTGGAAAGTGATAGATCTATAATTTCTTGTCCATCAATAATTTCACTGATATTCAGTCAATCCACATGGAATCTATAGGAGAACCAATCGATATCGCTCAAGCGATTACTGACGATATTCAGGTTGCATATGATAAGTCGTGAATTGTCATATGAGATCATTTGTAGTTTCCTGCGCAGGATTTCGGAGATGAGATGAGATACAACGATGACATTTTCGATGATGTGGTCAGTGATGATAAGCTAATTTGAATCTGGGATGTGCAAAGATTTCTCATTTCGCTATGCTCTTTCGCCGATCAGAGAAAGCTAATTTTTTGCACGCCTCAGGCTTGATTTTAGAACGTAATCCGTCAAGCACATTATCTTTCTAGAAAGCTGAACCGGTCGATCCAGAGGAAGCGATGGAGAATTCATTCAACGATCAGTTCTCACTCAATGGCGATGGACCGTCTGAAACAGGAAATGTGCGGTCGAATATTAATTTGTCGTCTTGCTATTAAGCATATAATTATAGATGACATTCTCCAATTTTACGAACGATGAAGTATCATTGAATGAGGAGGTTATTAAAATACAATTGTTCAGTTTATGACTAATGTTTTATATTTTAGGTTTCTGATTTTCGTGATTCTATTCTGGGAGAAGAGAATTCCATCAATAATCTTTCATTGAGGATGGAGGATATGAACGAAACAGCTCAGCTCGAGGTTTTTTTAATAAAATAATGAGTTATTTCTATTTAATCTTAGTAGTTCTGATATTTCAGTATTGCTTTATATTTCTCGTGATTCAGGATTGTAAGAATGAGATATTGCCAAGAAATATCTCCAAGAACCTGAAGCGCAAAGAATCTTCGGTAGATCCTGAATATGATTCAGCATCTCAAACGAAGAGATCGAAATCGGAAGCGGCAGGGACGCCAGACAACGTGAGCGAAATTTCGATACAAGAACCAGATATTTTTCAACCTTCAAAATTGTTGGCGACATGAGTCATTTTGCTCAAAAGTCAGCTCCGGGTGAAAAGGGGTGATTTTGCAGAAGAGAAGATCAATCAAAAAATGTAATAAATCGGTATCAGTCAAGAGAGAGTCTTGGATTGCAAAAAGAAGTGAAACGGAAATGGAGTGTTTCGAATGCGAGGTGTGTTGTTCTGTTGAAATTCAGTTGTTGTGTAATTCCCGAATCCTGTGTTGCAGTTCCGCACACACTCAGGAAATTCTTACGCCGAGCATCTCAGAATGAGGCACTCTACGACCCTTGCACTGGTCAATGATTTTATTCCATTATTTGGTCCTGTCAATTAATATAATATTTTTTCTAGGCTGGTCTCGCCCTCCGTTGTGAGTGCGGAATCGAGGTTCTTTCACAGAAGCACATGTATGCGGTACTGCACTTTTATTGTTCACTTTCTCGCCTAATATTGTGGATTTTTGCAATACAAATTTCAGTGTGATCTCGCGAATTTCACGGTAATTCGCAAGAAAGATGGCCCGATTCGGAGATTGGAGGACAGAAAGGTAACCCGATTTTTTTCTTCAAATTTGAAGATATTGTTTCAGGCTCCTCCTCAATGCGTGCTCTGCAATGTGAGCTCTTTTTTTATTTAGAAGAATGTTACTCACATACCTATGAAATCATGACATATTTAGAAATGCCCTAAGACGATGTGCGGCTATACGAAACACCTACAAAGAGATCACAATTCTACGCTCAGATTGGTTTGTTCATCGTGTTACATTACCGCCCCTCTCCCCTAATTACCTTAATGATACACTATTGAAGCTTTTTAGTGTACTAAAATTATTTATAGAACGGAATCTACTTAATGTGCGAGTGCGGTGTCAAATTCGCTAGCTTCCATGACAACGCTTTCGCTGATCACAAGAAGAAGGTGATTTCGTCCTCTTGCTTCTATAAATCTATAGTAGTAGTATTCATTCAAATATATTATTATTTCTTTCTAGAAAGCTCTAAGATTTATACAAGTACTGGGTCGGATGAGAACCATTTGCATATTCCATCTATTACATAACTCTTGTCTCTCGCCTTCATTAGGGTCTCATCAAGTCGGTTCTTATCCGACCTACCTTCAAATCAATATTTAATTCAGCATGCAAAGTTTAATCGCATACATGTGTTTTCTCACTCTATTTTTTCAGTGCGATCGACTCGGCTTCACTGTTCACAAACATGATGAGGAATGAACGAATTCGAGATTCCCTCGTTGTCTCAAATGGAGTTCCTGTTTTTAAATGATTTTCTCTTGTTCACCTTTGTTGTCCACTATGGACGTTTTGTCCCTGCAATTTGTTTTCTAAATAAATAATTCTTCTCGTGTATCACTACAGTGTATTTGTTTTGTTGCACCTCTGGTAAGACTCCCAGTCCAAATATCTCGAAAACTAGTGTGAAGTAACTAATGTGCAACTCTGTCTCCATCTATTCAGGAATGGCGCAATCGTCTTTGGAGATTATTGAGAAATGGAAGCAAAAGGTGTGACATAATAGTGCAATCTCAAATATTTGTATCAGGGAGTACTCAGTAATCTTCGTCATTGTAGTAGAATATCTTGTGAATTCTTAGTAGAGCCGAAAAGGGGAGGGGACGAAGAGGTAGAAGGAAGATGGTTTTATCAAAGAGACGTTTCGTCACGTCGTGACATCATCAGTCGTTATTACATGAAATAGCTAACGGTATTACAAATCATTGACAACCAGGTTAAACGATCTAGACAGTGTGAGTAAAAATTGAAAGGGAGTGAAAGGGAGAGAGTGGAACAGGAGGGAAGGGAGTTTGGTAGAGAGAAGGGAAGGGGTGATGGGTGAGAGAGTACGGAGGGAGGAGAGAAGGGAGGGGAAGAGAGAGATGTGGGGTGAGAGAGCATGGAGAAATGAGAGAGTGAGATAGGGGAGAGAAGGAGTGAAGGGTAGATTTGTAATACCGTTAGCTATTTCATGTAATAACGACTGATGATGTCACGACGTGACGAAACGTCTCTTTGATAAAACCATCTTCCTTCTACCTCTTCGTCCCCTCCCCTTTTCGGCTCTACTGAGAATTCACAAAATATTTGTATATGTCTGTGCATATAATTTGCATTACTGTGTTCTTTCTCTGGAATCGCTATGATATTGGAGCGGTTACTCTTACAAGAACTCTGACTTCAGAGTTCGGAATTGTCCATTCATCGGGAAGACGAGCTATTCACCGCAGTGACTAGTGGATTCGAAGCCATGGCTGCAATGATTAACAAGGAGTCTGAGTTCGAAGTGAGCCTGTTGACCCAAACAGATATTATTCAGTTTTTTTACCCCGACCGACATGTATTGATCGAAACAGTCCTACACGAAGCATGAATAGAAGAATCTAATCATTAAAAGATTTATTAAGGACGTTCAACTTGATCTGGATTACCTCAAATTTGAAAAATCTCAAGCAATCAAGCTGGAAAAACTGAAGTAAGCAGTGTTTAAAATATTCAAATAGTCTAGTTATGCGTGATATCAGGGACAATTCTACTCGTGATCTTATCCACGGTTTACTCGAATCACTTCATTTGACGCTAACCGAATTGACCGAAGAAAGAAATCGATTGAAGGAGATTGTTGAAAGTTTCCCTCAGGGAGATGGAGTATGTTAACTTTGCTTAGAAAATATGGTTCATTTATTCTTTGCAGTTCAATTATTCTATGCATCCTATGGAACAGATCGATGTAACTCCCGTGGGAGTAGATGATAATCAGGTGATAATTCATATAAATAACGAATGTAACTATAGTATTATATCATTTGTAGATTCCCGCATTTGATTTCGAAGAGGAAGTGAGCAAGTTCAATAAAGCAGTCATTGATGATGATCCTACTATTGATCAACTCTCGTTCGCAGACGAAAAGGAAGAAGTTTTGGATGATGAAGTTATCAGTTTACTGTTTTTTAAATGAATTTTTATCTTCAAAACATAAGCCATAGTGGAACATTCTGAGCTTATCGTAATTTGATGTCAAACGACTATTATTTTAGTCCTCTGATATCCATGGTCCCAACCTGGGAGATCATTCTACACTCAATGATGATTCTCTGAGGATGGATGGAACTAATGAAACTTCAATGCCTGAGGATAGGACTGGAAAAGATGAAAGCATGTCCCATGTTGACGATAATGATCTCATGGTTCGTAATATCCGCGAAACTGGAGTTGATTATCGGTTTCTCATGATTCAGGATTCTGCAGAGAAACCAGAAGTTGAGAGGAGAAGACTTCCTAGAAGAGCTTCCAAGAATCTGAAATACACTGATCCTGCCGAGGATTCTGATAAGGATTCATCTCCTCAAAGGAAAAAATCGAGATCAGACTCTGAAGAAAAGGAAGACGACGAGGATAAGGTATCATGTTTTCTTTAACTCAGCTTTTCAATACCTACATTTGTTGTTTAGAAAAGAAGATCAAAGAAAGACAGTGATCGATCGAAATCAGTGAAGTCGAGAGTTTCGATGAGAAATGATACGGAGTTGGAGTGCCCTGAATGCGAAGTTTGTCTCTTTTCACGAAGCCATCAGACGAATTAGTCATTTGCAGTATCGAACAGTCTCTGTAAGAGGATGGGTGGCGCATCTCTGTCGTCAGCACTCTACCACGCCCAAGCTGGTCAGTGATTAAAGTTCCCTCCACCCCAAAATTTACCCCCTCTTTCTATTCAATTTTATGTACGCCAATTGCGCGCGAGTTTGAAAATCTCTTGTGTGCGGAGGAGAACTTTAAGCATTAATCAAGTTAATGATCAATTAGTCAAATATATCTTGCGGAAACTAAATTTCTTATTCTCTATACCAATTTTAAGGCGGGTCTGGCACTTCGTTGTGATTGCGGACACGAATCTTTCTCGGACAGTCATATTTATTCGGTGAGAAATTCAGTTATCACTCTGTTCATTTGTGTTGCATGTCTGTATACCCAATTTCAGTGCAATGTCGCCAATTTCACGGTTATCAGCGCCAGTGATATGGTTTGTGTCATGCACATAGCTCCGACAAATATAATAGTATGATTTCAGGTCACTCCTGCCAAGGGAAGTGACACGGAAATGGAGTGCCCCGAATGTGAAGTTTGTGAATTCAGCTCGATTCGATTTCGTTCTGATGCGTTGCTTGCAGTTTCGAAAAATTCTGTAAGATACTGGCTGGTGCACCTTAGGAGGCAGCATTCTACCACACCCGCTCTGGTCAGTTTTCTGTTTTTTCAAGTAAAGTATATTGTATGACATCTTGTTAATTCTTAGTAGGACCGAAAGGGGAGGGGACGAGGAGGTTGATAGAAGATGGTTTAATTATTGATTGCATGATACGAACAATATGTTGATATTCATCAAAGATCATTTCCAAGGCGGGTCTGGCTCTTCGTTGCGCGTGCGGGCACGAGTCTTTCTCGGAGAATCATAATAATGTGGTGAGAAATTACAAGATCGGTCACTTCTATCATCCTAACATCTGCACTATTTTTCTGCTTCAAAACAAACAATTTTGCAGTGATTTTTACGAGTTGGCATTCACATGGCCTTTTACTACCTTATCTTATTTTTCAGTGCAAAGTCGCTAATTTCACGGTCATTCGCAAAAGCGATATGGTTAGTTTTATGTGTTATTTATAGCGATAAACTTCAAATTATTTATTGTTAGAAAGTACAAATTGAGGAATGTTGTATAAAATACTTCAATTGCAGACTACTCCCACAACTCCTAAGTGCCTCGTGAGAGAGTGTGAATGAAACAATATGTTGATATGAAGTGGGCTCAAAGGTCGTTGCGGGAACCCTAAAGTACTAAAGTTTTTGCAAAACCTCCATTTCACATACTCTTTCGCTTTTTGGCAATAGTTGAAGCTCCTTATCCGATAAAGTACTTTATGGTTTCCGCAACGACCTTTCAGCCCTCCTTATATTCATCAAAGTTCATTTCCAA
>LS517015.1:180266-198367 GCA_900490845.1 Pristionchus japonicus
ACGAGAGTGAGGAATGAGGAGAGAGGACGGCCTTTTATAGGCCGACCGGGGTCAGGGAAATGAGGGATCTTCTCAATCAATTATTGTAATCTTGTAATCCACTATTGACGATGTTGTTGACCTCGTTGAACGTGTAGAATGGCACGTACTAAAACACTCTCTCACGTAGATCAGTGCTCTCTCACTTCTCTACCCAACTAAGACCATATTACGTCGGTCTCTCAACTGGAATTGCTTTTGTTAACTGTTGTTCATCTCTAGTCCATCGATGTTGTCTAGCATAGACGTTGTTTTTCTTGTTACTGGATTTTAAAAAGCTAATTTGACATTCATGATAAAGTTCTTCTTTTTAATACATTGTGATACCCCATGCATGCTGGTTTGGTTCCAGTTAACTTATTTATACGGAGTGAATCATGCATTTCCCAGTATATTAAAATCTTTTTACTTAGATATGGCGCAGTTAGAAACGTCGCTGGCGACTGTCAACGAGTGGAAGACAAAGGTCTATATGCATTTAATCAGCACTACTTAGGAAACCATCGATATTGTTAAGTATTTAACTTATTTTCTCGTGCAGTGTTCGGAGTTGTTCAATAATAGCGACGACTCGTTATTCACGGCAGTCACAAGAGGATTCGATGCTGTTGTGACAGTTCTTGGAAACAAAACAGACTATAAGGTGGGTGTACATGGCCTAGTGAGGGTCACGATAGATCACTTGTTGATTGATTATCGTATCCTCGTTTGATTCATTGTTTATTTAGCACATTAAACGAGAGCTGACTTATTTCAACGCCGAAAGATCTCTTTCACTCGAATTCGATGAATTAAAGTGAGCCAAATTATGGCAGAATTATTTATTCTGATGCTCAAATTTAGAAATGATCCGATTCGCTCTCTAGTACACGGTCTCCTCGAAACTCTTCATGTGACTCTCAACGAATGGACTAATGAAAGGAATCAGGTTCTCAGATCATATTGCCTTGGAGAAAAATGTCTAACCGGTGCCGCTCAGTCAATTCCGATGGAATCTACAGAACCTTCGCATGTCACTCAAGCGATTACTGACGATAATCAGGTGAATATTACTGTTATTTAAAAAATATATATACACATTTTGTAGATTCCTGTGTGGGATTTCGGAGAAGTAGAGATTAAATTCAAAGAAGAAATCATGGAAGATGATGTGGTCAGTGATGCTCGATTAGATTATTAATTTTTACGTAGAAAATCAAACCCTAATCCAATCCCAGAAGGTTGAATTGGACGATCCAGAATTTGTAATGGAGAATCCACTCAATGATCAATTTTCGCTCACTGGGAATGAACCGGCTGATGCAAATGTGAGTTTGTCTACATTCACTATTTTGCTTTATCTTCTACACACTGTTGTCTTCATCAAACGTATTGAAGGTGCGTCTCTCTGACTTCATAAACAATGAAATGCCGTTTGCCGATAAGGTTATTATACTTATTTTTTCAACGTTGTAAATATATTTTCAGACTTGTGTTCGTGATACCAATATGGGAAACGGCACTTCATTTAATGATATTTCTGTGAGGATGGATGGAATTGATGAAACTTCTATGACGGATGATCGAGTTGAGAAGAATGGAGACACGCCTAATCGTGCAGCTAACGAGGTATGAGGTCAGCGGAGTGCGAGAGTCTCCCCTAAGTTACACCTCCCCAATCCCTCTCCTTCCCCCCCCCCCCTCACTCGCTGGGGCAGTGCGGCCAATGAGGTTGAGGCTAATGAGGTGTGTATACTGTTCCACAATTATCTTCGGTCTGTCCACAGTTTCGTTTGGTTCAGGATCTTTCTGAGAATACAGAAATTGAGAACGGAAGAAGACCGGCAAGAAACGCCTCTAAGAACCCGAAGTATATGGAGTCTGCGGAGGATTCTGATGATTCGACCCCTCCAATGAAGAAATCGAAATATGTTGTGAATAAATATAACGTGAGTGAGATATTGATGTGGATTTTAAAGTCTCCGAGCTTTTAAAAAAATGAAGTGTAACTTTCAGAAGAGAAGATCCGTCAAGGACCACAATCAGGCGCACTCAGGAATCAATGAAAGCCGTGTTGCGAAGAGAAGTGATACCGAAATGGAATGTCCCGAATGCGACGTTTGATATATTGAATAGTTTTTTTCATTCCTACGATTGTCTCTTTTCAGTATCGTACCCATTGTGCAAGTTCGTGGACAACTCATCTCAATAAGGTGCATTCTACTACTCCTGTTTTGGTTAGTTTCTATAAGTCGTATCTACAAATCGTTACTCAATTGTGAACATAAGAATTACATTGCGGGTACAATATTCCGGTTATTCGATCGACTACATTGCTTCCACATTAATTTTATTTTCAAGGCGGGCGTCGCTCTTCGTTGTGAATGCGGACACGAATGTCAGTCAGAGCATCATAGTTATTCGGTAAGTGATTTTTTTTAAACCACTCAAATAATCGTAAAAACTGCACTTTCTGCATCAAAGCAATCAATGATATTATGATTACCAACGTAGATGCATTCTAGCGGTCACGTATATTTCTTTTCAGTGCAATATCTCTAATTTCACGGTCATTCGCAAGAGCAATATGGTCAAAGAAAGTCGAGCTGCGAAGAGAAGTGATACAGAAATGGAATGTCCCGAATGCGACGTTTGATATATTAAATAGATCTTTCTCTCCTATATGTGTCTTTTTCAGTATCGTACGCATTGTGCAAGTTCGTGGACAACTCATCTCAATAAGGTGCATTCCACTACTCCTGTTTTGGTTAGTTTCTATAAGTCGTATCTACAAATCGTTAATCAATTGTGAACATAAAAATTACTTTGCGGGTATAATATACCGTAGGGATGCGAGTTCGGTATCGGTATTACGGCGTATTTATTCCCTCCCTCTCTCTTCTTTCGTGGATCCGCGAGAGGAGAGAGAGGGGAATGAGAAAGGACAGCGGATCCGCTAGAGTGAGGGAGAAATGAGCGGATCCGCTGTTTTGAGCGAATTTACATCTCCCTCCCTCTCCCTTTCATTCCCTCTCTCTCCCCTCACTCTTGATTTGCGGATTCGCTATCCATTCTCATTCTTCTCTCTCTCTCCTCTCGCGGAGAGGGAGGGAGGCAATAAAGACGCCGTAATACCGATACCCATCTCTTACCCGCAACCCTAATATACCGGTTATTCGATCGACTACATTGCTTCCATCTTGATTGTATTTTCAAGGCGGGCGTCGCTCTTCGTTGTGAATGCGGACACGAATGTCAGTCAGATCATCATAGTTATTCGGTAGGTGATTTTTTTAAACAACTCAAATAATCGTAAAATTGCACTTTCTGCATCAAAGCAATCAATGATATTATGATTACCAACGTAGAGGCATTCTAGCGGTCACGTATAATTTTTTTCAGTGCAATATCTCTAATTTCACGGTCATTCGCAAGAGCGATACGGTTAGTTACACAAAGACGATTGTCTCACAATTACCCAATCATCGTAATTGAATGAGAAACACTGTATGAGGAACATCAAGAACTGAATGAACTGTGCATAGATGAAAACGCTTTAACTTCAGGCGATTCCCAATACCCCTCAATGCTTTGTGAGTGACTGTGAGGTAAGTGCTTCGACCATGCTAAACATATTTTCGTTGTGATTATCATATTATTAGAAGTACCCCAAGACAGTGCGCGGATACACCGATCACCTGCGTGAACATCACAATTGCACACTGAGATCGGTGCGTTATTTGTTTTACTCCAAGCGTTAATAATGTAATTATCTCATATTGATGAGACATTTTCCACTTTCAGAGTGGATTTTACATAATATGTGCGTGCGGTGTCAGGCTCTCTTCTGACAGTGCTTTCAAGAACCACAAAAAGGAGGTGCGTTCCTAATATTTTGCGCTAGATCAGCCAAATAACATAAATCGATTACAGAAGTAAAATTCGTTTTCAGTGCAACAGTCGTGATTTCACTGTTCACAAACAGTGATTAAACGAAGATAAGATTCCCTGGTAAAAAAACTAAAATGGAAACCTTGTGGTTGATTGATATTTCTCGTTTTACTGAGTTGCCCAATATTGAACTTATTGTTGTGCCCTCTTCTGTTCTTTCTTTTGAAATTATCGAGGCATTCATGATAAAGCTCTTTGCTTGTTCTTCTTTGATGTAACTCTCGAATTCTGGTTCGATTCCAGTCCACTTATTTATTCAGGTTAAATTTTATATTTCTTAGTATTCATTTGAGATGAAGGAAGGAATGAACATGCAAGGGCTTGTGGAGACGCTGGGAAAGGTGAATTTTGAGTATCTTCTCCACTGCTAGTAAGCGATAATATTTGCTTGCTTTGTGGAAATACTCCGCACTAGTGTTAAAAACTGCCTAGGTGAATCCTAAATGTGTGACATTATGCTCTCTTTACAGACAATCTCATCTCAAGCGATCGTCGTGAGTTGACTTACTTTTTCCTACACGATGAACACGATGAACAAATCTAGATCGATAATCTAAAGGCTGAATTGAAGAAGAAGGAGAAGGAGTTAGAGAAGTACAAGGTCAGCACCTGAATTTTTCTGAATTGAAACTTTTCTGAAAACGTTTTCACAGAGCAGCGCCGATGCAAATTCGAAGACGGTGGCAGTTGACGATGTCAAGGTTAAATCGGTTCATTATCGTGATCATTTATGTGCCACGACATATCTAATCATAATTACTTTTAAAAATCATAATCGGTGTTACAGATGCAACTGCTCAAGGACGCGTCGTATCTCAATGAGAATGAAGCCGATCGATACAAGGTGAATAAATTGTGATCTCCTCGTTACTCTTCAAATCATTCATCTGCAGAGAGAACTTATACTTATACTTATACTTATACTTTATTCACCAACGCGTTTAATAAGGGGAATGACAGAGAATGGGCAACAGGTGGTATTAGAGCTCAGGCGAGCTTTTGGGAAAGGTTTTTGTGGCAGTCCGTGTTACAATTTAATGTGGGAGTTTTGGATGACAGAAGAGGGTGATTTTCTGATGGTTTTACGGTAAGAGAAACGGGCCATGGTTACTACTTGGGAGGGAAGGGAGTTCCAGAGCGTTAGGGATCGCGTTGCACAAGAAGATAGAGAGGCTGGCATGATGTACGGAATTGCGACGCGTAAGCTATGATTGGAACGCAGGCTACGAGTAAGAGGAGAGACCGAGTATAAATTAGAAGCGTCGAAGTTAATAAATCCATGTACTGAATCATATAGAAAGTACATGTCGGTCAGTGCACGGCGATATTCAAGCGTTTATACTTATACTTTATTCACCAACGCGTTTAATAAGGGGAATGACAGAGAATGGGCAACAGGTGGTATTAGAGCTCAGGCGAGCTTTTGGGAAAGGTTTTTGTGGCAGTCCGTGTTACAATTTTGTTACGTGTTACAACTGAAGGTTGTAATTGCTAGCGCTACGCTCAAAGCGGAAGCGGACAAGAAAGAGATCGATCGATACAAGGCATGCAATAACTAGTAATTTCTTCATACAACTGCCCTATTCAGAAAGAACTGGAGGCTCTGACGGCCAAATTCAATCATGAGATTGACGATATGAAAGCTGAATTGCAAGTCGCTAGATCTGAAATCCATGGATGCAAGGCGGGTTATTTATTTAAAGATTTTAATCACCAGCATACGTGTCCAGTAGTGCGGCCAGAGGGCGAAGTGCGCAGGATATCCCTGCGCAGCTCCCTCCTCTTGTCGCCAGCGTGGACACATATGATTGCCAGGAAATTGTAACATGTTCAGATCGAGAAAAATAAATCAACTGTTGCATTCAAAGAAGTGGTCACTCTCAAAAATGCGAAGGTTGGGATTTGTGGCTCATGATAATTTTTTTTTACATTTAATAATCTGGTTTCAGATCAGAAATATGGAAGTTGATTTGAAGAAAGTTCGTGCCGAATCAACTGTGTATCAGGTTAGATATCAAACATGCATTTGTTAACCAATTTTTTTTCTCAGAATGAGCTGAACTCGAAAATAGCTAAAGAAAATGGCCTCGTTTCCGTTGAAGAGAAGGTAGTTCTCAAAATATTTTTTCCCTAAATAATGAATTCTTAAATTTTACAGATTGACGAGATCAGGGATATGATGGAGTCTACAGAAGTCGATGATGCGGATTTACGCGCCTTCGTATACGCCTCGGTTAGTTGGCATTTTTGTTTGATAAACCGGTAGATGTCTAGTTCTCCGGGGCAGTGTCTAACCCTCATCATCCACCAACCCTGCTCTTGTAACTATCTCATTAAGAATGAATGAAACTAAGCCATTTTTCCGGGAAACTAGACAAGTGCCGATAAACCTGATGTGTATGCAATGAAATGCATTCCAGGTCGCTGATCAGAAGAAAATGTTGAAGAAATCGGAGCAGGAGAATCTCAATCTGACTTGCCAAATCAAAGGAGTTAGTTGCAATTAACGATTTCTCAATACATTTTCTGTGTTCTAGACAACTCATTCGACGATTCGTGCAATATTCACGGAGATTTCGAAACTGTCCTCGACCTACACCTACTCGTGCTCGACCAAAGTGGCTGGAATGGATTGGTGAAACATTTTGAACAGTTTTAATAAAAAATAACGTTATTTGTTGTAATTCAGGGCTCTCTCTGTATGCACTTTGATGGATGGAACGAAGAAGAATATGGGCGCGTATCTTAACGTTATCTCAAAACCGATTCCAGCGTGAGACATTCAACGCATATTACAAAAGAATCATTTAGGTTTCAGGACTTGGAGTTGTTCCGTTTTCTATTCGATGAAATTGATTCGTCAGAGTGCCAAATTACCGCCTCATGCAACGGAGCACAATGGAGTTGTGTTCACTTCTGAGAATACTGGTTGGGGTCGAGCCAATTATATCTCGTTCGAGGTAAATTAACTTTCATAATTTTCTTTCACCATCTAAAACCGACCGTCAAATTGCGGAATGTGGTGTTCGATTTGGATGTAAATTGATTTTCTAAGGAGCTCCTGAATCCTTCGAACGATTATGTCAAGGATGATTCGATCATTATGGAGGTCGATCTCAAAGTCTATTCCAAGAAGTGATTTGTTGGTGTACAAAGAGAGAAGTCACTACGATTCTCGTGTAAATATTCAAATGCTATTAATTGTTAGAGTTCAGAAGTTCCTGTTTCATTCAACCTTTGGTCTGTTTCCTTGTTTGCTGTTTCTGTTTTTGTTTTCAGAAGAATCCTGCTTGTTTGGTTTTCGTTGATTTTTGTTGAGAAGTTGGATAAATTTATTTATAAATGATTGTATTTATTTCATCGAATCAGGGTTTTCTCTCCCTCGGATATCGACGTTCATGCTATTGAAAGAGATTGGAGAAAGTCGGTTTAGAATGGCGAACGCTACCGTTAATCAGTTGGTGGAGGCATTCGGAAAGGTGAGAGTTGTTGATTTCCAACTAATTCTTTTTTTTCTCGGAAGACGGTCTTGTGTTGCCTTGGGGTGAAAATCAACTGAACATTGAGAATTTAGATATTGCGCCCGTTGCATGCCGTGTTGTGTGATGATTCGGCGTTGTTGTGCTCATTTCGCCTAGTACATCAATTTGAATCCATACGATTGTATTGCAGGCATTCTCTGATCGCGAGAAAGATCTCTCCATTCGTATCTTCGAGCCCTATCTTGCCATCGTAAGTGCATATTTTCGACATTAGGAAAGAGTAAATGATCTTGCGCTCTTGCACGTTCCGAATGTTTATAATACCCTTAATTAAATAGTTTTTCCGCAAGGGTAGTGGACGATGATCGAAAAGTTTATGGTGATAATTGGAGAACCCGTGAACACACATGAACACTTTTTATTGTTCAGATCCAATCTCAGAAGGATGAACTGGAGAAGAAGGAGAAGGAGATTGAGAAGTACAAGGTGGCTTTAGGATTCGTTGATTTTTTTGATTTTTCAAAGCTATTCAGGTCGATGTGAATGCGAATTCGAAGACAGTCGCGTTGAAGGATGCGAAGGTACGATACCAAGCACATATTTATCAGCATAGGCTAAAATAATTGTAATTGGCCTAACAAATAGGTGATTACGAATATTCTAGATTGCTGAACTGGAAAAAGAGCTAAACAATCTGAAGATTGCTCATGAGAATGAGAAGAAGCAGATTGATCCCCTCGCTAATGTGAGTTTTACTGCATTTTATTGTTTCGATTTAGTGAATTTTATACGTGAAATTTATTTTATAGTTATAGTTTTATCGAAATGTTGCTCACATGTCAGATATCTCAAAAATCTCATTTTTTTAGATTCACACTTCGGTCATTCATGCGAGATTCCCCAACATCTCTAAGCTCACTTCAACTGTTGTTACTTCAGGCTGGACTACTATCGATAACAAGAAATGGTTAGTACACAATTACGATTTTTCAAACGTTCATAAAGTATTTTAGGGCGATTCGTATCTGTAAGGACGACGACTTTCTCGACGTCTATCTCTTTCAGGAGTACAACAATAATCAGTACTACTACAACAACCAAGTGTTAGTCTTACCATATATCTGCGCAATTCAAATTCGCTTCGACTTGTGGGGCAGGAAAAAGGTCGTTCTAGAAAGAGGAGTCTCTGCATTTTGTACCTTTCCTATTCGATTGACGAGATAGTGAAGAAATCAGACTACCGTACTACATGATTCATTGAAATGTGTTTAAGTTCTCCAACAACATCGGTTCAGTGCAAGATTCATCTGATCTCGCAGACCTCTGTGAAAAACAGTAAGACTGCTACATGGGATCAGTTCTACAACCTCAATTCTAAGCAGCAGTCGCAGGGATACCGTGTTATCACGTGGAAGGTGTGTGCATTTGATTGAATTATGAGCACTGTTTAACTTTGTCGCTTGGTCGACATCGAATTATCACGTCGATGTATCACTTTTGGCTTTAGTCCAATTCACCCGCCCAACGTAGCGCATACATTAGGCATTCCTGTAGTTTCCAATTCCTAATATCATTTCATTTTCTATTGTCTGGGAAAGTGCAGGAGCGCCATATATGATTAAGTCTTTATTAAGGATCTGTTCGATGAGACAAAGGGATACGTAAAGGACGATGCAATCAATGTCACCATTGAATTCAAGGCTTTCTCGGCTACTTAAACACCCTCAAGAGCTCACTTTGAGAATCTCACCGAGATTTCACAACGTTGTTACTCTGTTGAAATTGTTGTTGTTCGTTTCGTTTCTGTTTCGAGATAAAAGTTGTTGTTACCGCGATGTATTCCACGGATTCTGGTTCAATTCCAGTGTGATATTTTAATAGCTGCATTGATGATCACAAATAAATTTAGAATAATTACTCCGGGAATGATGCAGTTAGAAACGTCGATGACTATTATTGAGAAATGGAAACGAAAGGTTCGAACAAATTATTTGCTTACAAACGTAAAACATGATAATGGAGTGAGTATTCGATACTCTAATGTGGTATAGAACCTTCTAATTTCAGAGTTTAGTTTTGTCCACTCAACATGAAGAAGGAGAAGATCCGTTATTCACCGCAGCGACCAGAGGCTTAGAAGCAATGCTTGCAATGATTAAGAAGGAGTATAATTTCGAGGTTAGAAGATTTTTTTGATTAATTTTATTCCAAAAATTATATTAGCCTTATTGATCACACCTCCACGATGGAAGATAAGATGTATTAATCTATTTTCACTACCATTCAGAACATTCAACTTGCTCTGGATTACTTCAACTTTGGAAGATATCACGCACTCAAATTCGAAAAACTGAAGTAAGCAATATTCAATGCATGCCAAAGATTACTTGCCCTAACTCATTCTAGGGACGATTCTACACGTGATCTTATGCACGGTTTGCTCGAATCATTCCAATTGACTCTCACAACATTGGCCGAAGAAAGGAAACGATTGAAGGAGATGGTTGAGACGTTCACCCAGACAAACAACGTTTGTATTACCATTGATCATTGAATTGTTAGATCAAGGTGTCATCTATTCAGATAGAATCGAGAGAAGTGCCAGATCTTCAAGCGATTATTCATGATAATGAGGTATTTGATGTTTTGGATCTAGGTAGCCGAAATTTGACTTTTTATTTGGTAATAAGGCATATTTTCTAGATTCCCGCTTGGGATTTCGGAGAAGAAGAGATAAAATTCAAAGAAGAAATCATGGATGATGTGGTGCCTAATTGCTTACAAATCAAAATAATTTTATCTCATCACAGAAAGTTGAATTGGACGAACCAGAATATGCAATAGATAATCCCCCAGTTTATCAATTCTCGTTCACCACCGAAAAGGAAGAAATGTTGGATGATAATGATGTGGTCAGTAGATCAAAATATAGTTGTCTATTATGTTTATTTAAACGTTTAAATTCATTATTTCTTCGTAGAAAGTTGAAGTGATCGATCCGGAATTCGCGTTGGAGAATCCAGAGGTTATTGTGGTTCAATGTTGGAGTATACACATAGTCGTCACAATTTCAGATCTCTACAATGCATGATCCCAATTTCGGAGATGCGCATTCACTCAATGATCTTTCTGTGAGGATGGATGGAATTGATGAAACTTCGATGATGAACGATTGGGTTGAGGAGGACGATGGAGATGCGTCGAACAATAATAATGGCGCTTCCGAGGTTCGTAATTTCGCTTATTTCTCAATGTTCGAAAATACAGTTTAGCCTGCGCATGTATTTTATCCCTTGTTGTGTTCATCTCACTATTTAGATTTCGTCTGGGAATGCTCAAGGAAGAAGACCGACAAGAAAGGCTTCCAAGAACCTGAAGTATACCGTACTGAGCTTGCTTGAGGAGGATTCTGATGATGATTCTGCACCTTCAATAAAGAAATCGAAACGACAGGAATATCGACCTACAAAGAAAAATTATACGGAGTTGAAGTGTCCGGAATGTGAAGTGGGTTATTTTTTCCTCGGATCTTCCATATATTGCTTTTCTGAATAATTTATTGCAGTTTTGCACCCATAGCGTGCGCGCTTGGTTGGCGCACCTGAGCAAGAAACATTCTACAACTCCTGAACTGGTCAGTTTGATATGATGCAATGAGGTTCTTTCATTATGCTCGACTGTTTTTATCGCTGAGAAGTTCAATATATGATCTCTTTAAAGGCTGGTTTTGCTCTTCGTTGTGACTGCGGACACGAATCTTTCTCGGACAGTCATGGATATAGGGTGAGGAATTATTATCGATCGATTCGAATTTTCCCCATATATTTGAGATGTAGCAATGGGCATTTTCAGTGCAATCTCGCCAATTTCACGGTTATCCGCAAGTGTGATATGGTTAGTTGCTTGTTCGTATCTAGAGTGGATAATGCTTGCACAGATGCATGCCGTGAAATAAAACATATCGCACATTTTCATACATTTGAAAATATTATCTCAAGTAATTAGATTCTTATGGCGTCTTAAACTTGTGAAAGAGTATACACTAACTTCAGGCAATTCCTTCAACTCCTCAATGTGTTGTGCCTGGGTGTGAGGTTAGTAATTTAAAGTTCCCCTCCACACACAAAAGAATTTCGAATGCGCGCGCTCAACCGCGACGCGCTTCCATGCGTCGCGGTTGGGTGTCTGTTGGGGCAGATTGTTAACTCCACCTTCTTTAAAATTGTTTTTGTTATATTAAAATAGTCAAAAACCGTCGATTTTAATTTTTTCGTGCTAAATATAAGTAAAAAAGTCACGAAAACGTCGAAAACGAGTTCTAAATAAAGAAAGACGAGTTGCACGGAAAAGTCGATACTACCGTAACCTACTAAATCAGCATAGGACCTATATCAAGTGGATCAATCACTTGACTTTGAAAAATCGCTACAAGCTTAAAATTGATTTTTATAATATATTTTCTTGCTTTACACGATATTGGCGCCCCATTAATTCATAAAATCGTATAAAAAGTGGGGGTAAAAAAGTGTGTGGAGGGGAACTTTAATGTTGGAATTCATTTTGTGATTATGTTATATTTAGAAGTACCCCAAGTCGATTCGTGGCTATCAAGAGCACCTGCGTGAATATCATAATTCCACACTGAAATCGGTTTGTAGCTCATATCCAAATTTATTTAAATACCATGGATTTTGTATCTTGTTTTAGAATGGAATCTATCTAATGTGTGCATGCGGAGTCAAAATCACCTGTAACTTTCATGATATTCTTCAGAATCATGCTAAGATGGCGAGTTATCTACGCAATTTTTACTTCATCTGGATTCATAAGAATAGAGTAGCTTAATAGTTCATTTTTCGAATTGATATTCTTAATGTTAATAGAAGTCATCTTAGGTCTTAAACATGGTTTAAAAAATCATTCAGTCACGGTAATTAACTTTTTTCAGTGCAATCTCTCCAATTTCACCGTTCTCCGAATTTGCGATATGGTCAGTTGCGTATATCGGTCACTTGACAATTGATGAAAATGATTGAAAGAATAATTTTGCCAAATGGGCAAACTTGTGTAGTGCATATCAAACTTCTCTAGATAAAGGCGATTCCAACTACTCCCCAATGCGTTGTCAGCGAGTGCGAAGTGAGCCCATAACAGGGCTGTGCAAAAATTTTACGGTCTCTCACTTTCCCATGCTCTATCGCTTTGCCTGACCGGCGAGAGAGCATTGCGAAATGAGAGACCCTAAAATGTTACACAACCCTGGTTTTTTCTCATAGAAACGATTATTAAATATTTAGAAGTACCCCAAGACTGTTCGCGGCTATACCGAGCATCTGCGTGAGTATCACAACTCCACGCTCAGAGCTGTCAGTTTTTGCATATTAAAATTTGAATAGTATGAATAAATGATGATTTTTTCGTTTTCTAGAATGGAATTTTTCTAATGTGTACGTGCGGTTTCAAATTCACGTCTGGCGATCACAAATTGTTGCAGAAACACCACTCGAAGGTAATTTATCTTTTTCAATTCGTTCATTGTGCGGATTGAGATGGAGAAATCATGAACTTCTCGTATATGCTAATTTTCAATTTTAATTATCCTTTTTTCAGTGCAATGAAAGTGTTTTCGCTGTTCACAAACTTGATGCGGAAAAAACGATAATGAATGATTCGGTCTCTCGTATGAAAGCTTTTTCGTTAAATTATATTTCTCGCTTCGCTAAATTGTCCAATATCTAAGATGTTTTTGTTTTGCTTCTGAAGTGCTTTTGTTATAACAAATCTCGATATATTCATGATAAATGTCTTCACTCATTTGAAATATATTCCAAGTATTTTGGTTAAATTCCAGATTAGTATTTGAACGGTTGAGAAAGTCAGTAATTCATATTTTCTGAAGGAATGGCGCAGTTAAAAGCGTCGATGGCGACTATTGAGAAATGGAAACGGAAGGTTCGAACTAATTATTTGCAAGCCACCATAAAAGCTAGTGAAGCGATGATGGCACTATTTGGAGCCCTCGTTTAGGCTGCCTAAATTAGGAAAAAAAGGTGTCGCAATGTTCAGATTCCGTTCCTCAAGAATAAGAAGCATATCTGTGTTATGAGCCTCAAAAACGAGGATTCCAAAGAATCAACATATGTGAAGCAACCATCCAGTGCTCTGACGTCTTTCACGAATATATCTTTCAGAGTATGGTGATGTCAGTAGATGAAGAAGGGGAAGATGCGCTATTCACCGCAACGACCAGGGGTTTCGAAGCAATGCTTGCAATGATTAAGAAGGAGTATAATTACCAGGTTAGAGTAACCCAAGAGGCAGAATATGTTTTTATTTTTATTGAAGAAAAGAGTTTAACGATCCTTACATTTACCAATGTTATTTCAGCAACAATCATGTGTACTTTCAGGACATTCAACTCGCTCTGGATTATTTCAACTTTGGAAGACATCACGCACACAAGTTCGAAAAACTGAAGTAAGCTGTAATGAATACAAATAGAAATAGCTGGTTCTAATTCATTCTAGGGACGATTCTACACGTGATCTTATGCACGGTTTGCTCGAATCATTTCATTTGACTCTCACAGCATTGGCCGAAGAAAGGAAACAATTGAAGGAGATTGTAGACATGGTCACTCATAGAAGTTTTCTTGGAATATTAGTTTTAGTGGCTGCATAGTCAGTACCGCATCATTTCAGATCAAATGTAGAGAAGAGCCGGTCACTCATGCGATTATCGATGATACTCAAGTAGAAACTATAAACGAAGTATTGTTGTTGAGTTTGCAATTTTTTCATAGATTCCCGCGTGTGATTTCGGTGAAATTCAATGTGGAGATAGTGGATAACGTGGTCAATTATGAGTTCCATCAATTTCTCATTCGTTATCGAACCACAATATGCGGATCCATTCCAGAAAGTTGAATTGTGCGCTCCAGACTGTGCAGTGGATAATCCACCCAATGATCAATTCTTGTTCACCACCGTAAAGGAAGAAATGTTGAATGATGATGTGGTAAGTAAATCTAATTCTTAATGCGTTTCGATGTTCTAAAGTTTTCTCTAAATAATTTCCGCCTAGAAAGCTGAATTGATCGATCCGGAGTACGAAGGGGAAAATCCATTCAATTACCTGTTTTCGCTCATCGGCAATTCTCTGGACGCTGCAGTAAATGAGGGTTCCTATTCGGTAATTCAGCTCGGCATTGGGACTAGGATAGTTGGCTGTTTCTGCATGCTAATATCACAGTATTTTCAGATCCCATACGTTTGTGATCCATATTTGGGAGAGGAGAATCACGATTACATTTCTGCACCTCATCCAAAGAAATCGAGAACGGAATCTGCTGTGGAGAGAGACAACGTGCCAGTTATATTAAAAAAAATTTCATTTTCTTGTTCAGAATACAAGATCCACTAATGAAGTGAATCAATCGTATTCAGTACGTAAGAGGTCTCTAGTAGCGAAGAGAAGTGATACTGCGATTAAGTGCCCGATATGTGAAGTTTGCCTTATTATAATTTTGCTTTCCCGAGTTGTTTGTTGTAGTATCGCACACACTCAGCTAAATCTTGGAGAGATCATCTAAGGAGGATTCATTCCACAACTCCCGCAACGATAAGTTTGCTCGAGTTTTATTTAAAACATACAAAATTAATCAAAATGAAATTGTCTGACAATGAGAGCATTTCAGTCTGGATTCGCGCTTCGTTGTGAATGCGGTCACGAATGTTTCGCAGAAAACCATAGCCGTTATGTAAGTGCACCGTGAAAATAAAAAAAATAAATTTCAATTATTTAGTGCAATATCGCCAATTTCACAGTTATTCGAGTTACTCGTAAGACCGACATGGTTAGTTGCATGAGACATGCTTCGAAATTGTGAAGATATTTTAATGAATCAACTTCAGAAGGTTCCCGTTACTCCTCAATGCGTTGTAAGGGAGTGTGAGGTGATTCAATCTTTCAATAAAGAGCATCGTTTATCGCATGTTTAGACGAAACCGTCGACTCTGCGTGGCTACACAAATCATCTGTATAGAGCTCACAAATCCACTTTGTACTCGGTTAGTTGCTTACTTTTTTGAAACCTCTCAAATTTAAAAATTATTGTATTTGATTGCTAGATTGGCATCTACTTGCAATGCGAGTGCGGTGTCAAATGTACGAATGATGGCATTATCCAGAAGCATAACCAAATGGTATTTTTATTGGTCTTCTTTTTGTCCTAGATCGACGCTAAGAATAATACAACTAACTGATATTGTTTTCAGTGCGATGGAATCGACTTCACTGTTCACAAGCGTGATGCCGAATGAACAAAACCGATAAAACGCCGGCTTATGGCAAATGGAATTGTATTTCTTGAACCGTGTTTCACTTATTCCCCCTGTTTTCCAATTAGGACGTTTCTTATTGTTATATTTTCAAATAATTTTATTTTGGCATTTCATGATAAAGTTCTTCACTTGTAAAACTTTGAGAAATCCCATGAGTTCTGGTTATCTTCCAGTTCACTTATTTATGCATAGCAAAATAACCCTTTCCCAGTCAATTATTCTACATTTGTTCAGTAATGGCGCAATTGGCAGAGTCATTAGCGACTGTCGAAGAGTGGAAGGCTAAGGTTTGTGAAATGTGATGAACAACTGGGATGGAAATAGATTAATATTTTTCGTATTTGTCTCTCAACTAATATTCCGGTTCAGTGTTTGGAGCTGTCAAATCAAAGCGAGGACGCACTAATCACTGCTGCTAGTAAAGGATTCAATGCTGTAGCAGTTATGCTGGAAAAGAAATCGAATGAGGTAGGAAAAGTTTAAAGAGTTCGACTACTACCAGTTTCCAATCATCTGATAACTTTTAATGCCGAACAGTAGAAGTGGTTTGTTGAGATGCGATAATTGTGAATTCCTGAATCGTAATTTTAATAGCGCGTTCAACGTGCACTGGAGTATCTCCAATTCGAACGATCCCTCTCACTTCGGTTCGATCAATCCAAGTAAGGCTTTGCTTTCATTTTTAGTTGTTTCAGGATAAGTGCTTCTTGCTTCTTTTTCGCTGACTAAGTGCTTCTTTTTTTCAGAGACAGTCCAATTCGCTCTCTTGCATACGGTCTCCTCGAAACGCTTCATGCGGCTCTTAATGAATGGACGAATGAAAGAAATCAAGTGGCTCAATTGAAAGCGTCGTTAGCGACTTCCGAAGAGTGGAAGAGAAAGGTGTGTGTGTTTTGATCTGGCTAACTATAACTTAAAATAATGCTTTCGAAATTCTCCTGTAATTCTTAAAATCATCAATATTTACTCGTTCAGTGTTCGGAGCTATTGAATCAAAGCGAGGACGCTCTAATCACTGCTGCCGGTAAAGGATTCGATGCAATTGCAGAAGTTATGATGAAGAAATCGAATGAGGTAAGACGGATAACATTTTTTGTTGTTGTTGATATTATTTGTTGAGAATCGGTTGCATTGCCACTTTAATATTTTCAGCGTATTCAACGAGCCCTGGAGTACCTCAAATTCGAACATTCCCTTGCGCTTCGGTTTGACCAATCCAAGTAAGCATTTTATTTATCTCTCTCCTCCCCCCCCCCCAATTGCTTCGTTTCACAGAAATGATCCCATTCGCTCTCTTGTGTACGGCCTTCTCGATACTCTATATGTGACTCTCAACGAATGGACTAATGAAAGAAATCAGGTGAAGAGAAACACTCTCTGACATTTTCATATATAATTTATCAATTGCAGAACATGGTTACTAGTCAGTCAGCTGCGATTGACGAACCGGTCGAGAGAATTAATGCTCCAAACAACGAGAATCAGGTATGGATATGCTATACTTAGAAGGGAACAATATTTATAGATTCCTGCTTCGGATTTTGGAGATGATGAGGTGAAGGAAGTAGTCATGGATGATGACGACGTGGTCAGTGAAGTTAAAAATGTTTGCTGGAGTCAATCAAAAATGCGATTATTTATTTATAGAAAAAGGAGCCCGAGGATGACGATATGTTTTCGCTCAACGGAAATGGACCATCTGAGGAAGAAAATGTGGGATTGATATTTATTAGTACTATTGAACGCCTTATTCTAGATGTCATTCTCTGAGATCTCGAACAGTGAAAAATCATTCAATCACGAGGTACTAAAAATTCAATGCTTGAATATAAGTCACTATATAAAGTTCCAGAACTCTGATGTTCGTGAACCCAGTCTGGAGGAAGAGAATTCAGTAAAAGATCTCTCAGAGGGAACGGAGGATATGGATGAGGAAGAAGAGTCTGAGGTTGGTGTTAAACAGTTGGAATATTTCAATGTTTGAATGTATTTGAAATTTCAGAACTCTGATGTTCGTGAACCCAGTCTGGAAGAAGAGAATTCAGTAAAAGATCTCTCAGAGGGAACGGAGGATATGGATGAGGAAGAAGAGTCTGAGGTTGGTGTTAAACAGTTGGAATATTTCAATGTTTGAATGTATTTGAAATTTCAGAACTCTGATGTTCGTGAACCCAGTCTGGAGGAAGAGAATTCAGAAAAAGATCTCTCAGAGGGAATGGAGGAATTGGATGAGGAAGAAGAGTCTGAGGTTGGCGTTAGACAGTTGGAATATTTCAATGTTTGAATGTATTTGAAATTTCAGAACTCT
>LS517015.1:199916-211068 GCA_900490845.1 Pristionchus japonicus
AGGTTGGCGTTAGACAGTTGGAATATTTCAATGTTTGAATGTATTTGAAATTTCAGAACTCTGATGTTCGTGAACCCAGTCTGGAGGAAGAGAATTCAGAAAAAGATCTCTCAGAGGGAATGGAGGAATTGGATGAGGAAGAAGAGTCTGAGGTTGGCGTTAGACAGTTGGAATATTTCAATGTTTGAATGTATTTGAATTTCCAGAACTCTGATGTTCGTGATCCCAGTTTGGGAGAAGAAAATTCAAACAAGGATCTCTCAGAGGGAATGGATGATATGGATGAGGAAGAAGAATCTGAGGTTGCGTTGGAGATGGTTGCATCTCAATTTTGTAGATTGCATTCTGGCATCTCTGCAATTCAGACATCTATGACTGATCATCAATTTGAGGGGGATGACGAAACACTCAGCAATTCCTCTGATGATTTGAATGATACGGAGAAACAATTCGATTCTATTGAGATCAATTTTGGATGGGTACGCTTCCAATCTTAAATTATATTTAACAACGAAGCAGTAATATTCAAATGAGACTAATAATATCTACAGGGTGGCAAGAAAGTATTGTGTCATAGACTTTGAGCAATATCTCCCGAGTAACCGAGAGTCATATCACCTGCTTGCAGTTGATTATTAGTAAGCATCATCTATTCAAGAAATGGTGCTTAGCTTCTTGCCATTGCTCGGCATTGGTTCTTAGAAAAACAAAATTGAATTTCTAAAAAAATGGTCTTTCGCCGCTGGTGGTTTTCTTGTTATGAGATCATTTTAAGTTTAACTACCGAACAGATCCCGAGTCTAGAAGGTTCAATAAGGAGCACAACCATCCTTCTTTATGAATCATATGAGACACTATCCGAGAGAATTAACATACGCCCGTACAAGGAAACATGAAAAAATCCCAAAAAATGTCCCAGGGGTAACTTAAGACGTAGAATCCGAAAATCGAGGTCCGAAATTTTTTGACCTAAAATTTCGTCATGAAAGGTGAACCCCAAGGTTCGAGGAGGGTCTTATGGATCTATTGAAAGCCGTTGCAAACGAGAACTGCCGTATGAAAAATCTTCTATATTTCGACTAATAAATTATTTTTGTGCAAGAGAATCAATTGTTAACTTCCTAAGAAATAATTTTCAGCCACTTAAAACTTTCAACCTGGCAAAACAAATTCCCAACATTCTCCGATGCACTTTGCGATAGTCTCAAAAGATTCTCCGTACGAGTTTACCCTAGGAGCCAATTTTTGAGTCAAATCGAAGGGTACGTCCATCGCCATCCAGAGGAGCGAACAAAGTGTACTCGAACTTTGATCATGGATCGATGTTTACTTTTGCTCTGTTCGATGAGATTTCAACTTGAAAACTGTCAAAATAAGTTTTTCACTATTTCTTAGTAATGATTGAACGAAATTAGCTTCATTCGACTGCTTGATTGGCCCCTCACCCTTCTCATCGAATCTTGTTTTCCCCAAAGCCATTCTCACTGGCAATCCATTCCTTTGGCCATACGAAAATGCATTTTCACTTGCCTAAGATTCATTTTTGTTTTCAGTGCTATACGGTGCATTTTGAATGTTTTCGAGTCGATAATACTTGATTTATCGAATATTTTGACATTTTTTCAAGATTTAACTCTAATTGTAGCCTTTTGTGCTGTTTACAACCTTACGTTCTTCAACATCTCTCTCCCTAGTGCTTTGTAGTTTCCTTATCAATCATGTTCATACTGATCACAACGTAAAAAGAACAGATAATGTATTGGAATTGAATTCAACTAGTGGATTCAGCGTTTGCTTTCCGGGTACTGATGCAGCATTTTTCTAGAAAGTCAAACCAGCGATTTGACTCAGATCGAACGATTTCACGGTTCGGTTTCACGGTTCAGTGTGCAGAGTATGGGGGTGAAATTGCTTAATTTTCTCAGATATTGTCTCATATACCGAATCATTTGTTGCTCTCTGGAAGCGGAAGAACTATGTGCTTCTAGAGACCACTATGGTTCCAACTCTCAACGCTGCCAACCATGAACTTTCTAGATTCTTACTTCTATTGGCCACCGGTACAATATTAATTTGCCCCTCTTCACATGGTGTGATAATATGATTTTATTTGACTCTAGGTTCATTATTAGAGAATTTATGCTTGCTGAAGTAAATGCAAATTTTGCATGAAAGTTTGCCTTTCATGAATTTTTTAGAATTGGAATGGTACTCAATTAGCTAACTAACTATACGGTGAAAACATACGATGGTTGGGTGTTATGGGAAAATTGTGTGCGGTCACCTAGCTCGCACACTCTGGCCAGGAGGACGAATATTGCAAGTGTAATTTAAGGTGCGCCGTTTGCTTCCCTCTTTTATTAAAATCATTACGATTTACGAAGCGCGTCTGGGAACCGAATGGTTCTCACAGTCGAACACATTGACACATGCGCTAACTAGAAAACCTATGTAAGGTATTGAATCGCACTCCGTAGAACGAAGACACCAACAGAAAGAAAAATATGTTTCGCTGAGATTGCATCTAAATAAAATGTAACCACTCTTTAAATAATTTTTTGCTCCGAAGTTGACTAGATTGGAAGTGATCAGTTTCGCTACTCAATAAATAAACAGATTTTCTTTGTGACACAATACTTTCTTGCCACCCTGTAGCTCTTACGCTTGTTGTTGGGGCTTTGTAAATTCTTTCCGTATTTTGTTGCCTGAATATAAATACAACAGGAGGCGGATGATCTTACTATCATAACCACCGATTTGAATGGTAATCACAAAACGAAGATCGTCGACATCGAAGATCAGTCTTCTATCGGAAGAGCAGCGAAACAATTCCAAGGACAATCGGTTTCATATTTGAGCATGCAAGTAAGAAATTAAAAAGCGGTCTCCGTAATAACGTACGAGGGAGTGGCACAGTTGCTCAAAATCGTCCCTAGGGGTTCATACTTGGTGGTTAGAGTCCCTAGGGGTGGGATACACTTCAGTCGAAAACTTGGACCCAAAAGTTGATCTTTGATCTTTCAGATCGAAAATTTCCATCTCGATTTTTACCCCACATGTTGTATACCATTCGATAGAGCATCAAAAGTTATGCATTCTGGCAAAATTTCAAAAGATTTGAACTTCAACTTTTCGAGAGAATTGAAAAATATTAAGAAAACGGCCCTTCCAACTTTTTCAAAAATTTATTTTTTTTTTTATAAATTTATTTCCTCCTCCTGGAAATGACATATACTATGTAAAATTGTGTGAACAATTCTATAAAAAAACATCCCAAAGTGGTGCGACATTGCAGACCATCACTTTTCCTCGAAAAACTAGCACGCAAAAGGTGCCTCAGGTTCGAATCCGCCTGCCCACATCAATCTTTTGCCAACTTTTTTCTCGCATGTTATGCATTTTTTTCTGCTCCAATCCACTTTATATTTGTTTATACGTTGGTTAGGAGATGTTTTTTCAACTTTTCAGTTGAATTGTGGCCAAATCTTTCAGCTCTATTTTTCACATAAGGGGGGACCCTTATGTGAAAAATGAGTCAGAAAAAAATGTTTGAGAAAATGACGCATACGTAAAAATATTAATAATTGGTTAATGTAGTGATCATAGAACATGATACTTGTGTTGATTCTGACTACATCTCCAACCTCATTTTTCACATAAGGGTCCCCCCTTACGTGAAAAATGGAGCTGAACGATTTGGCCACAATTCAACTGAAAAGTTGACAAAACATCTCCTAACCAACGTATAAACAAACATAAAGTGGATTGGAGCAGAAAAAATGCATAACATGCGAGAAAAAAGTTGGCAAAAGATTGATGTGGGCAGGCGGATTCGAACCTGAGGCACCTTTTGCGTGCTAGTTTTTCGAGGAAAAGTGATGGTCTGCAATGTCGCACCACTTTGGGATGTTTTTTATAGAATTGTTCACACAATTTTACATAGTATATGTCATTTCCAGGAGGAGGAAATCATTGGAAGTTGGTGAAATAAATTTTTGAAAAAGTTGGAAGAGCCGTTTTTTCACTATTTTTCAATTTCCTCGAAAAGTTGAAGTTCAAATCTTTTGAAATTTTGCCAGAATGCATAACTTTTGATGCTTTATCGAATGGTATACAACATGTGGTGTAAAAATCGAGATGGAAATTTTCGATCTGAAAGATCAAAGATCAACTTTTGGGTCCACGTTTTCGACTGAAGTGTATCCCACCCCTAGTGACTCTAACCACCAAGTCCCACCCCTAGTGACTCTAACCACCAAGTATGAACCCCTAGGGACGATTTTGAGCAACTGTGCCATTTCACCTCCGGATCCCGACGATCTTACGAAGACTGCGTTTTAATTGGTTGTATGTTCCATCCAAGTTGTCTGAATGCCTAATGTTCATTTTGGGAAGACCTTTGGAGAGTACAATATACCCGATAACGCTTCTCGAATGCTCTTTTCAATCATTGGATCTATCCAACCTAAGCACATGCTTGATATTGGTTTCGACGGTGCTTACGACTTCTCGCAAATTTTCAGAGAGTCAGTTATTTTACTTCCCTGCCATCTAATTATTTATTTTTGTTATAGGTTCATTGTTGAGATTTCACGATATGATCTCTCTGAAACTAAGGTCTTTCTTCAATGGCGATGCCGTTTAAAGCAGTCTACAGGGATTATTAGAGAAGCACTGCGGATGCTTCCGAAAATGAAGGAATTCGAAATTGAACTTGTCCAAATTCTCAGAGTCAGTCTTGTTTCATTTTTACTTCGAATTTTTTCCAAGTTCATGTAGCCCAATCGCAATTTAATTCATTTGAGAATCAGCGTAGCGTATCCTTTGGTGGAACAATGCTTGATGATACAACGGTTGCTCATTTGGTGGCCAACGCTAACCATGTTGAGCTCGGAAAAGCACTGAATTGCACCGCTCAGGGAATTCTCACTGTTTTTGAGGTTCGCAATTCTAGGTTTCACTGGAATAAAAAAAAGAACATTTTAACCTCAGGCATTCTGTGCTGCTCCGGAGAATGACAAATTCGTCATGGTTCATATTTGTGACGACGTCGTGGATGAACTATTTGATCTAGCCGAAGAACAGGGAAAATTCAAGGATATTAATTATCTTATCTTACCTGATATATTGGCTTGGTGCATACGTTTTGCTCGTTTTACCGCTGCCTCTAGCTCTCTCGTTTTTGAAGCGTGCAACCCATCACCGTGTCATAGTTTAGGGGGATGGTAGTAGATGCTAACAAAATGTTTGAACCAGATCACGCTTGATGTTCTAGCAAGAAAGAAACTTTTCTATGGCGAGATTGTGAAAATAACGACAAAATCTGTTTTTGATAGTTTCGGAAAATAATTCGTCAAACTCAAACTAGCAACTTCCAAATTTTATAACGCCGATCAGTGATCATGCTAAGGTTGATTGTTCGAATGGCATTATTTGATCCGACTTTCGAGCGGTGTGGTGAACGGGAAAAATTAATATAAGCTGATTTCAATGTTACATTTTCGATACCAGACTTTGAAAAATTATTTCCGGCTTAGAGAGAATTGAATCCCTTTCCAACTTTAACCACTTTTACTAATGGCAAGCCACTTTACTTTGCTGAAGAGTTTGGATCATGAGATGCTTCGACTGTAAAGTTAGATGAGGTTGACTGAATTCCTTCAAGTGCAAATGAGCCACACTCTGCAGAAAGTTTGTATTTCGAGCGGCCTATTCATGGCTAACCTATCAGACAAATTTTGTTCGGTTACTTAGTGGTCACACTTCACAACTATAGCAGTGGTTTCGCTCTATCACTGATCGCCAAAAAGCTGTGAGCACCAAAATTGTCAACGATAATTTCTGGATCGATGAGTTTGTCTCCCAACTGTGCTTGGCTTACTCATCGGATAACTCTGATCCAATGTGCGCTGGATAGAGTATCCAATGCATCATTGATAATGGAAGAGCACGAGTTGATTGATAATGCGAGCATGGAGATTGAGCTTCAAATCTGTCTGCTCTAAAAAGATGCAAAACTTTTGCACCAACCTGATAAATAATTTCAAAAATTCAGGTGATTAGAACTCCTATTGGAGAGGGAATCCTACTCGATGATGCTAGAGGAAGACGACTCGTGCAATGCCTTAAACCCTCGGATGACGGCACTTCGCCCATTATCATGCAGGCTCGCACACCTTGAGTGACATCATCACCTAATCAAAAATCTAAACTACCTTATCCCCTGCTAAACTAATATTCAACCCTTTGAATTTTCACACATTGCTATTTTGATCACCTTGCGTCAATTGTTTCAGAAACTCTCAATCAGAAATCTAAATTACCTTCTCCCAGCTAAACTAATATTCAACCCTACGAATTTTCACACATTGCTATTTTGATCACCTAGCGTCAACTGTTTCAGAAACTCCCAATCAGAAATCTAAACTACCTTATCCCCAGCTAAACTAATCTTCAGCCCTTTGAACTTTTTGAACACTTTGATAACCTGTTTTTGATACTTATCAAATAAACAACTGTTTCGTCCGAATTTCATTGCCGATGTTCGTCATTACACATTCAAGGGACACAACACACAAAAGGGTTCCCTCAATGTCTATGGCGTGTGTGGGGTGATAATTGATGAGGTTCTCTATTCGACAAGTTGGCCTTGCATTTGACGCACGAACACGACTGCTATGTTATTTTTATCGCTTGAATCAATTATTACGCAATGAACTATGACAATTATCATCTTTCCATGCACAGGTTGGATAAAACATTAAAAATCTAACACTACATAGCATTGTAATCGATATGGGTGACCTGGTATTGGAATTAGTACCAGTGGAAATGACAATCGATATGAGTGGAGTAGAAAGTATCTTGGTGATTTATCTTCACTGCTGCAACTCTTCTGTTGTTTTGTCAACCAGTCTGCACACCTGGAAGAACAAAACTTCGAATAGTTTTTGTATGCCGTGCCGAATTCGGCATGGGAAAATTTCATGCCGAAATCACCATTGAACATTTATCATGCCGAAATCACCATTGAACGCAACGATTTTTGAACATTTTCGACTCCAAAAGAAAAAAGTTTTCGAATCGCGCGGAAAATTAATCTGTTTTCACAAACCCAAGCAAAATCAATGTTCGTAAAAATTATTTTTGTTCGAAAAAGGTCCAAAAAATGACTCGGAGTTGGATATTTATACAGCTGAACACAATTCCGATTATGCCGCTTCATGCCGAAATATGCCGAATAGTATTTTCGGCATATGCCGTTATGCCGTATGCTGAAAATAGTCTCATGCAGCACTGCCCTGATACAGAGACGAGCCCAAGAATTCAAAGCCCACCTCCTCCAACTTCGCCATGGTCGGCCGAATCCACTCGTTCTCTGCTTTTCTGTGCACGATAACGGGAAGACGCATCACAGTCAACTGGAAAGGAAGAGATCAGAAGATCTAGATTAGAAACGCGTTTCAGACATTCATTATTGAATATTTTAGAATATGCAATCCTATGACATTCCGTTGACGCCGAGAGGCTACATAGAGCAGTGCTTCATTTTTATCATGTTTAGTACAACTTCGCTAATTAAAAAAAAACTTATTCGCCTCTCTGATATGACGCCAGCCGTCTTCGAAGGCCTCGGGCACGATCGCAACGATCCACTGGAATGGTGAAATACAGTAATTACCCAATACCGTATCCGATGTCTCAATCAATAAAGCTCTACCGTACCTCAACCGATGCGAACAGTAGTTGAGCCACCGAGCAAGCCCACTTCGCGCCTTCTGCCTGCAATCACATCAGAATTGCCGGCTGAACTGAGAACTGATAAAAACTACCGCATATCATCGCTCATCAAGACCTCGAAAAATCAATAAATTACCGTATTCCCGTCGCTCTTCATTGCTTCCTTAGTCCACTGCTGAAGATCAATCGTCAATCTGAAGTTCGGTATCGGATATCAACCTGGCGCTCCACATTCCTCATTCACAGATCTTAACATTGCCCTCGGACTCCGCAATTCGAATAAAAAAAATTCAAACACCTTGCTTTCACAGCAATCGATCCTCTCCAATCTTTCTCGCCAGAAGTATAAGTCGCATCACTTACCTCTGGAAGAACAAGCTGAAATCCGACGCGGCCACATCCCACATGCTGCAGTCGGGCTTCGCTGCAGCTTCAGCCAGCACGCTGCGCTTCGTCTGGAGTAGCGGAGTGATTTTAGGGGACACGTCGCACCAGGGCTGTGCAAAAATTTTACGGTCTCTCACTTTCCCATGCTCTATCGCTCTGTCTGGCCGGTGAGAGAGCATTGCGAAATGAGAGACCGTAAAAATTTTGCACAGCTCTGTTTCGCACTCAAAGTTGAACATGAGTAAACAATGCCAATCCACAGGCTATTTTCACTGAATCGTAGCCAGTTAGATTTCTGTCTATCTGCTGAACGCTGTGAGATCAGTGTTTTACAAATAGTACTGATACACTTCTTACCTCTCGCAACGGCTCGATTAGTCTAACCATTGACTAATTTTACAATTTTACAAAAAAATAGAAATAAGACATTAAAAAATACGGTGTCCTCACCACGCGCAGTGCCACGATCATCCGATCGATAGTCTCGATCTCGATTCGGCCTCCTTCCTCCGTCACATCCTTCCACAGGGAGTAGAGAATGCACAGCGATAGAGGGAGGTAGCCCTTGCCTGCAACAGAATACCTACATGATCATCCTATTTTACTCACTCCATAGTTTATTACACCAAAGATTAACTTGGTGGATTTAAAATTCTGTCTGGGTTCAAACAGACGTATTTTACTCATTCTAAATCATTGTTTCCTCTTTCACGCTACTTCAAACTATATCTATTGATGACTGTTGAAAGCGGGTTTGCAGATTCGGGCTCAATTCAAACAGTCGTATTCCACTCACCCTTGAACCTATCCTAATCATTTCACGGACTTTCATCTAATTATTTTGCAATTGCATTCTTCCCGGCTATAGACGGATTCAAGATTCAGTCTGTGTTCAAATAATCGCCATCACTCACCCTTGAGTCTCTGCTGCAGCGCGTCACTTTCTGTGGCGACCTGCATGCGCGTGTAGCCTGCAGGGGAATTTCGTTACGTCGAACAATCTTTGAACTTTCGCCAATCGAATAACCGGTCACTCGAATGAGGGAGGGAATCAAATGACGTCGAATATCGAATGCATTCGATAAGCGAATATCGAATGCATTCAATAAGGTACTCCCAATAACAAATATGGAGTACAGAGTTAGCAAATACAAGTTTGCAGTCAGTCGCCTTGAAAAGGAATCACACAACTAACCAATCAGCAGCGAGATCGGCCTGAACTCATTAAACTCCGACTTTTTCCTAATAAAAATCTGGCGGTCTAGAATCTGGGATCTGGAGGTAGAGACGTTTCCCATACCCCACCCCTTTACAATACTGAACTAACTAACCAATCAACTGCGAGATCGGGCTGAACTCGTTCTTCTCTCCCCCCCCCTCCCCTCGTTTCAACTGTGTCCCACACTTCGTCCACCCCACTATTTTAACCCGCCACGAAGCCGATTCAGAGAAACAGTGCTCAACTAAAAAATCAACACTCAATTCACCAATCAGTTGCGAGATCGGCCTGAACTCGTTCTTCTCGTTCCTTCTCGTCTCGTGGTAGAGCGAGTGGCGATACGCGCACAAGAAGCACAGCGAGTGCTAAAATATAATAATTAAGTAATCAATTAATTAAATAGCTAATTAAAAATGTATTTGATTAACGAAGCAAGTCTACTACCAGTGTAGAACCCTTACAGAAATCGATAACACCCATGACTACCGTATCCTAATCAACCAGCGATACCGTACTTGCTTGATCCTCTCTCTGTCCTCCTTCTTTCCCGAGAGCAGCCACTTGCCGATCTTCCAGCTGCAGGTGAGACACACGAAGCTGTGGTGCGGCTTGCGGACCCTGGACGGAAAAACATTTAAAAAAATTTAAAACAAAGAGTAGATTGGCCTGTAGTTATAACAATACGCCAACTTACAAATACTGTTCAAACCTAGTCTTGTATGGTTTCGTGTCTACTATATTTTAGAGACCTCGTTGAGATAATATAGAAACACAAATCGATGGTTGGACTTGCGGGCACTGAATGTTATGTAATGTCTCTTTTATTCCGCCCTCGTCAGTCAGGCAGGACTAGACGAAGAGGGAAAGTAGGTCACACTTCAAAAAAGTAGTTTACTTGAATCAGGTGAGCTGAGACATCACCACGGTGCTTCAATATTTTTTTAACAGAAAATCAGTGACCTGATAGTCGAATGTGAAAGGCGGAATAGCTCACATTCTCTCGCAGGCGGCGCACTTGATTCCATCCCATTCAACGACCTGCTTCTCATCTTCGTATTTTAGTCGAAGAGCGAGTCCTGAAGTGGGAGATTACAGAGTTATCGTGACATCTGGAATTCGAAAAACATTAGGAATTGTGTGCTCAATGCAACTACCGACTAGACAGGCACTTCCGTCCCCTCATTCCCGCGATGATTATAAAATGTAGTTCCCAATACTAGCACACACTACCTTCGAGCGGGCTCTTATCACGCGTGTGAGACATGAAAGGGAAGGCAAAAACACTCACTCTCAGCGAATCCCTTGTCCTCGACTGTCTTGAACGGACCACGACAGACAGGGCACGACGTTCTCTGAATGATTACTGTGTTGATTCAGCATTTTGCACCTAATTTGTTTTAGGCGCCAACCATAGAGACATAAACAAACTTCGGACGAAACTCATTTCTCTATGACACTATCCCTCTGGCGCCCCTGCACTCTATGCTAGAGACGCCAAACAACGATGGAGGGAAACAGCTTCGCTTACTAAATAGGGATCTAGCTCCATTCACTAAATTGGGATCGTGTATCTACTCCTATCGTACTGTCAAGTAGACTAACCAAAATGCTGTGTACAAGCCTCTAAATAGCTAAATAAGCAATATTCTATTATTGTAAGTAATATGTGTGACTTAGCACAACACCCCGTTGAACTCCTACCGTATGACTGTTAGTCGGTTGCGGCCTAGCTGCATCCCCATACACTTACACACACTTTACATTGCGTAAACTGCGTAACGCCCCTTTCTGTTGGCGTTACGTCAT
>LS517015.1:252642-267286 GCA_900490845.1 Pristionchus japonicus
ACCCTGTAGAATTTCAGCTATTGATTGAGGGCACTCAGACCTTAGCTAATGTGCTTAGTCGTTTCCTATGAGCTCTAGTAACACTCCCTGCGAAGATTGAGAATTTACAAATAATCAATAATGCACTATCGAATTTAATGTTCCGTATTATGCGCTAAACACAGTATTATCAAAGCTGAGCATTTGAATCGCACGATAATTGATCTCTTCCCAGGTCTCCGACCATGTGGGCACGCGCACGCAGGACGAGTGCATCATGCGCTTCCTCCAGCTGCCAACGATGGATCCATATCTGGAAGAGGGCGGATCGGATGTGCTGGGTACGGTATCAAGGGGTTACGGTAGAGGGTGAAAGGTACGGTAATGAATGAGGGGCAATATTATCGTATAGTGTAGGAATGCTGCTACTATCAAAGCACCTGTGGCTCGTTAGGTTTTGAGAAGGTTGTGAAACGTGAACCAAGAAATTTCAAATTTTGTAAATTTTCAGTGTTTTAATAAATCCCCGCATTGCAGGCCCGCTCGCGTTCCAGCCGGTGCCCTTCTCGCAGACGGGCAACCCCGTGATGTCGACGGTGCGTTTGATTAGAAATACGATTGTTGTGCTACCAAATGAGCAGCAATGCAGCCTGAAAGGGACACGCAGAATGGTTGTACAGTATGGGGTATTAGGTGATGAGTATTAGACGATCCCTTCTCGCAGACGGGCAACCCCGTGATGCGGTAAGAGGCTCAACATGAGGGTTTTATAGTTTCAGTCACAGTGACACATTAAAGGCGTACGTGAGAAGCGCGAGTGTTTCCATTGTGTCTAGACACAAGTGATCGTGCTGTGATTGTGAAAGCTTTAGTGTATGATTGAAGAGCTAGTGATGAAACGTAAACGCCCTAGTCTCACGTTATAACAAACAGTGAGCTCCTCGTTTCAACTCTCCTATTTGCAGGTCGCGTTCCTCGCCTCTGTGGTGGACCCGCGCGTCGCCGCCGCCGCAACCAAGGCCGCGCTCGAGCAGTTCGCCAAAGTGAAGGATGAGGTGAGGAAGGGGTGTGCTCTAGACGCGCCGGGTTAGAGGTGGGGAACAGAGTTTGGAAAAAGCCACCACGGCCGGGCTGGAGTATTGTGAAGACATGTCGAAGTAACGGGTGGTCACATGCTGGGTCATAGTGTAGTATTGAATTCCGAAAAAGCAGAGTAGGGCTGCATTGAATGTGCAATTTATTGCGCCAGTAATGTTGCTTGTGGAACATGAGGTTGACTGGAGCGAGTGCGTCAACAATATTGTGAAGATTTTTTTTGCAGAGTGAACTCGAGACCATTGGAAGTCTCTCTGATTTTACCTGTAGTATAACTAGTGAAACGCAGCCGTCGCTTTCCATTGCAAACTGAGCTCATCGTGACTTCCAAGAGTTGGGGGAGTAATCTGTCGTTACCTACCTACCGTAACCCTCCTTGCAGGTCCCGCCCCTTCTCGTGGAGGCGCACGCGAAGAACGTGCAGGCGCACTTCGACCGGACCGGCGTCGTCGACGGCAATTACGGACTGGAGAAGAGCGGCATCGCGACTGAGGGTACGGTAGATACTGTAGTATCGATTGGTTGCGTGATTGAGCCTAGGGGATACGGTATTGGTTGGATAAGGAGTATTAGGCGGCAAATTACGGACTGGAGAAGAGCGGAATCGCGTCCGAGGGTACGGTAGATTATTGATTGATCTGAGCAGTGTAGAATCGGTTAATGGACGCCTTGAAATGATTAGTGTTTCATGGATTACTTTTCAATCGGACGGAGGCTTGGAAGTTCGCTAAAGACTGCATTCTAGAGTATAAAAAATCCTTTATGTTTTTGATTTACAATCACCTTGGTGGATAAAGGTCATTGGGGTTCCACCGTGTCTACATATGAGTTGATGTCTCGACTGTATCGACAAAATAGTTTTATTTGCAGCCGACTCCTCGAAGGAGGAGAAGATGGAGACGGACGAGGCGGAGCGGATCGAGGAGGAGAGGAGGAAGGCGCTCGAGAAGGTACGGGATCTGATCCAGCGAACTCAGAATCTGTCCCAGCGAACTCAGAATCGGGGAACTTCCTGGATCTTTGGCCCAGAACAACCGCTTTGATTGACCAAATGTTAAGGGTAGAAACCTCTGTGAGAGTAGCCTGGGCCAGATATCCAAGAAATGCCAGCATCTGACTCAATAGATAATCACTCGATGTCGATTGTGTATCAATAAGGAGTCTGACCCAGCGGACTTGAGATTGAGAAGAAGTACGGTAGCCAATAACAATCGATTGATCGATTGCAGGAGAAGAAGAGCAAGGACGGCGACGAGAAGATGGACGAGGGCGCGGAGGGAGTGGAGAAGCAGGTACGGTGGTGGGGATACGGTAGAGAGTCAGTTATCGATTGAATGAGGATACGGTAGCGGTGCAATGCATAAGGAATGCAAGAGGTGCGTGTTTCAAAGTAGGCAAGTACCATACGGATTGATGCTGCATGTTTATTTGAACGCACTGGGATGTTGTGATCAGACAATGCTTCCTGGACATCACTTTGCAAAAACCATTTTGATTGTGCTTTCTCAATGCAGGGGAAAATGCGTTGTAGAGCTTTGGTGTTACGATTGAATTAATTTTATTGATGATGATTATTCGAATTCGAAATTATTTCAGGCGAAGATCGCGTGCAGCGAGGCGGTGCAGACTGCGGCTGCAGCGGCATTGGGCGCGGCTGCGGTGAAGGCCAAGGTTGGTGGAGGAACTCTCATTTGGGTAGAAGTAGGTAGAGTTGAGTAGGTTACTAGCAGCTGTTAGTAGTAGGAGATGTGGTAGCTGCGGCACTCAGCGCGGCTGCCGTGAAGGCCAAGGTTGGTTGAGGGGCGGGAATTAGGCAGTAGTGAAAGGGGTCGAATTCAACCTGTGGCGTCGTGGTAGAATGACCTGGATTTGGTAGAGAAAGTGTGGATTCAGGAATTTCCGGAAAGTGATGTGTTTCATAGGGTGGGTATATCGACCGCTTGCCTATAATGCCAATTCTGCGTTGCTTCGTAAGTTAAAAAAAAACTCATCGGTACTCGGGCACATTTTCAAACTTCATGACCGAACAATGTTTCACGGTGTGTTCAAAGCCGATGGGCTTTCTGAACTTCAATCATTTTTCGAGATGTATCCCAAACAAATAATTTACTCCATTCATGTTACCTGCTCTAGTTCTAAATTTAATTAAATAATTACTTAATTATCCTAATTAATTATGCTAATTAAGCACCTCGCCACCATCGAGGAGCGCCGCATCAAGTCGCTCGTCGCGCAGCTCGTCGAGACGCAGATGAAGAAGCTGGAGATGAAGCTGAAGCACTTTGACGAGCTGGAGCAGATCATGGACAAGGAGAAGGAGTCGGTGGGTATGCCTGTCCAGGCAGACCGGCGACTAATACGTCACATAAGGGTCCCCCTTATGTGAAAATGAGGCGTGCCCGCCTCATTGACAACCAAGGGGCACCCTTCGGTGAAAAATGAAGCGCCACCGGTGTAGTGTAGTGCTGTTTCAGGCATGCATCAAGTATCGAATATATCCGCTGTTCTCAATTAGTCAATGACATTCGTGCTGAAGAAAATTGAATCGTAAAATTGCACATCAGCAAATTCCAAGAGTACAACTGTTCATAATTACCCTATTTCCAGCTGGAGTACCAGCGGCAGCAGCTGATCCTGGAGCGACAGCAGTTCCACCTCGACCAGCTGCGGTACCTGGAGACGAGAACGAAGCAGGACGCGCATTATAAGGTGAGTGATTGAAATGGAAAGGGTCTTGACTTCGGGAATTAGCTCATTGACACTGTTTTTGTAGATTTTGCTGAGCGCTTACAATTAGACGCGAATTAAGATGGGGAAATCGTTGATAATCGCATTAGCGTATCTCTAGTTTCTCGTATTTTTAGTTAGATTCAGTTTGATGTTTTTTGTTTAGCGTTCGTCGTGTTCCATCGATTATTCAACCGTGACGTGTTGGTAAATAGGGGCGAGCGGGAACGCGAATGTGGCATGGACATTTGGTATTGTGTCTGGGAAAATTTTCTTCCCTTATTTAAAGTGGGATTGAAGTGCGCGGAAACACATTGATGGTTTGATGTTGGAGTATTCACAATCCAATTAAATTCTTGTCCAATTCCAGATGGTGGATGCGGGTCAGCTGCCGGCCGCGCTGCCGCTCGGTTTCGAGATCTCCGGCCCACCTCAGCCGACGCCAACCATTGCCGTCGCGCCGCCCGCCGAGGAGAAGGAGGCCGACGCGGCGGCTTCTGCTGCCGCATCCGCGCCCGCAGCGCCTCCGCCTCACGCGGCTGCGCCACCCGCGCCGCAGCCCGGCGCCATGCCCGCGCACTCGACGGCCGGAGGCGGACCGCCTCCCGGCGCCGCTCAGCCGCCCGCCGGCTACTACGGCGCGCCACCTGGCGGCCAGCAGCCGCCCTACGGCGGACCGCCCGGCGGCTACCCGCCGCAGGGCTACGCACAGTACCCGCCTCAGCGTGAGTTTTCTTCTTCTTGATTGCTTGTTTCGATTGTCATAGATGGGTGATGGCGCGTTTTGGAACTGTTTTATTTCAGAAGATTTGCAACAGTGATCGAAAAGCGATGTCGGAACCACTTTTTGTCGGGCACCTATACGTGCCCGACAATTGTCGACATCTGTCTACATCAGCCCCGTTATGCTGATGTAGGCTGATGTCGACAGGTAGTGCCCGCATCTAGGTGCCCGACTCTGACGTGCCCGACGTTATAGGCAGGCCGCGCTCTGGACGCGACGGGTTTGCGACTGGGGGAGAGGCGAGGGAAAAGGGGCGGGGCTTCGCGTCCCTCGCAAACCCGTCGCGTCTAGAGAGCGGCCTTTCTATAACCTCGGGCACGTATGAGTCGGGCACGTCAAACTTTGTCGGGCATGTCATGTCGATTTCGACATGCTTTTCGATCACTGATTTGCAAATACTCTCATGGTTTGACAAAGTTCCAAATCGTCTCATCACCAGTTCTTTTGAATTCGAAAATGTGTTTCAATAACTGTACTAATGCATCCCCATTGCAGACGGAGGCTACCCGGGCCAGCCTGGAGGCGCTCCGCCCCAGGGCGGCTACTACGGCCGTCCCGGCCCATACCCCGGCCAGCCCGGCGGCTTCCCGCAGGGCGGCGCGCCTGGCGCGCGTCCCGGCGGCTATCCGGGCGGACCGCCGCCCGGCGGTGCCTACCCGCCTCAGCAGCCGCAGCGCCATCCGGCGTACCCGCCGCCGCAGGGCTACCCGGGCGGAGGCGGACAGTACCCACCTCCCGGCTACGGCTACGGCATGCCGCAGCAGCAGCATCCGGGCGCAGGCGGCGTGCCGCCCCCCACTGCGGATGGACACGACGCAGCGACCCCGCCCATGCACCAGGGTGAGTGGAGGGTGATTGTTGAGAATGTGGTAGAGATGGATGTGTAGAGTAGTTCATAAAACACTATGGGATGAGAATATGAGGGTAGTTTTTAGTATTCTGAGAGTTGTTATGGATTATTGCTGTTTGCTACAGGCACCAGGGTGAGTGGAGGGAGGGGAGGGGCGTAGTTGATCACCCTGTACCAAAGTGCCATGGAAGTGATGGTAGGTTTCGAAGAAGACTAAGGAGATAAACGATAATGTAGGCGAAATGGATACTTGGTTGTGGATGTGGAACCGGAGTGAATAGTGGTCGATAGTGAGCGATGAGGAGTAGGGCTTCATAATTTACGGTATTTTCTTTGAATATATTGATTATTGATTAATTATTGGTTACCGTATGCTTCAGGCGCACCGGGAGACGGCAGACCAGAGGGCAACTAATGGATCGATCTCCCTTCCTTTCCGTTATCCCTCCATCCTCCTCCTCTCCCTCTCCCCGCATGCATCGGTGTATCATAAGTAATCGGAACACAACGGATCTCACTTCCATCTCCTCATCCAATTATTCCTATTCCATCTTTCGTGTAATACCCTAACTCTCTTCAGTTCCCATGCTATCTCGCGCTGTCTAAGAGAGCACGCTGAATTGAGAGAGTCACCCCATATTCCATCTCTCGTATTGTAATTCGCTGACTCTCCTCAGTTCCCATGCTATCTCGCGCTGTCTAAGAGAGCTCTATTCCATCTTTCGTATTATATGCACATTGTAATCAGACTTTTTGTAACCCGACTCATTTTCAATCATCTAAATCTCAATGTATGTTTTTACCGACTGTAACATTGCAATTTCGCATCACGAAATGACCATAATTTCATCCCTTTGTTTCGCAATGCTGATAACTTATTGAACTTGTTTCTTATACGAGCAGCTTTTTAGCTCGTTCGTTTGTACTCCACATGGAAATGTTTGATAAATGTTTTATTTTATTGGTAGAAGAATTTTGTGTGTTGTGCGAATATCCGAATGCGGTATGCATGAACCGCAAAGAGTGTACTTGAATTGTATCGGTGATGGGTAAGTTGCCGGCATATTTTTTCTTATTGCCCTTGCTGATTGTTAGTTCTCACGCAACGCAACGTGGGTTTTGAACTTGCCTAACATTTGTGGAAAGTTCTGGGGTTTTCAATGGAAACGAATCGACAAACGAGCTCACCGTTGTCTTTCTGCGCTTTTCTGTTGCCCTAGTCATTTTCCCCTTCTCTGTACGTGGGCCTTTCGCACACAGCCGAGACAGACAGCCGCCTTTCTTCCTGGGCACTTCTGCTCAGTCTCGGACATCGTCTAATACTCCCATGACCATCTACAGTCTCCGACTAGCGACGCTGCGAGAGCCGATTATATTTAGGCAATCGCTGAAACTAATTCACTTTTCATTCCATTGTCCGGGAATTTGCTATATAAATGCTGAATCTTCACATATCTCATCATAAGATAGCTTGTAATTGATCGTTCGCTGCTCTCCCATGGTCGCACGCTAAGACTTGCATTATAGCAGGCTAGCGATGACTCACGATCAAGTGGACGATCTCGTTGATGGAATGGAGAGAATGGGACAGGTATGCTCGATAGTTTTCACCAGTTTCCAGTAATTTCGAAATGATTTGTATATAAAAAATACATTCAGATGAACTTCATGGGCTTTCCGAATGAAATAATCATCCGAATCTTCCATTATCTCGATCTTCCAAGTCGTCTCAGAATGCGATTGAACAAGAGACTGGATAAGATTCAACTCTGTGTCAAGAATAACATCGTCTGCCTGTGTGGAAAGGCTAGTTGTCTTCTTTATGTAAATAATATGTATTTTCTACTTCAGATCAATTCATTCGGCTTTAATCTGATCGTATTCACTGATGAATCCGTTACAAGAGTTCGCTCAAGCAAATTCGACCAATTGGCAGCTGGATTCAATCGTTTGGCGCTCAACACTCATGTTGAGTACGTCAATCTTAAAGTCACTACCGAACCGAATCAGGTATGTTTTCGCTATAGGAATTAACATACGTTTTATTTGTTTAATATGTATTAATTAATTGTCGGGAAATTCAATGAGAAAGTTTATGTGAATATTTGTTTCAGTGCGTCGGCCGTATCTTCTATGAACTTCTCAAATTCAGTACGGACATGATGTCACTGAGGATTCCTTCCATTGGTCTCGAATATACCGTAATTTTTACACTATTACTTTTACAAGCCTTTCACACTTTGTTAGTCTATTTATAAATCTGTTGAATTGTGAAATTTGGTGTCTAACGACAATTCACTTTCATATACTGGGCGCTGGATTTGTGCTTTTCATGGGGGAAAACATGGATAAACGATCGAAAAAGATCGTAATAAATTTTACATTTTACAGGGTGTTATCTGCTTCCCGCAATTCGATTTATCTCGCCTGCTCACACTCGCTCAGAATGTTACAAAGGCTGATATCGATCTCACCTGTACTTCGCTCACAGTTCAGGATATCTGTGTAGTTCGAAGGGTCAGCACTTTTTTTTTCAAAGCGACATTTGAAACGCTTCTGAAAAAGCGTTTATCATTGCTAAAAAAAGGCGAAGAGAATTTTACTTGAACTATTTGAGGAAGCACATTTAAGGCAATGATCGATCGGAGCTGCACAATGGAGAAATTAGAGTTTCGAGTAGCGACGGGAATCAATGCAGCTACGTTGCTTGCTTGCTTCGGAGTCACTATCGAAGAACAGTTAGACGAAGATGGTTCAGTTCGATCCAAAACTTATCGAGCTGCAGATGAATCAATCAAGGTACTTCACTCACCGTTCAGGATATATACTTTGTTGTTACCTGATGAATTTGATATATTGTACTAATTTATATCTCTCAACACATAACTATGAGTTCATGACCACAATTTCACGCGTTCTTATCTTTTTTTATATAGTTTTTGTGTATTATTCCGATAGAATACCTATATTCTTTCACTTCAAATGTGATGAATCTGACGATTGTCAATTACAGCTCTACTCGATTAGCCCGAATCACCGTCGCGTGCATGTTCACCACTACGATGGTCCTCTGGTGTCGTACTTCGGTCAGCTCAGTGTCTCTGACCAGGAAGTCAGCGATTATATGAGCTTCAAGCTGTGCAATTGGGAGCCCGAATCTAGATTGGAACTGATGTTCAATCATGTTTATCATCGTTAATTGTCGTTGTATATACTGTAGATCGGTTTTACTCTCGGTCATTCTGTGTAATTCAGTTGGATAGTTGTCAAGTAGCCTTGTTGTTACCTGATGAATTTGATATATTGTACTAATTTATATCTCACAACACAAAACTATAATTTCATGACCTCATTTTGACGCGTTTTTTGCAATACCGATCGCTTATTGAACTTTTTACGTATTCGAGCCACGTCTTAGCTCGCTATGGTATATTCCGTCCGAACGAGTTTGATAAATGCTTTTCTTTGTGAAGAGAATTGTGATTGCGACTGTCCAAATGCGGTATGCATGAACCGCAAAGAGTGTACTTGAATTGTATCGGTGGGCTGTGCATGCAGGGCTTGTTATATCCTAACTTAAGAAAGTTTCTGAGAACCACGAAATTTTTTTCCACCGCTCCAAGAGAGGTTATGTCGATCTGAGGAGTGAAAGACTTTCTCGATCTCTCATTTTTCGCACAATATCTCGCTTTCTATGACCTGATCAGCGGGAAATTAGTGATCGATGAATCATCAAATGAGAGATCGAGACTTTTTTTTCGAATACTCGGTTTTTGCTGAATAATCATGCAATGCAGAAAGCATTTCACTTTCTTTATCAAAGAACACTAGCGCGCCTTACTAAGCCTTAGACTAGATTACTTGTTTAGCAGAGTTATTGCCTCCGAAATAGACACACGCGTTTCTTTCTATTACCTGGGGGCCTAATCTTGGCCTAGTATTCTAGCAATCACTCTTCAAATGTTGATTCTGCCTCTCATCGCGTTGTAATATCCTTATCAACTAACTTGATGAACACACAGGGACGCACCTTTTGTCCAAGATTTGCCGCCATGTCTATGCGATGATTTTTTGCTTTGAATGGGCTTATATTTGGGATACGGGCGTGCCGAAGCCTCCTAGATCGATACCTATATAATTGCAGATTAACGATGCCTCAGAATCCACTGGATGATCTCGTTGATAGAATGGAGAAAATGGGACAGGTATGCGAGCTAGTTTACTCTTCTGGTTTGTTTGGAATTCTTTTTGAAAATAAAGAAATCTATGTGGATACAAGTTTTGCTTTTTGTCATGGTCAACTTTTTTCAGACGTCTCTTCCGATTCTTCCTATCGAGATTCTCGAGAGAATCTTCTTTGATGTCGATATTCCCAGTTATCTCAAGTTGGCATTGAACGAGAAATCGGATCATCTTGAGCTCTCTTTCTACTACAATTTCAAGGGAATCGAGGGAAATGTGCGTATTTTCCTTTTTAAATATTCGGTAAAAATATATTTATTTTTTAAAATATTATCCGCATTCAAAACTTGCAGATTGGAGCCAATCTCCACAATTTGCATGTGAAGCCATTGGTTGACGTTCCTCCTGCCATTGATTACGACAAGTTGGGATTCCGTCGCTCGCCACTCACGGCTCAACTAGATGAGATCGATCTTCATTTCAATATTGAACAAAATCAGGTATATCATTTTTTTTAAATAAAATTATTCAGTGTGATTATGAACAGTTTTGGATGGTGACATCGAGACAAATCTAAATGCTATTTACAGGTTTCGCTTCCGATTCTTCCAAATGAGATTCGCGCAAAAATCTGCTCCTATCTTCCCAGTTATCTCGAGCTTCAATTGAACGAGAACACAGATCTGCTCCAGTGCTCTTTCCGCGTCAATTTGGAAACAGTCAAAGAAGAGGTGCGTATTTTTCTGAACTTTCCCTTGGCTTTTGCTAATTAGGGAAAGGTAAACGATAGCGATATTACGAACTCGCTACGCACTTACTTGTTATGCCTCGGTATGAGAGAGAGAGAGAGAGTGGTCAGAGAAAGACGAGAGAGTGTTTAAAATAATGGGAGTTCTCGTAGTGAATAATAACGAGTCGTAGCGAGGGTAGCGAGCTCGCTACGGGACTCGTGTTCATAGGGAGCTCGTATTAGAGATCCGGAAGCCCGTTATGCTCGAATAGCCAACCCTAATGCTAATCTCCGTTACAGATACTCATAGGTCACCACGCCGCCGGCGACCCCATGAATAGGAGTTCATGGTGACGCAGGCCCTACCAAAATTTTGGCAGGGCCTGCGTCACCATGACCAGGGGTTCATGGTCCAAAATTGGCCGGAGCCATACCCGTCGCGAGTAGAGTGCGGCTCCTCTTTAAGGAGCGCGCCTCGCCAAGCCTGACGCCGCTCTGCGGACATCCGGGCGTCGCAGCTTGAAAACGATGGCCTATGCAGGCTAGCTGCATTCTACACGCGACGGGTTTGTGCGGCCATTTTTTGACCATGACCCCCTATTCATGGTGACGCAGGCCCTACCAACACTGTTCCTCGTCGCCGCCAGCCCTGGTGACCTTTGCAGATACTGTTATACTGCCTGATTTTGCAAGTAAAACCATTGATTGATCTTCCCGATGACCTTAGCGTCGATCAATTGGCATTGGGATTCCGCCGCCTTGCACTTAAGTCTCTTGTGGATGAAATTCGTCTAGAAATCACACAAGATCCAACCCAGGTATGTTTGCTGAAATATGCAATTTTCCGATCAAAACTGTGCATATATTTATTTATTTTATATAAATAATTTTTCAGTATGAGGATCTTGTCATCGATGAATTGCTCAAGTTCAATGCTGGCAAAACTACGATTTCCTCCCGTCCTAGTGTCAGTTTTTTTCTTGTTGTTAAAAATCAGTAATATTCATGGACTATGGCTATGATCTGTTTCATGATCGATTTTACAGTGCTGTTGGCCTACTTTCGATGCGTCTCGTCTGTTCTCTCTCGCCCAGATCGCCACCGATGCTTGGATCGCTATCCAGTGCTCTTCTCTCACCGCTAAGGATGTGCATTCCGTTCGAAAGGTGATTTTACCCCTTATCCGTTAACCTATGCATAGATATGGGTTGCTCAGGCAATGATGGAACGTAGCTGCAAGATGGAAAGATTCAATGTTTGCGTGAGCAGAGAAGTCGGTAGTGCTCTGCTGGAAGAGCTCTTCGGAGTCACAATCGAAATTGTTTATCATGGCTTTCCGTCTCGCACCATCAAGTATCGAGCTGTGGATGAATCGATCCAGGTATATTCTTGTTTCGAATTGTTTAAAAACAATCATCGCATTTCAGCTATATACTGGAAATTATGCGTTTTTCCACACATCTTTGTGCCACTACTCCGAAAATGTCAAGTCGGAAATTACGCTATTCAACAGATTTAGCAGCGCTCGTTTCACGTTCGAGCTTCACAAATCCAAGCCTCAACCGACTCAGAATCAGCAATTAATTATGTTCAATCACGAATACATTGTTCGGGCCTAATTGTGAATTGATGTTTGTGTTTTGATGTATTGCGATGTTTATCTTGTTGTAGTTTCACCATTCAATTCTCTTTTATTCATTAGAATCGTGTTCCATTCCGATTACGATCAATTTCGCTTTTGTCTTAAAAAATGATTCGCTTATTTCACTTGTTCCATTCAGAAAAAAACCCATTTCATTCACACATCCTGTGCTCTGTTATATTGCTTTACTTATCACTCTATTGGCATTCAATTTGATAAAAAAACGAATGAACAAAAGATCTGGTTCTGGTTTATTGGGTTGTATTGGAAACGGTTCATCACCGATAACGGCTATCTGACGCGAATGAAGGGAAATCTTTAATTTTTTTGTCCAGACCTTTCTCTCTTTTGACAGCTCTGAGTGAGCAGTGAGACGGGTAGTGAGAGTGGTATGGATATAATGCTCTATCGAGAATGGCTTTGCCAAAAAATACGGAAAACTTCCAAGAGGTTATCCCGACCTATTGTGTGGTGCGGAAGTCATTCCGCTTTTTTGTCGAAGGAACGCGTGTGCCTTGGACTAGACAACGTTTTGGTCGAAGTTATTGCAACCAAAACAGCCACGAGCACTTTTCGCAGATTAACGATGTCTCAAGACCAAGTGGACGATCTCGTTGATGGAATGGAGAGAATGGGACAGGTGTTGTAGCCTATTTACTCTTTTCCGAACGCACATAACATGTTACGAATAAGTAGAATTTGCTAAATTACATTAATGTTGTATCAAATGTGTACTTTCAGTTCTCACTTCCGATTCTTCCACCTGAGATTAACGAGCGAATCTTCTCCTATCTTCCTGATTATCTCGAGCTTGAATTGAATGAGAAACCGGATCAACTTGAACTCTCTTTCCATTACAATCTGGATGCAATCGAGGGAGAAGTATCTCTTTGCCATTTTTATTTCCCTCGTGATAGTTTCCTCTACAGATCAGTTCGGCCAGTCACAACTTGCAAGTTGACCCATCGATTGGTCTCCCTACGGACCTCAATTTGGATCAGTTAGCGGTGGGATTCCGTCATCTGGTACTCAAGGCTCATGTCGAAAAAATTTTGCTCGTCATCAAAGACCAACCGACTCAGGTTTGCCGATATTTACGCCGATAGCGTTTTTGTCTCTAATTTTCTCTGTTTGACTCTTCGGCTCATGTAAAAATACCTAAACCCAGTCTTAAACAAAATGCATATTTTGAAAATTGTCAGATGTGAAATTATAGGATGTATCTCGTGTCATCGATGAACTGCTCAAGTTCAATGCGGGCCGCATCGTGGTGTTGTGCGACTTTGCCGTTTGTTTTGTTTGCTTTCATTTTTTGAATATAGGAGAATGTATGGGACAGGAGGATTTACAGGATTTATCTGTGTCGCTTTAGCAAGGCTGATTAAGATGGGTATCAGGAAGGGATTTGGATCTTCTCATTTGATAGTCATTCGGCAAGGTTCGGGGTGGGGGGATCGGTCTTCTTTCCTTGTCGCAGACCCATTTGATGGCTGGAGAAAGGGCTCCGATCTTCCGAACCGCGATAGGACTTGATGGCATCGCTCGTTGAAGGAATCTCACTAGATTGGAAGTGGTTCCAGGCGTGTTCTAGATTCTTCTTTAAGCTTGAGTCCTCCAGGGTAGAATGATCTATCTTTGAGCGCGAATCATTAAGCCCAGAATCCGAGGGACCAAACATCTTAGTAGGTCATACCCATCACACGGTGACCACTCCGGCTTGGATGGGGATTCCTCTTGATGAGTCGTTGGCAGAGACGAGGGGTATTAGGGGGAACCGCTTTCCATCAGAGAGAAATGGAGAGGGAACCGCTCGCGAAGACTAACAATGAATAGAAATGGGACACGAATTCGAATTTCTTGATTCTTTTTATTTTTATATGACTGGAAGGCATGACTAATATAATGCGCTCTCATGGACGAAGAACGGTAATTTTTAGTCGCCCAATCTCCCGCGACTCAATTTACTCGATGTACCCCGTCTTCTGACGCTTGCTCAGAATGTCACTTGGGTTTACCTCGAGCCCATCTGTACTTCACTCAGCGCTCAGGACTTCCATTCTCTTAGAAAGGTAACTAGTTGAAGTTATATATGAGAGGAATCGGCAGAGAATCGACCAAGGGGCTGTCGTAGAACCTGGCATGCTCCAAAAATTCTGTAAAAAATTAGGGAAAGTACTTTGAAGTATGCTCTTTCGAACTGCGTTGGCCGAATAAAAAAAAATAAATTTTTTTTCGAGTACGGCCATCGCAAAGTCGCAAAGAGAATACCACGCTAACAAATAGGTTAAAAACTGTTCATAGATATTTGGTGTGAAAAAAAGAAGTTGAAAAATTTGATGGAACTGGGAAATGAATACGGAAAAAATTTATTCGGAGAATCATATTTTGTTAATACAATCTTCGCTAACAAATTTCGTCGATCACCAATAAAATGAGCGCAAGAGAGGCAGTACAGCTATACTGACTTTCTCGGAGAGAAAGTAGCTGTGTATGATGTATCACGGTGTAATTAAAGTCCAAAGATTAATAAATAATTAATTCATTAATAATTAACTCAATTACAATAAAGATGACGTTGAAAGGGCTTGTTTGGGTGAAACTAAAGTGGAAGTGAATCAACCGACCTTGGAGATGGAGTCGATGGAAGCGGCTCCT
>LS517015.1:345880-381514 GCA_900490845.1 Pristionchus japonicus
ACAATGCAGAAGGAATTTTGATTCTAGCTTGTTCGACTGAGAAGATACGAAAATGCAGTTTTCAAAATTCGCGCGCACCTGGCGCGCCAGATTTCGCAATACAGCCAGTGACGTCACCATTTTTGTAAACAAGGTCAAAGGCCCTCCAACATATATGCGTATGGATGTCCGACTCAAAAGTCTTGGCGCAATGTCCGGGGGTGAGTCAATTTTTCCAGAGCCGGTCTCTTAATAGTAGGCGGAATCTATTTGTTTTAGCCCAAGCTCTGAATACTCTGAATGTGATGTGATAAAATAGGTGCTAATAGTGACAGAACGGACGGAAAATTCATGTATTTAGTTTTTTTCTCGAAATGCGAAAAATATCGTCCTATGATGCATTTCTTTGCAGGAATTCGTTGACTTTCTGAATGTGATCTATCTGGAGAATGTGAAGATTTCCGGTGAGTTTATTCAGGAATATTCCTTTGAAAGAAGATCGTAAAAAATTCGATTGTCTGCAAGAATACTTTTTTTTACCAGTATTAAACGATGCTCATTTCCTCTTAGATCACACAGTGCTTCATCTTCTCAAGCTTGCTGACCGATTCCAGATTCAGGTATACGTTTCTAAATTGCAATAATAGCCTTGAAATCATTAAGAAATGTTTCATAGTATTAGGTTGATGCATAAGTTTCTTTCTTTTTGTTTTCTTTAATTTCTGCTCTCCTGCCATACTTGACCCAAAATCTTTCTGAGCATATTTTAGGGGGTTGGTGTGGGATTACCGTAGTAGGTTTGTGCCGAATCAGGATTGCACAGAACAAGAGAAAATAATTTTAGAACATGAAGTGAGAAAAAATGGAAAATTTTTGCTCTTTGGTAGGATCACGTTCGCAGCCTTCTGTATAAACACCCGACGTCTTAAAATTAAGCCCTTTCAGGGAGTGATAGAGGACCACTAACTCGTTCGATTGACCACAAAAGATCCGGTTCCCAGCTTTTGCGGGAAGCAGGGAAACGACAGATTTCATATTTTCGATGACCAAATTTAGGCCTATGCATTTCATAAAATGTAGTTCTCCGCAGGATAATCTTATTCACTTACAAATAAAACTTTACAATAGGCATGCACGCCACTTCAAATTTTTAGATAGCTGACACTGTCAGCTCCTTTACAACGACTAGGGTGTTGCATAAATTGATTTAAATTATTTTCTGAAATTTTTTATTTCGAATATGGAGGTTGTACAGACGGGTGCGTTGTGCTAGGAACCCAACTCCACCTATAAATGATCCCTCGTTGGTTATGCTCTGCAACCGAGGGTTGAATTTGGGTGTAGCTCCCATGCTCGCGGAATGGCGATTGAATGAATTGTCAGTGTGCACATCGGCCACTCACACTTTGGGTGCATAGTACTCCCGTCTCAATGAGCAGACAGACTTTTGGTAGGGTGCGCTAGAAAGAGTATCCAAGCCCTGACAGACTACAGAAAAGCACGAAGCAATTGGATGCATTGTGAGCAAGTTGTGGTCGATCTCCTAAAGTTTAAAAAAAGAAAGAAACTTTTGCATCAACCGGATATTTAAATCATCTTTCAAGCGCGTCCTGGAGATGTCGAAGGAGTATCTCATTCATTCAAAGGGAATCGATGTAGTTCAGAAGTTGATCATGGCAGATAAGTACAGACTTTCCGATCTCAAGGTACTTTTTTGTTTGCAAATATTGTAAGGCTTATGTATTTTCCAGGACCATTGCCTCAAGTCGTTCTCGAGTGCCGCTGAATTGCCCGAGAAGATCAAGGTTTGAACTCAGAATTTGCGAAATTTTCATTGATAATTGATTTCTTATTAGCGGCTGATTAACTGTTTATGTTTCCTGTTTAACTTCGTTATCAGCAAATCGTTATTTTGCAGTCATCTCCTGAGGGTGTCAATTTCTCTGATGAAATGAAGCTTGCGACCTTCGATCTGAACTTCAAACTCAAGCTCCAGTGATCTATTTGACTCTATCGTTTACTTTGCTGTTCCATTTGTTTCGATGACTCCCGTTTTCTATAAATAATATATAAAATAGTTTTCTATAAACAAAGTGTTATAAACTAGTTTGTTGAACATGTCTCGCGTTAAAAGAGGAGAATGCGGTTCAATGTCCGTCTGTAATATCTGTGATTTCAAGTAAAAATAATTCAGTATGAAGTTGGTACAATGCTCGAATTTTGACTGAAAAGCCTATTTGAGGTTTCTTTTTTTTTATCTGATAATTAAGCTCAAGAATGGCCGACGAATCGAAGCTCGTTCTCCGCTGGGAAATCGATAATGCCACTGCGGTACAGGCAGCTGGGAAGGCAGAGTCGGAAGTTTTCGAGGAAGGAGGATTCAGATGGTGAATTCATTTTCTGTTTGAACTTTTGAACGGCGCGATGCATATATCTGCAGGACTGCTAGCATGGGAAGTAGCCGTGGTGGGAATGTCACTCTCAAGTGTAATGTGGGTCACGATCAACCCTGGAAGTGCGAAACGAAAGTAGCTTTCCGTTTGTTGAAAGCTGATGGAACATTCTTTGAGAAAATCAAGGTTCTCATTCACTTTTTTCTTGAAACTATAATTGATCAATTTCACCAGGATTTCCTCTTCGATGACAATAATGAGTTTGGATGCTATGATAAATTAAATTGGGATTTCTTGCCTCTCCCGGTGAGCTCATTGACGAATTGTCAGTCTATTTCATGACTCAATAATTTCGATTTTCATATTGATATGCATCTGAATATCTTGAAATTGATATTCTTTTTATAATTATTTTAAAATGTGTTTACCAATTTTTTAGAAATACAACGTCAACGATACAGTCACTATGGAGTTCCACATTGACATCATCAGTTCGGAAGGGTTTGTGTATTTCACAGTATTGTTTAAGTAGGATAAATTCTCTCTGATGCTCCCTGCTTCTACTTCTTTCGATAAGGCAATGAGTTGAGTATTCTATATTTCACCCGATAAATAATTATTTCAGCAGCGAACTGGCTCCAAACGCTGTGTCGCCTTTTGTTGAGCCAAACAGTATGAGCAACGTCATTCTAAAGATTGGAGAGGAGAAAGTGCACGTCACTAAGGAGGTATCATTCGTAATATATGGTTTCACTTGTTTCATAAAAAAATGTATGTTAAATATCACAAATCATTTAAAAACAAAACTTATGATTTGTTGCAGTTACTGGCTGTTCAGTCATCGTTTTTCGAGAATCTCTTCTTTGGAGAATTTGTTGAAAACGGAAAGGAAGAAGTTGAGCTCAAGGAGGTTGAGTACGAGGTTTGTGATTTTTACCGAGTGGATAGTTTGCACAAAATGACTCCTACCTCGATTGTCTCATTCGTGCAGTGATGATGTCTAATTCAAGGAGTTCCTCGACCTTCTCAATGTGATCTACCTGGAGAATGTGAAGATCACAGGTAACAGTCTTTTATGTCGAAAAGGCATATGCTGAAAATGTTTTTGGTTTTCGTTTTCTCACTGATTACAGAAAATATGAAAATATGTGCCCAACTTAAACAATTTCATTCAAGATCGCACGCTGCCGCACCTTCTCAAGCTTGCGGATCAGTTCCAGATGAAGGTATTGTAATTCTTTTCCCGAAACTTATCTTGAAAGAAAAACGTTAATTGACGATCGGTGGTTCATCTCTAATATTATTAATTATTTAGCGTGTACTGGATATGTCGAAGGAGTATCTCATCCAGTCGAAGGGAATCGACCTTGTCCAGAAGCTGGTGATGGCCGACAAGTACAGACTCCATGGTCTCAGGGTATGCCATGTGTTCTGCATTAGTAGAGTCTCATAGTGGAGTGCGATCGTTCGCATGTTTTCGTCTTTCTATTTGTAAACTTTTGTTTCCAGGATTTCTGTCTCAAGAAGTTCTCGAGTGTCGCTGAATTGCACGAGAAGCTCAAGGTTTGTGATCGCTTAGGCGCGGGAATTCCTGATAATTTACTGGAATAGACCTTAAGGATTCACAGGTACTTTCGAAACCTTGCTAAGAATTCGTAGGAATTCTATGATTTTCACCTTTGTTATTTATTTTTATTTTTTACTAACTGGCCATTGGAAGGGTTAATCTGATCGCATAACTATCTCAGTATAGTGGTTGTTTTGTAGTCTTCTCCGGAGCTCGGAAAGACCTCGGACTCTATGAAGGCAGCCATCCTCGATCGAATCTCGAAGCTCAAGCTCCAGTGATTTATTGCAACTCTAAACCGATCCGTCCGTCTTCGATTTCCCATAGCCCATTCTTTGCTATCTTATTCGGCCAGTATTTTTCCTTAAAACTCATTCGTATTGATAACAGTATCTATTCTCCATTGTCTCCTCCATTTTTAATGATTAGCAATTCCTCTTTTCTCCTATTTCTCTGTTTGGCCCTTTTACTTTCCGAACAGTAATCCGAAGTGAGATAAAGATATGTTTTGCGTGTAAAGTTTGATAATGAAGAAAAACCGGTTCATAACCGACGATTTATATTTGTGAATGCACAGAAAATTATTGGCCGAATAGTTACCGTGTTTCTACTTCCTGCTGAACACCATTGCATTTTCTTTATTGTTTCTTTATTGTGTTGCTTTGTCAATTTGTCTATCAAATTTCAGAGAACTGCAATTTCTCATTTGCAGAATGGCCGATAATTCCCAGTTTGTTCTTCGATGGGAAATCGACAAAACCTCTGTGCAATTTGCAGCTGGAAAGGTGGAATCGGTGTTCAGTGAGGGAGGATTCAAATGGTGAGTTGTACCGAATGGGTGTAGTTGGGCAATTCTGAAACACAACCTTTCAAGTTAATTGGCGAATACTTATCTTCAGGATCGCGGGGGCTGAACGGGATCCCGACGCGCATTCCAACGCGGATCTCACTCTGAGGTGTGATGTGGATCACGGTCGTTTTTGGAAATGTGATGCGAACGTGAAAGCAGTGGTCATGAAAAAGGATGGAACACGCCGCGAGAAAGAGGAGGTTACTTGTTTTCCATGCGTTAACAGCATTTGGTCAATTTTTTCATTTTGTAGAGATTCTTGTTCGATGCTTATAATGATTCCTGGTGCCCGTCTGCCTTCACATGTTGGTTGGATGCCGAGGTAAATTGAGCCAATATTCGTAATGAGATTTTCACTCTCATACTTCAAAATCATATCTCTCAGATTTTCAACATCGACGGTAAAGCCATCCTGCAATTTTACGTTCACATCCTCAGTTCGGAAGGGTTTGTGCTAGGGATGGCAATACGAGCTTTGCGGGCTTGCTTTGAATAAGAGAGAGAGAGAGAGAGAGAGAGAGAGAGCTGAGAGAAACCGTATTGCGTGCATTCACTCGCAATGAGTGATGGGGAGAACTCTAAAGTTTCCCGCGTTCTATTATCACTCTCTGACCTTTCTTTCTCTCATTGCGAGCAACGAGGATTCGCATCCCCCACTCTCTTATTCCATCGCGCCCACAATGCTGCAAACCTTCGTTTGTGATTTCATGACGCAAATATCTTTTCTGCAGCTTTCAATCTATATATGGGCGAGCATATTTTTTCAGAGCCGACCCGTTGGCCAACCCCGCAGCAAGATTCGCTACCGCGGACAAAAGAAGCAATGTGATTCTGAAGATTGGCGAGGAGAAACTGCACGTTTGCAATGAGGTTTGCATATTATGAATGAACGTATAATGTAATAAGCTTCTTATTTACGCTTCTCACTTTTAGTATTTGGCTGTCCAGTCGCCGTTCTTTGAGAGCCTTTTCTTCGGAAAATTCGCAGAGAATGGAAAAGAAGAAGTGGAGATTAAGGATGTCGTATACGAGGTCAGTGAGCGAAATGTTATCAAATTTAGTTCTTCTTATTTCTACGAGGATATCACACAATGGCCTCAGTTCGAAAACTGGCATCTTAGTGGGTACAACATTTGTATGTAATATAGTTTATTACTCGATAATATTGTATTTAAGATTTTCTGTTGCTCTCTGTTGTGTCTTTCTGTTGCTCTTTCATAGCTTAAGCCAGCGTAGGTTTAACTAATTATTTAATCTCCCTTTTAAGGAGTTTGTTGATCTTCTCAACGTGATCTACCTCGTCTCGGGGAATCTCACTGGTAATGATTGTTAATTAATATTTTTAAATAGTTGTATGATGATTAATTCGCATCTAGCAAAACACATTCTTATGTTGGAATGACTTTTGGGAAGGAAAGCCTAGAATTGCTAGTTGGTTCAGAACGCAATGCACTCCACATTCTGAAGCTCGCAGATCGATTCGAGATGAAGGTTTGAGTAAAATTGATTTTTTTGTCATTTTCAAGGTACCGGTTAGTTATAGTTTTTTTTCTGATCCAGGATAAATTTATATTTCAAATTTTTCTTTTTTTTCAGTACGTTATCGAGATCTCGGAGGTGTATCTAATGCAGTCGAAGAGAATTGATGTGGTGAAGAAGTTGATCGCGGCTGATAAGTATAGAGTCGCTGATCTCAAGGTTCGATTTATTTTTTAAATTTAACTATTTTTGTTTGGCGAAAAATATTGTCTTAGTTTTGGTTTTTTTCCAACACAAAACTCAAGCAGTTGTAGTTTGTGAGAATCTTTTTAGGATGCTGCAGTCGATCCCGATTTAACACAGTGACCTGTAAATGACCTATTTTTCTCGATTATTTAATTCCAGGAACACTGCTTCAAGTCGTTTACCAGTGTCGCTGAATTGCACAAGAAGCTCAAGGTATGTTCAGACTTGGGCATTATATTTCAGACTGAATCCTCAAAAAATTATGCATCTTTTTGAGAGTCAAACTTTTTTTCTTCATATTAGTTAACTACATATTCATGCGAAGATTTGCTTTGCAGTCATCTCCTGAGGTCGACAATTTATCCGATGAAATGAAGGTCGCCATCTTCGATCGAATCGTCAAGCTCAAGCTGAAGTGATCTTCCAGATCTCATAATTTACTATAAAAATAGTTAATTTTCCGCAGTTCATTTGTTCAATTATTCATTTGTTCAATTATTACTGTTGTTGTTGTTCAATTCATTTGTTCAATTATTACTGTTGTCTTTATTTCTTTGCATTGAATGTTCACTATCAATTTTCTTTCCTCTAATAATCTGAAGTGTGATAAATTAGTTTTCTGAATCTGTCTATGTATGCGGATAAGAAACGGTTCTCATCCCGTCTTCTTATATTGGCGCTTCTGCCGTTGGGGGGGGGGTCTTTCACTTTCCCCCTATCCCCTCCCTCTCATTCCCTCTCCCTCGACTCACTCCGCACGGTTGTCTCGCGCACGAATGGTGGAGAATGAAAATCAATTTGCTCGTAACTCAATTAAGTCACTCACTCTGAAGAGATTATGTCTCTCAAAAACAACACTCTCTCGCAATTCTCATTTACATCCCACCTTCGCCTATATAAGTGGTGATTCACATTTCTCTGGTTCAGTCCATCGCCCTCCTATCGGAGGAGGGGGAGGGGAGCATTCGCCCACGCGGACTTGGTCTCCTCCGAGAGGGGAGACCGCCCTCTCCCTTGCGAGGGAGAGGGAATGAGAGGGAGGGTATAGGGGGAAAGTGAAAGACCCCCCCCCCAACGGCAGAAGCGCCCTTATATTTATTGACACCAGGAAATTCATTTCTTTTAAAGTGCATTCTTTCCCGAATGGAGTATTAGTGTGATCATTCCATCCCATTTCCAGAATGACTGACTATTCTGATTTCGTTCTCCGATGGGAAATCGATAATGCGGAGGCTGTTAAAGCAGCTGGAAAGGCGGAATCAGAAGTGTTCAATGAGGGTGGATTCAAATGGTCAGTTTTTATATAAATAGTTGGGCATGGAGACTGTATTTCGACTCAGTACAATTGTGCTGCCAAGTTGAAATTATACAAATATCCAGGACGGCAAAGGCTGAAAAGAACCATTTCGACGCAAAATTCACTGTGGGATGTGGAGTGGGTCAAACTCGTCCTTGGAAGTGCCAAGCAAACGTCAGCATCCTTTTGTTGCGAACGGATGGATTATACACCCAGCAAACCAAGGTTCTTTTTTAATCATAGTTAATCAGACATAAAAATAAATCTCCAGGAATTCCTCTTCGACAACAATAATGACTTCCTGTTTTTCCCGGACATCGAGTTCTGGACCTTGTTCACTATGCCGGTGCTCACAATATGCTGTTCCTCTGAAATTTTGTCACTTTTCATCTAACAGAAGCAAAAAAAGCATCAGCCTCACCACTGCTAAAAATCCACGCCGATTCGATATTTTTTTCAAATTGTGAACGCTTTGCAATTTCGAATTACAGATTTACGCCATTGACGATAAAGTCAGAGTGGAGTTCCACGTGCGCATCATCAGCTCGGAAGGGTTAGTATTGTATTTCATGACACAAAAATTTATCGATGAACTGATTCTGCTTCCAATTTTCATTTCCTTCTTTATTCGTGCTCGATAATACTATGAATTCAGCCATGAGCCTATTGCTATCTCTCCTTCACCATTCGCTGAGCCGAACAACAGAAGTGATGTCATTCTGAAGATCGGAGATAAGAAACTGCATGCTTCCAAGGAGGTATTACTTTTTTTTTCTCTTCCTTTCCTGCAGCTCATAATTTGTGATCTGCAAATGGCTGTTTCTGAGATTTTGAATACTTTCTGTTCACAAAGGTCGATTCTTTGCAGTACCTCGCTGTTCAGTCTCCTTTCTTCGAGAATCTCTTTTTCGGAGAATATCTTGAGAAAGGAAAGGATGAAGTGGAGATTAAGGATGTGCTCTACGAGGTTCGTTATCACTCACTGTTTCTATTTGTATTTTTGATGAATTTTTGAATTAATGATTCGTTGACTTGATATATCTCTGTAAAATGTGCCTTTCCAGGAGTTCCACGACCTTCTGAATGTGATCTACCTGGAGAATGTGAAGATCACGGGTGATTATTTTATTGTCAACCAGGACAAGTTATTAGTTTCCCTCTTTCAGATCGCTTGGTGGCGCACATTCTCAAGCTTGCGGATCGATTTCAGATGAAGGTAGGACACATATAGTTATTTTCGTAAACATATCTTGAAAAAAAAACACATTCAAGTAAATATTAAGCGCGTTCTGGATATGTCGAAGGAGTATCTTATCGAATCGAAAGGAATTGATGTTGTCCAGAAGCTGGTTATGGCTGATAAGTACAGACTCGATGGCCTCAGGGTATGTGAAGATTGTGGAAGTGTAGATTGTTCTATGAGCGTTCACTTCTCTTTCGGTTTTCGTTTTGAATACGCACGTTTCTAGGATTTCTGCCTCAAAAAGTTCTCCAGTGTCGCTGAATTGCACGAGAAGCTCAAAGTTTGCAATCAATTCGTTACGAATATGATTCTTATGATGAAATTGCACATATTTCGACATAACAAAGCTCTCAATGATTATATCATCTTCGCAATGTTAACTGATTTCTGAAGAGATTCTATTATCTGTTAATTAATGAGTGCGCGCATGATAATGGTTATTTTGCAGTCATCCACCGATCTCGATAATTCCTCTGACGCAATGAAGGCTGCGATCTACGGTCGAATCATGAAGCTCAAGCTCCAGTGATCTACTGCAATTCTTTCCCGATCCATTCTTATTTTGAGTTGCCTATATGCTATTCTATCTCAGTTCGTTGGTATTGTTAGAAGTCGTTCTAATCATTTTTTTTCTCTTTTTCCTTTCTATCAGTAATCCGAAGTGAGATAAAGTAAGTTATTTCTTGTGAACTATGTGAATGAAGAAAGAACGGTTCTGCATCCGTCCGATATCATTATTTTTTTGGAATTATGTCTATTTTTTAAACGTGCACGTGTTTGATCATTCTCAGAATGACCGGCAATTCCAACTTTGTTCTCCGATGGGAAAAGGGCAATACGGCTGCTGCGTGCGCTACTGGAAAGGCAGAATCGGGAGTGTTCAATGAGGGTGGATTCAAGTGGTGAGAATTCAGTGCATGTGTGTACGGAAGCCAAACATTCCAATGTTTCAATGAAGATATCGTCATATTTGTAACAGTGAAATCGTAGAGTGAATCGTATCGGACATGTGCAGGACCGCAAAGGCTGAACGAAACGAGTATGACTGCGTCGATTTCACTCTGGCATGTGGCAGCACAGGGAACAATCGGAATTGGAAGTGTGAAGCGGACGTGAAACTCCGTCTCACCAGAGCAGATGGAACATCCCTACAAGGTGATCTAACATTTATTCTCCAGTAAAATGATTCGCCATTCTTAGTGTCGCAGCGACGACCTTCTTTCAATGATGCTAATACGTTCTTGTGCTTAGAACAGATCGTACACTGGGAAGATTATTACGAAAATTCGGTGATTTGTTATTGTTATTGTTATTATATTTGATTATAGTGCACATTTTTAAGAAGCTAAAGTAGCATTGATTTTTCAGAGATTTGCTAGTAACTGGAACGCTGTGGAATTCCACATCGATATCATCAATGCGGACAGGTAGGTGTTATGTATCACCGCAATTCATTTGTCTTTGAGTTTTCTTCAGAGGTGAATCGCTACTTCCTTCCAAATTCGCTGCTCCCAACAACAAGAGCAATGTCATTCTGAAGATCGGAGATAAGAAAGTGCACGTTTCCAAAGAGGTATGGAGAAGGTCTTCAATTAGAATTTGAATTTTTTTAATCAATTTGTAATGAATATATTTTGCTATTCCAGTATCTTGGTTTCCACTCTCCCGTATTCGATACTCTTTTCTTCGGGAATTTTGCAGAGAATGGAAAAGAAGAAGTGGAGGTTAAGGATGTGGTATACGAGGTTTGTGATTCATTTGAATTTTGTTGTTTGCAGTCACCATTCAAGGTGATTCTTTATAGGCCCGTTTGTATTTTCCCTTATTAAAAGCAGTTGTTTTATAGGAGTTCATAGACCTTCTGAATGTGATCTACCTGGAGAATGTGAAGATCACTGGTGAGCTGCTTGCTATCCCAATTATGTTACTTTATGCATTGACCTTCAAAAGTTGAAAGAGATGCATTTAACTATGAGTTTCTTCTTCTAGCAATTGCTTCTGTTCAGATCACACTGTGATGCACCTTCTCAAGTTGGCCGACCAGTTCCAGATTGAGGTATACGAGTTTTGTAAATAATTGTGGTTAAATGCCACGGTCAATTGTACTTTGTGGATTTCCCACACTAACCACTATAACCACTTAATTTGGAAATACGAATTTTAGGAAAATAGTTCTTTGAATGTTTGGCCCAATTAACTATTTCGAAATTCGTTTTAGTGCGTGCGAGAGATGACGAAGGAACATCTTATTGAATCGAAGGGAATCGATTTGGTCCAGAAGTTGATCGTGGCTGACCAATACAGACTCGCTGATCTCAAGGTACGGTTTTTTTGTTGTATTTCGGTAAATCATTAATCCTTCTCTGAAAATTGCTCACCTTGGCTTCTTTAAGAATCACTGCCTCAAGTCATTGTCGAGTGTCGCTGAAGTGACCGAGTTGTTCAAGGTCTGATTCAACTTATGTAATTACAATGACTATTACTGTGACTGAACGTTGTCTCATACCGTACCCCTTTCATCGCTTTCTTAGGGATTGGGAATTATTGATTTGTCATTATTTTCATTGTTGATTAAAAGAAGGTTTAGTAGATGGAACTTATTATGAAGTCTTTTGCAGTCTCCCGAGGTATCCAATTTCTCCGACGAAATGAAGGCTGCTGTCTTCAATCATCAGGCCCAGCTCATTCAGGGAACCACGGCAACTCTGAATTGATCCCGACTCCTATCGATTACCATTTATTCTAAGCAAATTCGTTCGTAGTTCTTAAATATCTTCTTCATTTTGAGTGATAGCAATCAAATTCCGTTTTATTCGTCATTGACTGTCGATTTCTTTTTAGTAATTCGGTCTAAGATAAATTATTTTCGTGGAGGTGTTCCATTTTAAGGATCAAGGAAACGGTTATGCCCGTATCAAAATATCTGTGGTTGCGAAACCACTTATTAAAGTTTTTTAAAAGAAAAATATTCAAGCTTGAACTTGTTCAATGTTGACTTACCGTTGACAGTTTACCGCTTCTATATGTATTTTGTTTGAATGATATTCCCTATTGGCGTACTCTTAATTTCAGAATGACCGACAATTCCAACGTCGTTCTCCTATGGGAAATTAATCATGCGAGAGCGGTTCACGCAGCTGGAAAGGTGGAATCGAGAGTGTTCAATGAGGGAGGATTCAAATGGTGAGATTATCATTAGCGCGGATGAAGATAATATTGCCTAATCGTCCGCTTCATCTGATCGCTTCAGATTTTATATTCGCAGGACCGTAATGGCTGAACGAATTGGAGATCGAGTAAAACTCGCTCTAAAATGTGGTGTGGATCATAGTGGGACATGGAAGTGTGAAGCAGACGTGAGCGTGCTGCTGTATGCTAAGCACGTGCCCAAAATACAATGTGAACAGGAAAAGGTACACCTCTACTTCCTCCCTTGTTCTCACTCAATCGGAAGCGATGATAAATATTTTTGCAGAGAATTCCTTTCAATGCAAGTAATGACCTCTGGAATCCCCGACCCGAATCGAGCTGGCACATTCTCACACACAGGGTACTGATTTTGCACGCATAAAAAAGCGTTCACTCAGCGAAAGATCCGTTTTGCAGAGCTTCAACATCAACGATAAGGTCACTTACGAATTCCACATTCACATCATCACGTCTGAGTGGTAATCGTGTTGAATTTTTACTGTTAAATATCTAGTTTATTTCTAGTGGCGAACCAGTGATCTCTAAATTCACTGCACCAAACAGCATGAGCAACGTCATTCTGAAGATTGGAGAACAGAAACTGCATGTTTGCAAAGAGGTTTTGTATTTATATATAATAAATTGTTGACTTGAATAGTTTTAATGAGTGAACTGTTTATTCATGCGTGTTATATTCAGTATCTGTCTGTCCAGTCACCGTTCTTTGAGAGACTTTTCTTTGGAAATTTCGTCGAGAAAGGAAAGGACGAAGTAGAGATGAAGGATGTGGTTTTCGAGGTAATCACATTTTTCGAGTTCGAGACTATCGATATCAGGAAAATTAGAAAACTTTGCTAGTTGCTTCAGTTGATGATTTCCTTGAGTGTCTGCCTTGCGCCTTTCAATATTTTAGGTATAATTTGAACTTGTTCAGGAGTTTGTTGATCTTCTCAACGTAATCTACCTCGTGTCTGTGAATGTTACTGGTAATGAATTTTAGTTTGTTTTTTGTCCCGACAGTAGTTTGCTGCATTCGCGTTGAACCAAACATTGAATTTTCCATGTTGAAATAATTTGTTGTTTTACTGAACACTCAAAATTTGCATATTTAGATCGCAATTCGCTCCACATTCTGAAACTGGCGGATCGGTTTGAGATGAAGGTTTGAATCCTTTTTATTTTTTGTGTATAATGTTCTTCTCATAACAAAACACAAATTATGCAGTTTGTTAAATTACTTTACTTCATCGTTGAAATTTTTTTTCAGTACGTTATCGAGATCTCGGAGAAGTATCTCATGCAATCGAAGGGAATTGATGTAGTGAAGAAGCTCATCGCAGCAGATAAGTATAGACTCGCTGATCTCAAGGTATTCGTATACTTTCAAACGCGCACTTCTATTTTTATCTTCATAAAATTGATGAATTCTTCACGATTTCATTAATCGTGTGCGAGTATGAATTCATAGGTTGAGGAAAAATCCTATTTTTAGTAAGCATAGCTAATTATTAATTAATTAGTTTAAACCAGGACCACTGCCTCAAGTCGTTCACTAGTATCGCTGAGCTGTCGGAGAAACTAAAGGTTTGTGTAGATTGCTCTGAACCGATACTGCGCGTAAATAAAGTGCGATATATATATATTTTTAAATTTTTGCTAGATCTAGCGCATGATAGAGGGTCATTGGTTGAACAGGCAAATATTTCCTACCTACTATATTTTGCAGGCATCTCCCGAGGCCGTCAATTTCTCGGACGAAATGAAGGCCGCTATATTCGATCTGAACTTTAAGCTCAAACTCCAGTGATCTATTCGACACTATCAATTTCACTTGTTCTTCCTCCATGTTTTACCGTAATTACATTGTTTCGTTAGAAGTCACTGGTTATTCAAAAACGTTCCGAATTCTCTTCACCATCTTGAGTAACGTCAATCGATTTTCATTGTTCGTTGACTCACATTTTTTTAACCATAATCTGAAGTGTGATAAAGTAATTTGTGGAAGTGACGAACTAACGGAGGAAGAAGCGGTTGAATGTCCGTCTGAATATATTTATCATTTTAAGAAAATTTAGATCATTTTTATTTATGTACTAAGTTCATAGGCTTATTGTTTGCCCAAGGTCTTTTCGAAACAATATGAATTTTCTCCTGGATTCAATTCACTACTACGTAGTCTTTTCGAATACGTATTTTTAGAATGGCCGACAATTCGAAGCTTGTTCTCCTTTGGGAAATCGAAAACGCGAAGGCGAAATACGCGATCGGATTGGCGGAATCGAAAGTGTTCAGTGAAGGAGGATTCAAATGGTGAATATTGCTCGTTTTATGCTCCTTTTATCTAAAACGAGCTGAAATATTTCTGGTTCTTCGCGTTATCACAACTACTGTCTTTGCAGGTCTGTCAGGGCAGAGCCGGATGGTGTGTGCAATCCGGCTCGTGCGAAGTTCACTCTGAAGTGCGGCGTTGGCCACAATCGATCGTGGAAGTGTGAAGCGAATGTGAACATGCGCATACTGCGAAGCGATGGAACTTACTTCGAGAAGGGTTTGGTCAGTGCGCATTTTTATTTGTCTATAGCCATGTTTTATCACAGAAATCTCTGTTCGATGATAGCAAGGAGTGCGAGTGTTACGAGCATATCACTTGCTGGGACTTCCTGACCAATCAGGTGAATGAAGCATACTTTGAATATTTCAAAAAAATTGTGTACCCTTTGGCACCAAGAGTATTATTTCACAGCTAAAAAATGCCACATTTCAGATATACCCCATCAACGACAAAGTCACCATGGAATTCCACATTCAGATCATCAATTCGAGGGGGTTTGTAGCTCAATGTCTTCGCAATCTCTATGGTGTCAGCTTGGTTTATGCATCTGCGCTGTGATCACAGCGTTCTACTACGACAGAGAAGGGTGATCTCTTTGCATGATTCGAACTGCAAGGATGAATGAGAATCAGGATCGCTTTCCTCGCTCATGTTGAAAATTTTGCATAGGCGGGCAACTTGTCCTATGTTCAACCCTTCTCTGAAGAGAACAATGGGAGCCAGAACGCTGTGTGATCAGCTCTAACAAAATATTAATCACTCCAGTAGCGAATCGGTCGCGCTTCTGGCAGCTCGATTCGGCCCGTCCAACAAGAAAAGTGACGTCATCCTGAAGATTGGAGAGGACAAACTGCACGTTTCCAAGGAGGTATCGCTTGTATTTTCCCAATTTCAAGGAACTTCGAAAAATTCCAGTTTCTGTCAATCCATTCACCCGTGTTCGAAGCTCTTTTCACTGCAAAAGTTGGAGGAAAAAGAAGGAAGGGAAAAGAAGAAGTCGAAATCAATGATGTTGAGTACGAGGTTGGTGTGGAATGAACAGTGACACTGTGATTCACAGTTGGGAAATTGTCCAATTTTGTCTGTGCATATTTATTGATGCCCTTCTTAAGGAGTTTCTCGACCTTCTGAATGTAATCTACATGGCGAATACGAAGATCACGGGTATTTTATTTATTTTTTTGTTTCTCATTAATTTAATCTATTTTGTTTGGAGATAATGACTGACTAACAATGAAGGCCCAACATTTGTTGAATTAAAAAAAAAATTTTTTTAAAGATCACACCGTGCTGCACCTTCTCAAGCTTGCCGACCAGTTTCAGATGGAGGTATCGCATATTCATAGTAATTTATCTCATCTTCTCATTTTTCCAGGGCGTCATGGAAATGTCAAAGGAGTATCTCAAGAACTCGAATGGAATTGATGCAGTTCAGAAGTTGATCGTGGCTGATCAGTATGGACTCACTGATCTCAGGGTATCTTTAGCCATCTAAAAAAATACGTCTGTCGCAAAAAAACTGTCATTGACGGGGTAGAACCGAGCTGCAGCACGTAGAATACACAAAAAGGACAGCTTTCTGAGCAAAATTGACAGCATGTGTTACTATTTCACTAAACAACATGATATCAAGTTTGCGCAGAATGTTGTCCTTTGTGCGTCCCTTTCCGCGTGCTGCAGCTCGGTTCTATCCGTCCAATGATAAATTGCTTTATGTAATGTTAGAGTTATTCACAACAACCCAGTATATTATCGATCCCGAGGTAGGAAAATTGTTCCTTCGCATTTCGCAGGATAGCTGCCTCAAATCGTTCTCGAATGTCGCTGAATTGCACACGAAGATCAAGGTTTGCAAAATTTAGTCGTTGATGTGCTGTCTGTACTATTATTTAGTTAACCTTAGAGCCAAGCATTATGATCGCTCGGCACTTCTGTACTTTTTGGCCCATCCATTCTCTATAGAGTATTCTATCCCTACCTCATTCCCCCGCCTCGCTTCTTAGGCAAAACTGTCATAGTGTGGGAGACCCTGGGCCAAAAAGTGCAGAAGTTCCGATCGATCTAATTAGCTCGAATTGACTATCTTGCAGTTGTCTCCTGAGATCGGCTATTCCTCTGACGCAATGAAGCTTGCGATCTATGGTCGAATCATGCAGCTCGATCTCCAGTGATCTGCTACCAATATTTATATTTGCTCTCATCCGCTTCCCGTTTGTCATTCTTTGCTAAATAATTGTTAGAAGTGACTAAATATAGGTTATTCCAGTGCTATCATTAGATTTTCCATTGTTTTCTTCATTTGCTTTGAACGATTGTCTGTGGTATCGTGAAATAAAGTAGTTTGTTGAATGGTTTTCGTGTTTCCGAATAATCAACGGGTTTAAATCCGTCTCAGAATATTTGGGAATGCAAACGCGCATCTGCCCTCTTTTTATTTTCGTGATGAAAGAAATCGTGATTTATCCCTCTGTCTGATTTGCAGGATGACCGGCAATTCCGACTTCATTATTCGATGGGAAATCGATAATGCGACTGCAGTTCATGCAGCTGGAAAAGCGGAATCGGAAGTGTTCAATGAGGGAGGATTCAAATGGTGAGTATTGATGTTTGAAAGCCAAAGATAATATCACCTAACAATCGTTATGTCTCATTCTTTCAGAATGTATATTTACAGGACTGCAAAGGTTGAGCGAGAGAGGGATTACACAAAACTCACACTGAGATGTGGTGTGAATCACAGTCGCGCATGGAATTGTGAAGTGAACACGATCGTGCGTCTGCGCACTAATTTTCGGAGTACTATCAATTGTGGACAAGGAAGGGTAATTTAATTCTTACCCTTCTCCACTCATTCAGAAACAAGGACGGACGACATTTTTTCAGTTAATCGCCTTCAATGCAAGTGAAGATTTCTGGAGTCTCAAACCCGTCTCGGGGTGGCGCATTTTTTCGGATAAGGTACTCACTGCTTTTTTTGCATGTGAAAAATTATTGCTGCAACGTTATTCTGTCCAATCAGTTAAACATGTGCATGCCAGGTTTTCAACATCAACGATAAGGTCACTTTCGAATTCGACATAAACATCATCAAGTCGGAGGGGTAATTATCTTTTTAAATATCTACTATGTTAAACACTTTTGGAACATCTAATTTTCAGTGTGCGAAAGTTAATAAGCATTATTCTAGAGGTGAACCGATCTCTGTCCCAGCGACGCGATTTTCTACTCAAAATAGCATGAGTAATGTCATTCTGAAGATTGGAGATCAGAAACTGCATGTTTCCAAGGAGGTACTTCTATCTGTTCTGTTTATATTCTTACAATGATCTCTATAAAATATAAAAGCATAATTATTGTTTTTCACAGTGTTTGGCCGCGCAGTCTCCCTTCTTCGAGAAACTTTTCTTCGGAAATTTCGCCGAGAAGGGCAAGGAGGAAGTGGAGTTGAAGGATGTGGTATACGAAGTTAGTATCCTTTTTTTGTAATTTAAAACGAATTTTAAAAATTCTGTTAAATCGCTTTTACAGGAATTTATCGATCTTCTCAATCTGATCTACCTCGTGTCTGTGGAGATCACTGGTATATTCACTCTTGCCTGCTTGACTTGTATAACATTAATCCATTCCATTATTTTCAGATCGCAATGTGCATCACATTCTGAAACTCGCAGATCGGTTCGAGATGAAGGTATTAATTATAATTAGTAATTAAAAGATGTAACTAACTTGCCATTGATCTCCGTATCGTTGGGACTGTGTTTCGAAAAAATGGGATAACCTCGTTGTAATCAATGCTCCTTCAGTACATTGTGGAGCTCTCGCAGAAGCATCTTATCCAGTCAAAGAGTATCGACACAGTTCAGAAGCTGATCATGTCTGATCAGTACAGACTCGCTGATCTCAGGGTACGGTATTCAAAAATCGCAATAGGCGAACTGGAAAATTTGAAGAGGCCTTACTGAAACCAAAGGGGTTGGCTGTAAAATGAGAATGACCCGATAGGAGCTTAGCGAGGGAAGAAGTAACCGCACAGTAACACACTCTCACTTTTCAGGACAACTGCCTCAAATCGTTCTCAAGTGTCGCTCAACTGAACGAGATGCTCAAGGTTTGATTTTAATATATTTAATTAAATAAGTGGAATGATAATTTAGCATGATTTGGTTCTCCCATAGTTTCTCTTCGACTTCCCGCAGGGACTAGTATCTGTTTGTCAAGAAATCACTTAATTCATTCACTTGCAGTCATCTCCTGAAGTCGCCAATTTCTCTGACGAAATGAAGGTTGCTATCTTCAATCGGAACTTGGAGCTCACCAAGTGATCAACTATAACTCAGCATCGAGCTCGTCCCTCTATCGATTTTATGTTATAATTTCATTGCTATTTTCCTGCTTTGTTAGAAGTCGTTTTTACTCATTACCGTCTTGAGTTCCGTTCGAAGTGAAATAAATAAAGCTGTTTGACTTTTTTCCTGTGAGAGAAAGGTGAAAATGGTACTGGATCCATCTGATACTATCTCTGGTCTGAATGAAATCTAGTTCTCGGTGCTTCCCCATCCACCGAACTTTCTCATTTCAACTATCTAAAATTAACTATGCTTGAACTCGCTCCACAAACCCCCAATCTCTCTTATTAGATGATATTTCTTTCCTTCGAACTAGCTTAAATAAACTATACTTGAACACGTTCTCCCTCGATTCCTAACTGTTGCTCTCCAGAATGACCGACGATTCGAAGCTTGTTCTCCGCTGGGAAATCGATGATGCGACTGTTGTGCACGCAGTTGGACAGGCAGAATCGGATGTTTTCAACGAAGGAGGATTCATGTGGTGAGTGTAGTTGGCCTGAGCGAATCGGTGGTGGTCGTTGGCGAATTTAGTACGTTTCTAAGTTTCTCAATTATTTGGAAATCTCGAAACTGATGTATTGTTTACAAATGAATGTTCAGGACTGCAAAGGCTGAACGAGAAATAACATCCGTGGCAAAACTCACTTTGGAATGCGATATTCTAGAAGATGGACCTTGGAAATGCAAAGCGAATGTGAGCGTGGGTGTGTATACAATTGATGGGTCAATCGGAAGGACGGAAATGGTTAGTTTTTCTCTCTCGCTCAACGAAGTTGTGATATGTTCTTCAGAAATTCGACTTTGACCAGAGTAATAACGTGTGCTGCTTTCCAGTTTTTGCGATTTGGAATGTCATGATTCACCCGGTGAATATTATCTTTGTTTTAAAGTTATTTGACGAATCCCGATCCACAATAATCTCCATTATATCTGACAAATTGGGACCCATCCGAAATGGAATTATGGCCGATTTTCAGAACTACAACAACAATGATAAGGTCACTTTCGAATTCCAAGTTCACATTATCAGTTCGGAAAGGTTTGTCAATGAATGGAGTGTGAAAATCTATATTTGCTTGTAATTAGGACTTGAAGACTTTGAAATATAGTTGTTATCGTTCCAGAGGTGAGCCGACTCCTGTTGGCCTTGGGCGATTCGCTGAGCCGAATAGTATGAGCAACGTCATTCTGAAGATCGGAGATCAGAAACTCCACGTCTCCAAGGAGGTATTTTCGCCGTTTTTGATTGGTTGTCCTCGAACATTTAGAGTATTTATTGTCTCGGTGGCTGAATATCTATTACTTTGATTGCAGTATCTCGCTACTCAATCTGCTTTCTTCGAGAAGCTTTTCTTCGGAAATTTCGCCGAGAAAGGAAAAGAAGAGGTGGAGATCAATGATGTGGCTTACGAGGTTCATAATTTATTCTAATATTCAGAAGAAAATCCGTAAAATGCAGTTTTTCTAGGAGTTCCTCGATCTTCTGAATGTGGTCTACCTGGAGGATGTGGAAATGACTGGTACTTTTTTACTAATTGAAATTATTTGTTTACTCATCGAGCTCAAGGATTCCAGAACTGAACGATCAATGTAACGTTTATTTTTTCATTTGCAGACAACTCAATACTGCACATTCTCAAGCTTGCAGATCGCTTCCAGATGGAGGTAGGGTTAAAATTTATTTATTTAATGTTTTCAAAATCGATGCCTACGAAAGTAACCAATTTCTCCATGACCACGTTCATTCAAGCGCGTCCTGGATATGTCGAAGAAGTATCTCATTCGATCGAAGACTATCTATGTTGCCCAGAAGTTGATCATGGCCGATCAGTACAGACTCCATGATCTCAGGGTATGTTAGGTTATCATTAACTTTTTTTAACGATAATTAAATTAGCATTGTTCTAATTTATCAGGATTGTCCAGGTGTCGGAATGAAGTATCAAAGCGTTGATTCTTTCTTTTATTCATTATTCTCTTTCCCAGGACTTCTGCCTCAAATCGTTCTCTAATTTCGCTGAATTACAGAAGATGATCAAGGTTTGGTGTGAATCAATATGGGATACTCTATTCCTGGATTGCAATGGAGAATAAAGAACGCACATTCGAGATTATTCCATTGCAATGCAATAGTACATGTGCACTAATTAGCCTTTTTCTATCATGTTTAATTGACGGAATTTCTGCTGAGTGACTGAGAGCTATTTATCTTCAAAAACGACTATTTTGCAGTCCTCTCCCGAGCTCAACAAATCCTCTGACGCAATGAAGGCTGCGATCTACGACCGAATCGTGAAGCTCATTCAATGAACTGCCGTAACTTTCGATTGATCGTGTCCCTTTGACTTCCCATTCATATCCCTAAAGTGTTACCGTCGTTCTTAAGTATTATTAGAAATCGCTATTTTCTTCTACACGTTGAGTGAACTGAATCGATTTCCAATGTTTTCGTTTTCATTCATGATAATCTGGTTCGTGATAAAATAATTTGTTGGATACGTCTTGTGTCTGCGAAGGAAAAACGGTCTTGAATCCGTAAGATGATATCTGCATTTTATTTTGTAATTTTCATTTTTAGCTGTTTCTGGTCATCATTTGCAGAATGACTGATAATTCCACCATCGTTCTTCTATGGAAAATCGATAATGCCACTGCGGTATATTCAGCTGGAAAGGCTGAATCGGAAGTATTCAATGAGGGCGGATTCAGATGGTGGGTTGTACTAGGTCGGATAAGAACATTCGGGTGATAACCTACTGAATGAGCCCCTAATGAGGGTGAGAAAGGAACTGTTCCCTAATAGACGGGATATGTAAATGGTGCTCATCCAGTAGGATCTGAATGTTCTTATCCGGCATTGTGACCTTAACATTTATGATGTGAACAAGCTGAAGGTGGTCGAAATCGAGAATAACCAAGGCAATCGGTGATAATATGCAGGACAGCAAGGGCAGAACCGGAGAGAAGGTTGGCGAAAGTTACTCTGAGATGTGGGGTGGTTCATGACCGACATTGGAAGTGTGAAGCGGACGTTAGTCTCTGTTTGCTGAGAGCCGATGGAACATTCTATGGGAAGCATAAGGTACCGTTCGTTAAAAGGTGAACTACATCTATCCTTTTTCTTCAGAAATTCTTCTTCAACGATAAGAGAGACTCTGTTTCTTGCAAGCATGTCTACTGGACTTTCCTTACCGATGAGGTGATTGACTGCTCTGGTGCTTGTTATACGTACGAATGTATGCGAGTATACACGAAAAACGTGTGTACAATTAGAAAGCATTTAGTTGAATGAAACGACGTAGAATGACAGGTAGATACAGCAATGTAGAGTCATTCGCAAGAAACTGTGAGAGAACCTGGCCAGTATTCCGGATTTACCTGCTAGCCTTGCACTCTGGCTAGATTGCAAGTTTGTCAGAGCGGCAATGCTAGTGCGCCTACACACATAATTTCGTTCGATATTGGTATAAAGATGCTTTAGTAAATTAGGGAATATTCTATTTCAGAATTACAACATCGATGATAAAGTCACGCTGGAATTCCGCGTTCAGATCATCAGTTCTGAGGGGTTTGTGCATTCAGTTCGCTCTCTCAACTGACGTAATCGACCTAGCTATTATTCCTGAATATTATGCCAGCACCGTTAAAAAAATTCCAGTGGGGAACCGATTGATGTGTCCATTTCGCCGTTCGCCGAGCCAACCAACAGAAGCGATGTCATTCTGAAGATTGGAGATGAGAAACTACACGTTTCCAAAGAGGTTTGTCTACTTTTTGAGGTAGATCATAAAATATAAGATGGTTTTAAAAATCTTTGAAGTATCTGGCAGTCCAGTCCCCGTTCTTCGAGAATCTTTTCTTCGGGGACTTTGTTGAGAAGGGAAAGGATGAAGTGGAGATCAAGGATGTGGTGTACAAGGTATATTATAGTGATTCAAAGCTTTAAATTTCTACAATATCTGTAATTCCTTTTTTTCAAGGAATTCCTCGCCTTTCTCAATGTGGTCTACCTGATGGTGGAGATTACAAGTATCTTTTTCGAATATTATCCGATATTGTTTTATTCTTTGCTTTCAAGATGCTAATTTTGTAATATTTAGATCGTACAGTGCTTCACGTTCTGAAGCTTGCCGACCGCTTCCAGATGAAGGCAAGATGAATAATTGTATTACTAAAAAAAATGTAACAAGTTATTATTTCTATGGTTCTCCAGCGAATTCGGATCAGCACCCAGAGAACAATGCTGATTATATCATTAATCAATTATTTAATATATTTAAGAACGTCGAGATGCTCTCGCAGAACTTTCTCATTCAGTCGAATGATTTCGATGTTCTTCGGAAGCTGATAATGGCTGATAAATACAGACTCGCCGAGCTCAGAGTGGGTTTTTTTTCTCTTGACGAGAAGTGTTCTATCATCTTCTTTTTCCATTTACGATCTAGAGTTTGATTGCTGTATGAAATGCTCCTGAAATTTAATTTTCACAGGAATTAGGTTGTCAGACTCGTAAATTGACAGTTGTTAATGCTATTATTATTCAGGATAACTACCTCAATTCGTTCTCGAGTGTCACTGAATTGCACGAGAAGATCAAGGTTTGTTCCAATTTTGAATGACTGTGTGATGGATTGAGAGAGTTTTTTTGCCTAGACGTGCATCTGATTGGCAGAGTTGCTAACGGATTGAACAGAGTATGAACAGAGTGCTAAACCAAGACAGGTCGGATACCCATTAGGAAGAATAGATATTGGTGCTCCATCATTCGTTCAATCTTTAGTCTCTTTCTAAAATTTTAATAATAATTACACAATATTTCAGTCGTCTCCTGAGGTCGCCAATTTTTCCGACGAAATGAAAGCTTCAATCTTCGATCGAACCCTGAAGCTTCTTCAATGAACCATCGTAATTTGAACAGACATGATCTTTTGGCTGTCCATTGCTGTTTCTTTGATTTTCTGCTATTAGTCGATTGCAGTGGTGGAAATCATTGAGAAATTCATCGTTATCTTCTCTACATTTAGTATTCACAATCGCTTTCGAATTTTTATTCGTTGTCATTCAAGGTAAATTTGATGTGAGATAAATTAGTTTGTTGTAAATATCTTTCGTTGAAGAACCATGAACGGTTTATTTTCCGTGAGATATTATCTACTAAAGATATACGATTGAGCTGTTTCCGGTATGGCTCCCGGTTGAAAATGTTATCACATTTTGATCACATTTTTAACCGGGAGCAATGTTTGAAATTCTCAAAAATATGCTTATTTATTTCAACATAGAGTCGTTGATTCGTTGCTTGGTACTTTAACTGCGCACATTTCATCTATAAATATAGAAATTAATTTTTGAAAACACATAGTTCGTGATAGACATGCGTGCTGGGTCGATTGGTGTACGGTAGAGACTTTGTGAGATTGCATGAAAGTGGGCGGAGTCTCTTTCAAGATTGTGCGCGCCTACTTGTTGTTGTTTTGTTCTTCTTTGTTTTCTCTATTTCCCTGTTCTAAAAAGCTGTGGTTTGCAACAAAGCTCTCGTATATGCACCGTTCAATCGGCCGTCTATGCCTAGTCCGAATTCACACGTGCTCAATAGTCAATATGGTGAAATGGTTGCACTGGCCGCTGCCCTAATCCTCGCATAAGAAGTCGCGGTTGCTTTCGTGCTCTTTTCTGGCCTCGAAAGTGAAGTTTGTGCCTCTCAGCCCTCTCGTTTACGTTTTGCTGTTTTTCTCCGTCGTTATTGGCGAAATTTGATTCCGTTTTAAATTGATATTATTTCAGACCAGAGATGTCTCAAGATCCAGTGAACGACCTCGTTGACGGTATGGAGAGTGCGGGAGAGGTAAATTTATTGAATTTGGAGCATACCAATTAGCAATTTTGCAGAATGAGGGGCTTCCGGGTCTTCCGAATGAAGTTCTCGAGCGTATCGTCGCTCCTCTCGATCTTCCCACTCGTCTCAATCTTCGAGTGAGCAAGAGATTGAACCAGTTCCTGCTCTCAGTCAAGAATAATGTGGAGTCAATTGAAGGACATGTGGATGTTCTTTCTTTTTTATATTTCACAGTTAAACTATGTCTATTTGTGAGTTTCGCCAATTTTGATTTTCAGATCGGTACAAAAGGATTTTATTTGACCGTGGCGTTATTGCCCAATCTCTCTTCCAAGGGATCTTGCGATTTCGGCAAATTGGAGGCTGTATTGCGTCGTCTTTCTTACAACACTCATATTGATAAGATCTCAGTGGGAATTACCAGCGAACCATGTCTTTTCCCCGAGGTATTATTCTCTTCTATGGGCATTTTAGTTATGTGTAATTTTAGAGTCATTATCTTGAATAGCAGACTCATTTTCGTTATATAAAAATTAATTATTTCAGTGTGTTGCTCGCATCATCGATATTCTTCTCAAATTCGAAGCGAACAGTATCTCCCTCTTCACGCAGGTTTGTTTGTATAGATTTTCTTTTTTTTTAAATCAAATTCATGCAAAAATAAATGGAAGCGTTGTTGTTAGACTGTGCAAGATAGCTTTAATGTTGTAGAAAGGGGAAATGGTAAGTTTCCACTACGCTCAATTGGATCTCTCTCGTCTTCTCATTCTGTCTGAGAATGTCAGAGAAGTTTCGATTGATCTTACTTGCACTTCTCTCACGGCTCAGGACTTCACCTCTGTTCGAAAGGTAGGCGTTAGATTGTTTGTTTGATTGATTTTTAAAGCGTATATTAGTAATAAAAGATGCGGAATTGTCATTTTGGTTTGTCGAAAGTGTATATTCACGTATTTTATTCCAGGCAATGATGAATCGTAGTTGTAAAATGGAGAAGTTTACTGTTTTGGTGCCTTCCGATATTTTCGACTCCGTATTGAATGTTTGCTTCGGTGTGACCATTAAAAATGAGCTTCCCGAACGATACGGACAAGAGTATCATGCTGTTGACGAATCGACCGAGGTTGGTTAGGGGTCGCACTCATGTTTGTTGATATAATTGAGCTTGTCGTGCCGTCGTAACTCGGCTACCTTTCTTTAAAATTGTTTATTTGAATTGCAGCTTTACTCCGAATTTCCTGACGCCATGGTCGACATTTACAACTTCGAAGATAATCTCGAGTCGAAGTTCGGACGACCTGCGTTCGGTTTCAGTATCTCGTTCATACTTCACAAGTCGAAGCCTCAGCCGGAACTGGACCTGCACTTGATCCAGTACAATTATTTCTACGATAATCCATGGGGTTGAAATAGTGTTGTACCTTTTTATCTACTTTTTTGGCACACATTGCCCATCCCCTATTAGAAGTTGATACTTGCCTGTTCGCGCACACAGTTTCTTTTGTTATTTTTTTCTTCAAAAATTCGATAAAGATGAGAAGCTATTGCCTCGAATCTGACTGTATCTGGTTTATCACCGATCATGAATATCTGATGCGTGAGAGGTATTATGGGCACTCCCAGTGAAAGTGTGAACTAATTCTCAGACGAGTGATGCCTCGTAAGCAGAAGCAAGATCGGGTCGTGGAGAAATACCAAGAGGTATTATATTTATTATCACGGGAGGTTCATGATTAGTTAGAAGTAACTTCAAATTCAGGCATCGTTACCGGACTTTCCGGATAAGATTCTCGATAGAATCGTTTCGTATCTTCCTAACTATCTCGTACTGCGAGTGGACAAGACATTTAAGCAGTTTTCGTTCCGTTACGTTTTGGACGCGATCGAGGGAGAAGTATGTTATTTTCACTTGAAATTCCAACCAGGAGGCCCATCAATATTAGTCTATCATTTTCGTATGAGATCTTTTATGGGTATTTCATTCAGATTGGCTCGAATACCCTCGATTTGCAAGTAAAACCGTCGATCGGCCTCCCGTCTTGCATCAATTTCGATCAGTTGGCAGCGGGATTTCGTCTAATGACACTCAATGGTCGCGTTGAGAGAATCTCGCTGGCTGTAACGAGTATACATGAGGTATCGGAATAATATATTTAAATAATCATGTTTAGTGCTCAGTCATTGAACATTTCAGCCTAGCAGTTGCGTCATTGGCGAACTTATCAAGTTCACTGCGGATAATATCTCGATTAAGCTTCACGTAATATATTTATTATTTTCGCTTATTGCCTGGAGATATCGGCAGCTGTAATAATGATTGATTTACAGAGCAAGGCGCAAAATACCCAAATCGACTTCCCTCTGTTCGATAACTCCTGTCTGTTCAATCTCTCTCAAAATGTGAGAGAAGTAGACCTCGATCTGGTCTGCACTTCTCTCATTGCTAAGGACATCTGCACTATTCGAAAGGTTAGATTATTACTTGCCGAGTACAGCTGGCTACGGACAAACCATGAGTGTTATGTTATGAATTCATTGTTCGTCACACTGTTCCAGCAGGTTGGGTATGGGGATATTTTTATGTTTTGGTGGTAATCAAGTTGTTCGAAGTGTGACATCAAATAACATCCGGAACAGAATTTGCAAATCATCAACGTTTCGCTATTCGATCATCACAAATTCAGGCAATGCTCGATCGCACCTGCAAGTTGGAGCGGTTCTCTGTTCTTGTATCCCTGGGAGTAACTGAGGGCGTTCTGAAGGAATCATTTGGAGTCACAATCGAGATCAAGATCATTCCGTGTAGCTCCCGAATCTATCGAGCGAAGGATGAATCGATCAAGGTTGGTGCAGTTTTGTCTTAGTTTTATTATACAATCTTTCACATCATCTATTTATCTATAAAAAACAAAGTGATATTTTATATTTATAGCTCTATTGTCGTCTCGGTTCCTCTCTCGATCTTCTCCATTACGAAGGAAAACTCGAGTCAACGTTCCAGAGACACATTTATTGGCTTCACTCGCATAAAATTGTGTTCAAACTCTACCAAACGGAGCCTGAACCGAATCTGCACAATCAGCAAATCATGTTCAATCACGTTCATTTTCACCGTTAGCTTCGATAGCGTAATTGTGTTACTGTACATACATTCTACTAATCACGTTCAGTCACTTTCATAATCATGATCGATCTTTCACGCGCACCTACAATGTACCATTCTTGTTATTGTTAATACATTTCAAATGAGTTGATAAATGATTTGCGGCACTTTGGTATCGGCTGCTTCGTTGTAAACGGTTTATCACCGATCGCCTTATCTGTCCAAAATAAACCGTCTAATTCGCATGATTTATGTTCAAGGAGAAAACCATCGCATGCAAGAAATGTTCGGAGATCCACAAATCGACCTTACAACAAGGCCTATCATTGAACAAATGCAGCAGGTTAGCTATTGTCGCATTTTTTAAAAGTTTTCTAATGGCTATTTGCTCTCAAATTTTTGGAAAAAAATCATAACAAAACTAGAACGTTTTCATCGCGAACATTCGTAGTTGAATGATCACTACATTTCAGATGACGTCCAACCGACCTCGCTATCCTTTCATTTCATCGATCGAAAGTGACTGTGAAGTCAGCAGGGAACTTCCTGACTACGTGAGTTTTTCTTGCTTTCTTTCAAGTATTTATTTATTCTCTCTCTTCTTATTTTGCTTATTCATCTATGCAAACGCCCTGATTTATGTAGAGGTTCGGTAAATAACGGCGTTTTGTTCTTCAGATGTCGTATCCACCTGAGATTCTCGAACGGATTTTCGAATATCTCGACATTCGCAGTCGTTTCAAAATGCGATTAAACAAGAGACTGAATCAGTTTCAGCTGTCAGTCAAAAATAAATTGGAGCAAGTATATGTGGATGTTCGTCTTTTCCTCTTCAATCTTATTCTCCTTTTGCACATTTATTTTTGCAGAGTCGTTCCGCAAGCTATAAGTTAAACATCACTTATCAATCGTTCGTGCCTCGAAGAGGATCTAACAGTTATAATTCGATGCTCTATCGGTCGATTTCTTTTCACCAAGACTTCGATCATCTGACAATGGTGCTCTGTCGCCTGGCACTCAACACGTATGTCGGTCGGATCTCTGTAGAAGGCATCGATAGCGAACCAACTCAGGTATATTCTTGTTGAATCATCATTTCACAATTTCTTGCCGATCAGAAACATCGATGTAGCGTTGAGAAATTATTTTCTCAGCAACAGATCGGAATATGTTCATTATACTCCTAGTGATTTAGGACGCTTTAATAATACACTCTATTATATTCGATGATTTCAGCGAGACCTCCGTGTTATCGACGAACTGTTCAAGTTCAATGCAGGCAGGGTTTACCTTTCGCCTCCCTTCGTTGATGTGGGTTTGGCAACCATTCTTTTATCTAAGCGGGTGGATATTTGGAGTACTACGCCGACGCTCAAAGACGAATGAAAAATCGCTGAAATGATTTTCTTCTTCGCAGAATGTGTTTGAGCTACATGGGTATCAACCAATGGACTTTCCGCAATTCGATTTCTCTCGTCTTCACACTCTTTCTGAGAATGTCTACGAGGCCAACATTCATCTTATTTGCACCACCCTCACCGCTCAGGATATCTGCTCTGTTCGAAAGGTTGATGAATCGTCCGGCTTGACAATTAGTCTTATATTTATAATGATTTTTTTGTAAATGCAAAGTTAGAAAAATATTTGAGAAGGTCAATAATTCTATCGAGTTGAGGCAATGGTCGATCGAAATTGCAAGATGGAAAGATTGGAAATTCGTGTGCCGGAGAAGATGCTTGAAGAAGTGCTGGACGCTTGCTTCGGAGTCACCATCGAAGAAGAAACTACGCAACCTCGTCGCAGAACATTTCGAGCTGTGGACGAATCGATCGAAGTTTGTATCCCCTCATCGTTGAATTGGTTAAGGGGTTGTCAAAAACCAAGGAAGTACCAAAAACATGATTACAAACATTCTGTTCAGCTCTTCTCGCGCCAATCTACTCTACTCCTCGATATACACCACTACGAAGACGATTTCAAATCGAAATTCAATCGTTTTGAGAATCCATTTCTTGAAGGTAGTTCAATCGACAATTACATATCGTTTAAAACTCTTGAACGTGATTTTTGGCTCCACTCTAAGCGTTATCTCCAGTTGATTACGTTCAATCACGATTATCTTATTTAATTTAGCCGACCTTTTTGACTTTGTTTCCATTGTTCATTGTGTACATACAAATTAGTATTTTTCGAAGTCACTCATCCGCTCATGTATTTATTTCACTTCCTGCTCCGTTACTACTCCATCGATAAACACGAGAAGATACTGCTTTGAATGATAAGTGCGATCGGTTTGTCACCGGCAATCGATATCTCTTAAAATGATCTTGTATAAATATACTCAATAATGCAGGCGCGAGATGCTAGGAGATCGACTAAACGACCTCGCTAGAAGGCCCATCACTGAGCGAATGCGGCAGGTTGAGTTCCATTATTTTTCCATCTTTTATTTGTTGTTCATGCGTTGAAATGCTTCTACCTAAAGTCACTAAAAAATAATTTTTTCACTTTAGATGACTTTCAATCGGCCTAGTTCACTGACCGAAAGCGATTGTGAGGTCAATAAGGAGCTTCCTGACTCGGTGAGTTTTATTATTCTCTTGATTGATTCTGAATCGTGTGTCATTGCTGAGCAGGCGTCATGAGGTATTCGTGATACAAATGTAACAAGTTATGAAAGTAATTTTTCAGATGGTGTTTCCGCCTGAAATTCTCGAGCAAATCATCGGACACGCCGATCTGCCCACTCGTCTCAAAATGAGATTTAACAAGAATTTGAACAACTTTGTACTCTCTATCATGCCCAGTCTGGATTCGATATACGGAAAGGTATGTTTTTCAATTCCCTTCTTTCCGCGAGCCTCCTCTCATCTGTCAGAGCATTTGCTAAAACTACCTACTTTGAATAATTCGAAAAAATATTTAATTAAAATTATAATAATATTTTAAGATCGGTTCGTGCGGTGACGAGGTGCGCGTTGAGTGGAGAGAAGGCGATGGCCTTTTCTGGTTCAAATCGAGAGATTGTGACGAGATTGCGGCTGGTTTGCGCCCCTTTGCGCTCAACACTGACGTCGACATGATATGGGTGCAACTGAGGAGAACGCCGTCTCGGGTATTTTTTCTGTCCATCAACAGTTTATCATGCGAAAACTTGAAATGAGCAGAACCATTGTGTCTCCCAAATTGGAAATTTTACCATGAGGATATGTATTAAACTGCTCGTGCATTGCTTATTTGCAGGCAGAGGGTCGCGTTATCGAGGAGCTACTCAAGTTCACTGCGAAGGGCATCTCGCTTGGCTATGACGTCAGTCCATCACTTTATTCTTATTTAAGTTTGATTGAAAGCTGTTACAGGAATATCCTTCTTGTTTCTGGAGCAGTGATTCTAAATTTATCTTTGACAGGGCTATGCACGAAAATCGTCGCTTCCTCAACTGAATTCTGCACGTCTCCTCACCCTCATTCAGAATGTGAGAGAGGTCGAAATCGATCTCGTCTGTACGTCACTCACCGCACAGGACTTGCACTCCGTTCAGAAGGTAACGCACTGCGTTTTCTCTAGGAGTTCCTTTTTTCTCTTTCATTCCTCTGTAATCAGTGAATGTTATCTCCGTAATCAGTGAATTTTCAGGCAATGCTCGATCGTAGCTGCAAAGCCGTCAATCTCACAGTTGTTATGCCGAAGGAGATCGAAGAGGCCGTGCTCAAGGCTTGTTTCGGAGTCATCGTTGAAGAGATTGCCGAGCCGGTTTGCACCAGAACGTTTCGTCGTGTGGATGACTCGGTCAAGGTTGGTTTCTTTTTCTCCGCAAATTACTTATCTTTTTAATTTTTGAAATGAAGTTGCCTAGCGCAGAATTTGTGGTCTTTCAGCAGCTCTATGCCTATCGCCCATCCCGCAATCTGAGTCTCCATAGCTTCGAGGGCAATCTCCAGACGCACTTCTTCAAGTTCACCGACGAGCGAGAGCCTGGTGTATTTATGCTGAAACTGCACGAGAATATGCCCAGGCCTAGTGATGTAGGTCGCGAGTCGATCACGTTCGATTATGCTTACAGCCTGGATTGAAACTATTCTTATTCGCTTGTCGTTAGCATATTCAGGTCTCGATCTCTTACGGCCGTTGTTTGCTTTCTAGTTTGCTTTTCTTTGCGTTTACGCGTACAGCCTACATTAATATTAGCACTCAAAGTGTATTATTGATCACTTGCTCATATCTTCTGTTGCTCATTTATGGTTTTGTTGCTTCATTGTTCTCGAATTGATAAACATGGAGGAGGAGTTGCGTTGGTTCAATTCAAACGGTAAATCCCCGGCTATGGTTACCTCATTTGGTAACTGAACATGCGATGGCAATTCTCTTAAATACTTCAGACTAAAGATGCCTCGAAATGTGCGTAAGAGGAATGCAGAGTTAGTGAATGAACAGGTATGTTTAGATAATAATTAACAACTAATAAAATACAATTGTTTGAATAATAATTTCCTTTGAGGAATCTCTCGTGGAAATTTCTAATGCGGTTCCTAATGGACGAAGGAAATGTCGATTAAAACGGATGAGATCCAAGAGAAAAGATTTGGTTAGCTATTTTCTGGGCTTATTTCGCGATAAAATTGGATTTTTTTTTTCAGATGTCGCTTCCGAACGAAATTCTCGATAAAATAATTTCGAATCTCGATTTTCGCACTCGTCTCAGAATTCGATTGTTGCACAGTCGATTGAATCAAGATCAAACGCGCAAGTTCAATATACAGGCAGTCACGGGAATTGTGAGTTAATATTCCGTAGAAATTGCATTTAACTCATCGTTTTAAAACGCGTTCCGCGTAAGAACGTTCAAATCCGAGGGACAGGTGGCACAGTTGCTCAAAATGGTCGTAGGACGCTCAAACTTTGTGGTTAGAGTCCCTAGGGGTGGGACACACTTCAGACAAAAAGTTGGACCCAAAAGTTGATCTTTGATCTTTGAGATCGACTTTTCTCCCTTTGATTTTAACCCCTCATGTTATATACCATTCGATAGAGCATCAAAAGATTAGCTTATGTTTAAATTTTCAAATGGTTTGAACTTCAACTTTTCGAGAAACACGAAAAAGAGTGAAAAAATAGCTCTCGCATACTTTTCAAAAAATTATTTTACCATATTCCCATTGCGGCCTCCTCCTGAAAAGTGTTTTGAAATATGCTAATTAGTACGGAGAATTTCTAAAAAAATACCCCGTCCTGATCCAACATATCACGCCATGACTTTTCTTCGATATTCTAGCATGCAAAAGTCAGCTCAGGTTCGAATCCGCCTGCCTACATGCATCTTTTGCCAACTTTTTTTTGCGCACTTGATGAATTATTTTCGACTCTAAACTTCTTTCTATATGTTTATACGTCGGTTTAGAGATGTTCTGTCAACCGTTCAACTGGATAGTCACACAAATTTTCAACTCCGTTTTTCACATAAGGGGGGACCCTTAAGTGAAAAATGAATCAGAAAAGTGTTTGAGAAAAATTCGTTAAAAAGTGACCAATAATCGAAAAAATATCAATGACAGGATACAGTGGTTATCATACAACATGATTCTCTGGTTGATTCTGACAAGACCCCCAACCTCATTTTTCACATAAGGGTCCCCCCTTATGTGAAAAGCGTAGTAAAAATATTGGGTCACAATCCATTTCAACGGTTGACAAAACATCTCTAAACCGACGTATAAACATATAGAAAGAAGTTTAGAGTCGAAAATAATTCATCAAGTGCGCAAAAAAAAGTTGGCAAAAGATGCATGTAGGCAGGCGGATTCGAACCTGAGCTGACTTTTGCATGCTAGAATATCGAAGAAAAGTCATGGCGTGATATGTTGGATCAGGACGGGGTATTTTTTTAAAAATTCTCCGTACTAATTAGCATATTTCAAAACACTTTCCAGGAGGAGGCCGCAATGGGAATATTGTAAAATAATTTTTTGAAAAGTTTGCGAGAGCCATTTTTTCACTCTTTTTCGTGTTTCTCGAAAAGTTGAAGTTCAAACCCTTTGAAAATTTAAACATAAGCTAATCTTTTGATGCTCTATCGAATGGTATATAACATGAGGGGTTAAAATCAAAGGGAAAAAAGTCGATCTCAAAGATCAAAGATCAACGTTTGGGTCCAACTTTTTGTCTGAAGTGTGTCCCACCCTTAGGGACTCTAACCACAAAGTTTGAGCGTCCTACGACCATTTAGAGCAACTGTGCCACCCCCTCCTACGTTCTTACGCGGAACGCGTTTTAATTCGAGAAAATTCTTCAAATAATAATTTCTGATTAAGCGCGTTTTTCAGATCACAGCTCCTTCTAATCTCTGTTTCTATTTCGGCAAGCCACTCATTTCCATCGCTGATTACGACAAATTGAAAAGGGAATGCGCTGCCTGGATTATGTTGACAAGATTTCGCTCAGAATCTACAGACATGCAGATAAGGTGAATATTTCTGATGCCAATCACTGTTATTTAGGCACAACGTTGAATGAGAGCTTTGATAAGCGAGGGACGAGTGTTATGCCAGAGACGGTATTGCGAGAAATAGTTCTCATCCGACCTAGTGACTTTATATATGAACTTCATAATACGATGAGCCTGAGAGTTTGAGAATTGAGTCTTTAATTTCAGCTCTTCAGTGGTATCATCGTTCAACTTCTCGAGTTTCGTGCAGACAGCATCAGGCTGCATTGCCAAGACATGGTTTCTTTTAAAAATTAATGATTAAACGTGGCTTCTTTTTAAATTAATTAACTAATTAATCAATTTAATAAATAGCATAAGCAAATGCTGTCCAAAGCTATCTCACATCTAGTCAAGCAAGTGTAATTGATATTCCTAATCTGAGTTTTTTTCAGAGTTTTCCAGTTGAGCTTCCATTATTGAACAATTCTCGACTCCTCACTCTCGCTCAGAATGTCAAAGAAGTGGATATCGATCTCATTTGTACTTCTCTCACGGCTCATGATATCTACTCTGCCCGAAAGGTTAGCGCAATATATGTCGAAAAAATGATACAATTCTGCTTGATAAGATTTGCGATAAGATAAATAGTGCATATTTTGTGATTTAACAAATGTTGTAGAAACTAAAAAAAAGTTTCGCTGCAGGCAATGATTGATCGTGGTTGCAAGATGAACAAGTTCTCTGTCGGAGTTCAATGGCCAATCTACAACGCAGTATTGAAAGTTTGTTTCGGAGTCACCATCGAATGGAGATACGAAAGAATGTTCCTTGCTGATGATCACTCAGTCCAGGTTGGTTTCTGTTGCAATGTTGAAATAGTCCTCGAGTATCATTCTAAACAAACCCATAGGAATATTAAGACAATGAATTTCAGCTGTACTCAAAGGAACCCGGAAAGCGATGTCTCAATCTCTACCACTATGAGGGCAAACTCCAATCTCACTTCTGCTGTTTGCGGAATTCTGAGTATGAGACTAAGCTCAAGTTCCAGTTCTGTGATACCACACCCGATCCAGCTCATTTGATCGTGTTCAATCACACCTATCCATTGATGGATTGATTATTGAGACTAATTATTTATTATTGTGTATTCTATATTCAATGGCATCCTGCAAAATGGAACCATTCCACCAGGATTCGGAGACAGTCGCACCATCCTTCTTCATAAGGGCGGGGATAAAACAACCCCCAAAAACTACCGCCCTATTTCCCTCCTTCCGGTGGTTCAAAAAACCCTCACCTCGGTAATCACTAATAGAATCGGCAGTACTCTCGATGGTAATAGATCAC